>JAMAKO010000025.1:21616-340454 GCA_023628555.1 Chaetomiaceae sp. R4402 | reverse complement strand
CGCCGGGCGCGGGAGCGCCGTGCCGCGGCCCGCCGCGGCCGCGTTGCGCCGCGCGCGCAGCCCCCGCCGGAAGAACAGCGCGGCCGCCTGCACGAGGATGCGGGGGAAGGTCAGCAGGCCGGTCCACGACCAGGCTGCGAGGAAGGCAAGCCGCTGGGCGGGGGTTGTGAGGGTCGTGAGCGGGTCGAGGGCGGGGGTGGTGGAGGTCAGGGTTGTGATTAGCTTTGGGTGGGTTTTGGAGGAGTGGAGGGTGATGGTGTTGTTGATGGTGATTGGGACGCTGTTGTTGCTGATGTTGTCTGGGTGGTGGTGGAAGGGGTCGAGGGCTGAGATGGTGTAGGAGCCCTTGCGGGAGTTGAAGGGCGAGACGTGGAAGTCCTTGGGCCAGGCGGCGTGGAAGACGTGGGGCTGGCGAGGGTGGTTCTTGTTGTTGCTGTTGGGGACGGATGGCTTGTAGCTGGACGTCAGGAAATACATGCGGCGCTCGCCGAATGTGTTGTTGACCTCCAGAATCATGGCTGCCAGCCGCTGGTCGGGGGTGTACAGATACCAGAACGAGACAGGATTGAAGTGGTACCCGAAAAAGCGGGCGGCCGTGATCAGGTAAGCGTGCGGGTAGGTCGCCGGGTTGATCCCCTGGCATGGTCAGTGGTGTATGTCAGAACTACGCGACACGATGGGAGTACTGAGGGTAACTTTGGTTTAGGTGTCTGTACTCATCGCTCACCTGAGTTCGCAGATACTCGTCCAACTTTCCGCGCAGCCCGAGTTCGGCGCCTCCCCGTTGCAGGTAGTCGCGCGCATCGACAGTAAACCACGCTTCCGGCCAGAGCCAGGAGAGGAGACCTTGTTTCTTATTGCCGCTTACAATCGAGACCAACCCACCTACACCGCCCTTAAAGCCCACAGGCACGCCGACTGTGAGGTACGAGTACACGAACGAGTGCTTCTGCGGAAACAAACGCGAATGGACCGTCCGGCAGGGAAATAGCAGCACCCGCCCCAGACCATCCCATCGCGCTGTTTCTAATTCGTCTGGGGCCTGTGCTATCAACAGCAATGCGGTCCAGCAGAAGAGAGAAGCAAGAGTTGCGGTACAGCTGATGACCGCGACATGAAGCGCGGAGCGAGGTAGAGCAAATCGAAGCAAAGCGGCAAGCGATTGCCTGTGCTGAATGACCGCGCATACGGCTAGGAATGACACAATTCTGCGGCTACAGTGATTATCAGAGGCAACGGTCAAGATGAGAGCTGTTGTTAGAATACCCAACCTTCTCCAGGAAGTGGCCATGATGGACTCCTGCAAGAAGGAGAGTGTGCGAAACGGGATGAGGGTAATTGAGACATCGTCGTAAGGATTTCGGTGGGAAAATGGCTTTTCAATTTGCGGGTGCAAGCTTTTACATGCTTTGAAAGACTCTGTTGTGCAAACATTGTAAAGTGGTTGGCATGACGTTCTTGTTCGAGAAGGGAAACGAGATGGAAGATGTAAGTTGCTCCATTAAAAGCACCGAATCTTCGTGCGATGTTTTGTTGCTGTGAGAGGTGGATCCCGATTCTGCAAAGCGGTCCGTGGAGAGTCAGAAACAGCGCTTTGCCGACACAGGCGAGACAGGGCAGGCCTGACCCGGAGCACTCTGCCACGCCTTTTTTGGTCGCCACACAGCCCCAATGTGGCGCGCTGCCGGAATCCTTCGCCGTTGAGTCACTGGCCATTCGACCGCCGCCCATGAGCTTCCGCCGACCAGGGCGAGGGCTGTTTAAATCCCCGCCTGAGCCGTCTGACTGGGGCTGCAACTGACTAAAACGAAACCAACATCGGCGCCCTCATCCCAAGTGTCAGCTATTTTGCCTTGCCGTTTCAGCATTGTTTTTCGCCGCGCCGTTACCGTATATAAGAACAACAGCAAAATCCGTTTCTATTGTCAACTCAGCTCTCTTCATCCATCCTCTTTCTCCAACCAGCGCCACACCACTTGATTCCGCGCGCGTGCTCAGTCTCTGCCCCGCTCGAGCGACCTGTCCTTCCAATTTAACGAAACTGACACATCGGCAAAGTCGGTCAAAATGTCGGCCTGGGATACCGAGACGGTCAAGATTGGCAAGAACGTGCACCGCGGCGGCGCCGCCCCGCGCGAGACCGTCGTCCGTGGCCAGTCCGCCCTTAATGCGGCGCGGCGGGCCGGTGCGGCTATCACGACTGAGAAGAAGTTCGCCGCTGGCAATGCTGTACGTTATCTTTACCGTTTCCTGATCACGTCGCTTCTCTCGCCTTCATTACACAGCACGGAACTGACCCAGTTGTCTGCTTCAGGCCTCCAAGCCCGGAGTCGAAGGCCAGCGGCTGACGATGGTGGACCGGTCCGACGACATCGTTAAGCCCAAGACGGTCGGCGAGGAAGTCGGCAAGGCGATTAAGACGGCGCGCGAGAAGCTCAAGAACGCGGACGGCACCACGCTGACGCAGAGGGAGCTGGCGACCATGGTACAGAAGACGCCGGCCATCGTGGCCGGGTATGAGCGCGGCGATGCGGCGCCCGACCAGAAGTTGCTGGGCGAATTTGAGCGCAAACTCAACGTCAAGCTGCGCGGGAGCGACATCGGCAAGCCCTTGAGGGCTGAGAAGAAAGAGAAGAAAGAGAAGAAGTAAATCTATATCATCGGCATTTTCCTTACTCTCTTCCGGCTTATGATGGGATGGCTGGTTAACTGGGGCTTGACCGTGCCCTCGCTCCGCGCAACAGTGTGGAGGCAGCAGCGGATGCTGCGTGTGACGGATGACGGGTCTCTGGCGATGTTGGGTTGTGAATCTAGCGAGGACACGGAGCCACTGGCTTCAGGATGGCGGCGTTGCACAGCACGGGTAGCGCAGATAGACAGGCATTGCGAGACAGAATAGACCTTCCAATTCTCGTCCACAATTCATCTAGTTGACTTTGTGTCTTCCGTCCTCCACCGGACGACCAACCGACTGTGATAACCTCGACCGCGATGCTAAGCTATGCTCCGTTTCAACGCCATGCGTGCTATTACTCCAACCAAACCAGCTTGTTGACAAGCCAACACGAAACCAAGCCCACCGTCACACCACCCAAACAAAGACAGAAACAGAAACACAAACACAGAACGAATGCCTTACTCCAAACAACCCAGACCACACAACGCAACCTCCCAAACCTAACCCAACAAAACCCTCACCCGCTCCTCAATCACCGCCTTGCTCGGCTGCAGCCCCACCATACAAACAACATTCTCCCTGCCCCCCACACTCACGACCCTCAACCACGCAGGCGCGACCTCGGCGGCCAACAACCGCACGCACGCGGCCGCGTCCCCGGGCGCGAGCGGCGCGGCGCGCAGCGAGTCGCGCAGGCGGGCCAGCACGGCGGGCATGGCGAAGGCCACGCGCGCCGCCTGGCCGTTCCCCGCTGTCGCCTTGCACAGCATGCCGAGCACGGCGGCTACGTCGGCGGCGCGCTGCAGCGCCGCGCGCCGTTGTTGTTCCGCTGCCGACGGGCCGGGGGCTTGGGAGGCGGTGTGTGCTTTTTTGAGGCGGATGCGGTCGAGCAGGGAGAGGGCGGGTTTGTTGGTGTTTGTGTTGTCCTCGGAAATAGTGGGCAGGCTGCGCGCGGCTTTGGCTTCGGCGTCTTGCTGCTTCTTCAGGGCGATGTCCTTCTTGAAGGCGTCGAGCGTGGTCTGGGTCCTGGCGGCGGCCTCTTTGGCGAGCGAAGGGCACGGCGTGATGGCGGCTTTGGGGAGGGTGCCGAGGAAGACGGTGGCCGGCTGCTCGCCGCTGCTGAGCCACAGCGTGCGCAGGTTGGCTTCGAAGTCCATGTTGAGCTTGGGCTCGCGCAGCGGGCCGCGCTCGGCGTCCGCGCGGAACTCGAGGCAGATCTTGCCGCGGCCGTAGTCGCTCAGGAAGTAGGGCGCATTGGGCTGCGCCGCGCTGCCCCGGGCTGGGTTCCACGCGAGCACGCCCACACAGCGCTGGATGTCGTCCAGCGTGACGTGGCGTTTGCCCCACGTGCGGGTGACGCTGGGGTAGAGGGTGCGCAGGTCGATTGGCGAGGTGGTGCCGCTATGGGCATACTGCATGCTGAGCGTCTTGAGAAACGCCACGTGGAGATCGAGCAGCTCGACGAGCTCCCGCGGGAGATCGAAGTCATCTCTGGGAGCGCGACGGTGGACGGTGGTCTTGGTGCGCTTGTGGACGGGGGAGGATTGGATGTTCAGGCGCTCGAGCAGGGCTGAGGCCTGGCTGGTTTCGTCCGACTCGAGGCGGCGCTTCCGGCTGGAGGGAGTTGCGAGTGTGCGAGTCGGCGTGCTCGGTGTGATTTCAGGCTCGGCAAAGCTGACGATCTTGCGTTTTCTCGAAGCAGACGTGGCAGCCGCAACGGGCTGTGCTTCAAGCTCCTGGCGAATTTTCTTGGGGGTGGGCTCGTCGCCGTCTTGAACCTTCCTCTTTCTCGAGGAAAGAACGATCTCGATGTTGGAGGAGCGCACGGCGAAGGGTGTAATCTCCTTAGGTGTTGCTTTCCCGGTCGGTTGCGACTTCGCAAGCTTCGTCACTGCTGGCGCGGCGGTGGACGAGGCGAGCTTGCCGCGCGGAGTGCGCGTCTTGCGCGACAGAACACCCGGCATCGTGCTTGCTGGCCTTGAGACAATTCACTGCAATTGGAAGGTACAGCGGTCTGTAGATGAAATTGGAAAAGTGAGGAAGCCGCAGCACAATCTGGGGAAGGTCTGGGGTGCGAATTGCGGGTTGTGGAAGGTGGGAATGGGTGGGAGGGAAAGCGAAGCCAGGGAGCTGGCGCTTTAGCTGCCACGCGAAGGCGCGTCGACGCGCGACGCGTTTAAGTGTGCTGGGCAACGCGCAGTGAAGCACCGTTTTTGCGTGACGTCGGGCTCCACATTCGCCCCACCAACAAACAACCAGCGATAGCGTGACGGCCAGCCAAAACGGCCAGACCAGTGAACTTCAGACGAGGGCGCGCATGGGTTCACTCAGACGCTGTCCTGCGTGACAATGCATCAGGTGCTGCGATTTCCACGTGTTGCGCCGCAGTAAGTCAGGACCTAAAGGCCGGGATTGCCTCGCTCACTACAGTGCGAGAGGACGGCATAAGCAGGATGCAATGTCAAGCCAACCCTAACCCCAGATCTGCAATGGCGGGGTAACGACTGGAACAAAGCATCCTTCCTGACGAGGACCAACACTTGTGCCAGGTTGCTGGCCGACCAGATTTCTTGAAGCTACAACCCATTTGCCCTTCGTTCATCTTACATTCTGTTACGCAGTCAATTCACAATGGCTGAGCCCGAGGTAGCTGCCAAAGCGCCCGAGAGCGATGCGCACCAGGCCGTCAACAGCCCGCCCGCCGCCAGCGACTCGGCGGCCGCGCCCTCTCACCCTCTGATGAGCGAGCACTGCACCACCGACCGGCCGGCACCTACGGGGCGTGCCTCAACAGGCGAGATTACGAAACTGAACGAGGTCGACGTTGGTTCTCCTTTCTGCCCCCTCCCCTCCGAGCATGAATCCCTCGAGCTGACGTGTTCTCTTTCCCATTCCCAGGTCTACATCTCCAAACCAGCCGACTACCCACACACCCCGTCGCGCCTCCTCCTCCTCCTGACAGGCGGCACAGGCCTGCACAGCGTCAACAACCAGCTGCAGGCGGACCGCTTCGCGAGCGCGGGCTACGTGGTCGTGATGCCGGACCTGTTTGGCGGCGACCCGGCGCCCAACGGCAACAAGCCCGCGCCCAGCGAGGAGGAGTCGTCGGGCTCGGCCCTGCTCGACGCCTTCCGCACCAAGGCCGCCGAGGCGGCCAAGAGCTTCCTCATCGACATGTGGCTGGCCCGCCACACGGAGCAGAAGGTGCTGCCGATCCTGGAGAAGGTGCTGGAGGCGTGCAGGGACGAGTTCGCTGATGCGGTCGCGCACGGAGGCGGGGTGTATGCGGTGGGTTACTGCTTTGGCGCGAGGTATGTGCTGCTGTTGGCGGCAGAGCGGCCGGATGCTGCGGGTGCGGGACGGGGCGCCGATGAGGAGGCGAACCGGCCTGCGACGGTCGCGCCGCGGATCAAGGTTGGCGCGCTGGCGCATGCTACGCTGGTGTCGAAGGGGGACTTTGTGGGGTTGAAGGCGCCGCTGAGTGTGGTGTGTGTGGAGAATGACCCGATGTTTCCCGACGAGGTCAGAGTTGCGGGCGAGGAGTACATGAGCGAGAACGGGGTCGAGCACGAGGTGCAAGTCTATCCTGGGGTGCCGCATGGTGAGTTTCCCAAATTCTCGGTGGAGAGCTCGACTCTTGGAAACCAGCTGACATCACGACCACAGGCTTCGCCGTGGTGGGAGAGTACGAGGACGCCAACATCAAAAGCGCGCAAAGCACTGCGTATGATCAGATGTTGAAGTGGATTGACGAGCACTGAACCTGGTCGGGCCGGGTCTCGTGATGTGTGGCGTTCCGGTTCAGGGTTTGGCTGCCTGATTCCATGTACGGATGTACAGCAGGGGGGTATCACTGTTTCCTTGCTAAATCTAGCCACATCTGGCGCTGGGCGGCCCAACTGACCTCAGGAGATGGTGCAGATGATCTTGCCCATGGTCTTGTTCTCCTCCAGCAGCTTGTGCGCCTTGACAATGTCCTCCCACGGCAGCACCGTGTCGATCAGCACCTTGAGCTCCCCGCTCTCAAACTTGGGCAGGTACTCCTCCAGCCGGTCCCGCAGCTGCCCCTGATACCCTTCGTCGCGGCTGCGCAGCGTGCTTCCTTCGACGCGCGCCCGCTTGTACAGCAGCTTGCCGATATTGACGTTCTCCACCACCGCGCCGCCCATCAACCCCAGTATGCAAATGCGCCCGTCGCGCGCCACCACGTCCAGGTTCTTCTGGAAGTAGCTCGCGCCCACGAAATCCACCACCAGATCGACTCCCTTCCCATCCGTCTGCTTCAGCACCTCCTCCACCCAGTCCTGCTCCTTGTAGTTGAACGCCGCCGTCGCCCCCAGCTCGCGCTCCACAAACCTGCACTTATCCGCCGACCCGGCCGTGGCAAACACCTTGCCCGCGCCCGCCAGCCGCGACAGCTGGATGCCCGCGATCGACACGCCCGAGGCCCCCGCGTGCCAGAGGATGCTCTTGCCGCCGGCCGCGCCGCCCAGCACGAAATGCAGCGCCTGCGTGGCCGTGATCCACGTCTCGGGGATCCCCGCCGCCTGCTCGAACGACAGGTGCGCCGGCTTGCGCAGCAGCATCTTGGCGGACACGGAGATGTACTCGGCGTAGGCGCCGCCGTAGGCCAGGCCGAAGACGGCGTCGCCGACGGCGAAGTCGTGCGAATCGGGCGACGAGGAGGAGGATGGGCCCAGCGCAGTGATGGTGCCGCTGAACTCGACGCCCAGCGTCGCGGGCGCTTGCGGCGGGAGCGGGTAGTGGCCCTCGCGCTGGATCAGGTCCATGCGGTTGAGCCCGAAGGCGTGGACTTTCACGAGGGCATGGCCGGGTGGGGGTTGGGGGACGGGGGTGGAGGTGTTGATGAAGAGGGCGTCGGCGGAGCCTTTGCCGTTTTTGATGTCTGAGAGTTGGGTTTAGTGAGGAGTGTAAGGGTAAGCACGGGCGAGGGGGTTGTAGATGGCGGGGTTCGAATACTCACCGACAGCTTTCATGGCATTGGCCATGGTGAAAAGTCTCACGGCGGCGTAGCCCGTGCAGCGGTCTCAGTTTCTGTGTCCGTGGTTCGAGGGAAGAAGTGTCGACTTAGGTGCAAAGAAAGTTGAGATGGCGGGTCTCGGACTTTCTGACGAAGCAACGCGACACAGCAGCCGAGGCATCCGATGACGATCTGGTCCCCCCTCCAAGCTGGTGAATGGCTCCACCCGTACATGTGGAGTCCGGAGACTTGTCCGTCGAACGGATGTCGACAGATACCACGGTACTAAGGAGGGCGTATTCTACTGTTGCATTTCCTACAGTGTGACAAAGTGTACGCCCCGCTCGAGGTTTATCAATCACTGAGGTTAGTAGGCCACAGGCGCTGCAAGGTTTGTAAGACGACATCGAATAGGTAACCTTGAGCTACCTGTCAATAGTGACCGGCGATTCAGGGACGAGGCGAGAGTCTGTGTGAAAGCCAGCGAGGTCTTTTGCGGGCCTGACTCAATATACGTAGTACTGTACTGTGTGCTATACCTATCCTTTTGGCGGCCAAAATTCATGGAGGCAAGGCAGTGGGCGGTGCAGGATCAATGGTCGTCTGGCCGTTGAATCAAGAACCTTGCCGAATAGGGCTGGAGGACCTGGATGCAGAACACCAAAAAGCGCGCTGGAAGAGTACCGCAGAGAGCACGAATGGGCATTCAACGAATAGTGATACCGATCACTCCTTCGGGGCGACTCATTGGCCTAGTACTGACACTGACAATGGACGCGCTCAAAGTATAAGTACTGATACTACCATTCAACAGACTCGCGTCACACGTTTAAACGAAGTTGTGTGCCCAGAGCTTGCCGATAGGGGGCGCGTCGCGTATGTATAGTAGTTGGTTGGCTATAACTTCCACGCCACAAAGGGTTAGTGGAAAAGCTCGCTCAGATAGCTCAGTTACATACTGGACTATTGTCTTCTCTTCCAGATCGGTAAGCTTCTGTGAGTTAGCTGGAAGATCGCGTTGTATGGGGCGGCCGGTACGTCGGTAGCTGAGGGTTGAGACAGGCACGTTGTAGAGCTTGGCCGCGGTCCGTGGGCTTAGTTCCGTATCATTCTGAAGAGCTTCAAGTGCCAGAATTACTCTGGCTTCGTTTGAAGCGGAAGATATAACTTTACTTGGTTATAGGAAAAACGCGCTGTTTGGGGTGGATGAAGAAGGACACGTCGTGCCAAAAACTTAGTGTCCCGCTCGCTTATATGTCCCGCTCGCTTATAAGATACATTACCGCATGTGCCTTTAAGCCGCGGCCATGAAGTCCGTGTGGCATGGGCAACAGCAAATGGTGCACCGTCGCCATTGCAATCTGGTGGCTGCGGAATACGAGGCCTGCTCACAAGTCAAGTGATTGACGAAAAGATACGATTGTGGCGTCATAGAAATTCAGAGCGAATCAAGAAGCCGGCTGAGACACATGGCAAAAGGAAGATGTGGTTTGTTTCGATCCGTAAGCCAGCAAGCCAGCAAGGGTCGGACGGCCCGAAAATAAGATGTCCATCCGGCCCCAACCTCAAAAAAAGAGACCAGGACAACTTGACTCTTTCTAAAATTGTACCACACACATACAGAAAAATCTTGACTGAAATGAGTGGTCTAGTGCAATTAAAAGCCACCCTTCTGCATGGAAGGGTTTGCATCCATTTTACCGTTTAGCTCGCGAGCCTCTGTCAATGGTTATACCCGGGGACGGATGTGCTGGGGAAAGTGGGCAATCTGCCTCTTCCTGGCGTCGGTCAACCTCAGCTGAGTCTTGGCCGGGCAGTGCCACACCGGGCTGAGCACATGTGCAGGACGTCACGAACTGACAGAGTGGTCATGCCAACGACGTTCCGTGCGCTCTCTGACACCATCCTGCAAATGACCCCAACTCTCCCCCCCACTTGACCATGACCGTCGCTCTCTCGGGTCAAGAAGACCTCCGGCAGTTCTAGCACAACACCGGCATGGCCGAGACGTGGGACCCCGCCGGCGGCAACGGACAACAGCAGCCAGCTCTGCCGACAGCGACACCATTACCTCTTCTATACCGCAGACCTCAGTCTCCAAAACGACAACCGCCTTAGCACCGAAACTACTACCTCCCACAAGCCGGGCCTCAACGGGTGGTGTTCCAGCAACTAGGGGAGCACCTGCATCTGCTTGCAGGTAGGCGTCTGCGCGCAGACGTGGAACGGCACGATCCAGAGCGGGCTCGAGCCGGACTAGCTGTGCCCTAACAACCTAGACAATGTCATGGGCTGCTTCGTGAAGTCGTGCAGGAACACGTTGTACCTTACTTCGCAGTGCTCGTGGAAGGAGGGGTGCGCCGAGCTGGATCCGGGTAAGTCACGCTGTTTTTACTTTAGTTGGTATGGGGAACATTACGAGTCCATAGGCGTATGACTGATTTTGCATGTCTTCTTCTTGCTAGGACACTCCACGGCGTCGCAGAAACTGCCTCCTTGTCCCGCTGGGGATGACTTCGTTTGTTGCGCCAAGTCAGCGTCGACATCTTGAGAGAAAGAAATGGACGGTTAGCACGGCGTTATTCCGGTTGCGGTTCGGAGAGCACACGAACAAGAAACCGTAGCTCCGAAGCGGTTGAATTTGTGGCAAATTTGGGGATCCGAAGACATGTTTACTTGGTTTCCCTATTTCCGGCCAGTCTGTCGGGTATTCAAAACGATAGAAGGTGAGTCGTAACAGGAGATGTAGTCAGGGAGCGTCCTTCAATTCTGCCTTCAAAGCCTTCTCCATCAAGCGATGCATGAGGTGTAAAGTACAGTTCTGTATATATCTAGCTCACCGCGTCCCCAGATGCCTTGGAAATCCGCATCAGTCTATAGTCAACCTGATCCCGGACGTGAATAAGCGCATGCAACAACAACAACAACGACAGCCAACGCTTGGTCATGGACCCATACAGGCACGTATTTATTAAAGTTATATGATGGTCAATGTCTGGCTCTCCCAGGATCGCAACCACTCGTGGTCGAATTCGATCATAGTGAGCATCCCAATACGCTCATAAACATCACCGGAACCGCGCCCTGCCACGCGACGGAGTGCCAGACACTCGGCTTTAGAGTTGTCCTCTTCTTCGATGTCCCCTTCCACCGGGCTGGACCAACGGCGGACGTACCTCACCAACAGAGCAAGGCACTCCTCCTCCTCGAGGAAGTCGGCCACGCAGACCTCGGACGTCTTTTGCTCATCATCCCATGCGAGTCTCTGTGAGATGGCCAGAATGTACGTGTCTTCCCTAGAGCCCCTTGTGATTTGGTACAACTCGGTGAATGAAGAATATCCCATCTCGTTCAATTCCCTATCTGACAGGCCGCTGACTAAGGGCTCGTCAAAGCTTCCATACCCCACCCCAGGGTCGTTCGTCAGTTTGTAAGTCAGGATCTGCCTGGTCCGGACCAGCGCCTGCACCAAGCCTGTGATCACCAGATAGGCATGCTCAACCTGCCCGAACGGGTTGGTCTTGTCCTTGGACGTGACGTGATACTCGAGAAGCCGCATGTCGAGCGACCGGTCGTCCGCCGGCTGGTCCTCAACGTAGTCGATGCACACCCCGCCGTCCGTGACCGCCCACGACCAGGACGGTGCTCGGTAGGGCCGTTTCACATGAGTGCAGTAGCCGACATCGCTCTTCCACAGAAGGCCGTTCTTGATGTCGGAGCTCCAGATGCCTGCAAGATAGTCGCCGCCTATTATGTGGTGCAGACGTTGTGCAAGGCCGGAAAAGGCAGGGAGCTTGTCGGAGGAAAACGTGAGAGCACGCACCGAGTAGTTGCGGATAAGCCAGTAGTAGTCGTGCAGAATCATGGCGCTTGGGGGCACCTGACTTTGTGGCCGTTTGCGGAGGACTGCTGAGTGGTAGACGGACAAGGCGTTGGCGTAATTGATCTCCGGTGCATTGCGGCCTTGGGTGAAGCCGAAGGCGGCTGCAGCCGACTTGAAGACGCCCCGGCATGCCCAGTATATCCGTCTCTTCCCGTACACTAGACGTCGCGGTGAAAGGATTGCTTCTTGGAAAGTCCATGCTCTCGAGCTGAGGGGACTCTTGTGCTCCAGTGTGGCAAGGGTTTCTGTGTCTGCGCCCTCCCATTCTACTGTCCCGGTTACTGGACTGCCGTTCTCTGTCAGTAACGTCAGGTTCACCGAGCGTGGCGTGTCAAACTTTTCAGCAATATCCGGACGCAGGATGCCGGCTGTGCTGCCGCTGGAAGCCATGGCAGATATTGTGAGAGTCGAGTTCCCATAGACGGCTCCCATCTTCTTGGATTCTTCGTTCCAGTCCTGCGGCGAGTCCTGGATGATGCACAATGAGTCGATCCACAAATAGCGGATGCCTAGCTCACGCGTGATTGTGATGGCGTCGCGAAAGTTTGCCGGCAACGCGTCGTACGGCAGAAGCTGACCGAATGAGGCCAACGTCGTAGTAGTTAGCAGGGGCGTGATTTCGCCACCCCAGCAGTGACTGAGAGCCGTATACTCGGCCTTTTCTCCGCGAGAATGGATCACACGTGGTGACTTGGTGTCATTCTTTGTTCCAACATCAAGTACCCTAGTAGGTAGGACGGGTACATCGCCTATGAGACAATCTCTGCAGGTTTGGTTGCATTCTTTCAGCCAGGATCTCGCGAGATCGAAGTTCTCGGTCGACCCAAGGTGGGCACTAGTCTGGAAGCGCCCAATTTGAACGTTTCGTGTGACTACTAGGCTGGCTGAGGGATTGTTTGTTAAGTTAAGTACATGGGTAATCTGGAAGGCAAGGAAGTTGAACATACTGCGAGGTAAACTTATCATCAAAGGCAAAGGGCGTATCCACTCGTCATTTTCGTCATCTCCGTCGTCGCTGTAGTCCTCGCTTCTGGGACCAATCTGCACAAAAAGGGTATCGAGAATGGGAGCTTGCTCAATGGTCGTGCCAACGTTGAAATAGGAACTAGAAAGGGCTATCTTGATGTCGGATGCCTTGAGCGCCTTTGCGGCCGTGTACATCGAGTTGGATACTTCACAGTCAGACCGCCACCTGGGTGGGTCAACGGTGATATCGTAGCCTTTGGAGAGATCCAGAATAAGTCGACAAAGATCGCATCCACGTAGAGCAAATCGTTCGAGCTCGTCAAAGCTAGCGTGGTGCTTGTGGAACTTGTCTTTAGGAAAGTCCAACCACATAGTAGGAAACTCTTCCAAGCCGGTTTTCGTCTCCTGTAAAGCCATAAAAGCCAGATCCTGGACAGACAGGGTTGCACAGCTTTTGCAAAAAGGCATGTTGGATAGGTTGATAGGAACTCCGATCAGACTGAACTCAAATTTGCGTCAGCAGATTGTATTCAAAATTCGAAGCTCAGCCGGTTAGGGAGAAATCCAGCAGGCAATTATAGTGAGTGGTAAGTGTCGGAACGAGGCTGCCATGTTGGCTGCATTTAACGGACCTTGGTGGTTGATTGGTGCCCGCACCACAACCCCTCCTTCTTACCTACATAGCAATCTTCCTTGGGCATCATGAGCATCGAAGAATCAAGCACACTACCACCTGTCTGCAATACTGGCTCGTTCTGTTGAATCTACTACGTTGGCTCTGAATAGCTTCATCTAGCGGTTGTCTCAGTGGTCGTTACCATACGGGTTCCGACAGTAAGTGTCATGAGTCTTTGAAGCCCAAGCTAGCAACGGCGCAATCAGCGGCGGTTGGCTCGCCCTGCTTACCCCGCTCGCGCGAGCTACAGTAAAAGCAGCTGACCTCTCAATGGACCATGCTTCCCTTTAAGATAAGCGGTGGGGAACGACGGTGGAAATGAAGACACGGCTTGCATTTTTGTAGGATAGTTCAAAGGATAGTTAACTCTCCACCACTCTATAACAACGATCCTGAATTGCAATACAACAAGACTATTAACCAATTAACGGATTTTATCAGTGAGTGGGTTTACGAGCTGGCATACTCAGGGTTATGTATGGATTTTGACGCAGCTCACTCGCTTATATGGCTCACTCGCTTATAAGATACGTTATTCTGCTAGCAATAGAGCCCGAATTCGGTTAAGCAATAGCTCTCATAGCTATCAAGGATCAATAACTACTATAGTACTTGCCCTTTGCCCAGGGCGCTGTATAGTAGTCGAAGTGCTTGATCCAATCCAGGTCTACAGCATTGGTAGTCTAGCCATTGTCGGTTGTTGCAATACGCTAGTTGGCTGGGAGGTCGCACTCGGTGTACCAGTTGGCGAGGTGGTACTATGCAGCTAAGATGATAAACGGAGGAATAGCCCAGCCGAGTGCGTTGACGCGCTGTAGTACTGTCGCCCATTCGCGGTTGCCAGGCTGGGCCAGCTTTGCCTTGCTACAGCTATCCGAGGTCGTAACTACTACGCCCGCGAAGATGATGTCCATCACTAAACAGTTTGTATTTTAGTCCCCCTCGCTTGATCTTGGGTACTAGAATGGCCTGCGTCGATTCGCTTGTCTGGCGCGTGGCTTTTTTTTTTGTGAAAAGAACCTCTTCTCACTCTGCCCATCCTCAACCGTATAGGCCGTATAGGCGACCACCTTAACTACATGCAGCCAAAGACTGACCTCTAGTTCGCTGGTCCTCTAACCACATCTTGGCGCGGGACATGGATCTCTTTTCGGACTTGTCCAGATCCTGTTCTTCGCACTCCTCGTCAAAGTCATACGGCTCAAACCATTCGTGCTGCCATATCTCCTTCTCGTCCACTGCATAGCCGCCCACACGCAACCAACCAAAGATGCTCCGGGTCGCGTTCTCTGACACAGACCTCTTCTCGTAATCTAAACCCCCGTAGTCAATAGTACATGACGTCTCCTGTGTGAGTAAAGGGATCGCGTACCAGCCGTCTCTGTCCTCAACGGACGGTTGATTTGTACATCCGTCGACACAGTCCCACGTGAAGCCGCGATACCGCAGACCGTGGCCACGGCAACCAGCATGAATCCGCACTTCGAGATCGGTATGCTCAGCCGGCGTTCCTCCAAACGGCCGCCACCGGCATATCGGCACTCGGTCATGAGATCTCAAGCGAGAGAGAAAGAGCAGCCGGCACTGGTCCGCCCGGGACACGAGGCCATCTTTTACGAGCGGGTCGGGAAACGGGCTGCTGAATCAAGGAGTCTACGGTCTCAGACCAAGCAATAGCGTGGAGATCGACGTAGCCCATTCCGTATCTGACGTCTTGCAAGAGTCGCCCCTGGAGGTCAAGAATTGTGGCACCGAGCCAGAGAGGCGCTACCTTCGGCTGTCGCTCCATCAGCAGCATGCGTGCGAGGACGAGTGAGGCGTCTTCTGCAACTGGAGTGATGGCTGCCAAAGTTCCCTGAAGCCAAGGGGTAGCGCCGTTACATTCAACGTCGGGGTCGTAGAACGGGCTGAGCAGCATGGGGCGCATGCCTCTGTTGTGGCAGCTGAGAGAGTGATGAGCCTGTCTAGGTTCTCGACCTGGCCAGCCCAACCATGCCATCGCGCCAGAGTCGAATCGAACTCTTGACGCGGCTGCTGCGGCGCGGCGTGGGCACCTTGTGTCGACTCATCTAGGCGGCTGCCCGTAGGAATTGGTAGTTGGAGCTTGTGGCCGGTGCCGAATGCTGGAATGGATGGGAGGAGAAGAATAGCGGCGAGGGCGGCCTGGCTCTGGTCTACGAGGTTGTGGCGAACACAGAAGTCGCAAAGGTAACGCAGGGCTTCAGAGAAGGACGGAGCAGCAACCGTTTCAGTAGTTTGAACAGCTGGAGTCGTCGATATCACGAACCGGTAGCTAGGGCGAAGACGCAATGACCAAGGAGCGAAAAAGACGTCCTCGCCAAGCCGCAACGTCGCCTGCCAGCCGTGCTCTGGGGCGAGGATGGCCGCCCACCAGCGAGCCTCTTCCGCACCGGAATCTCCAATGTCCATGACCAAGAGCGGTTGATTGGGCGGCGAAGTCGCATGCGCTTCCGTAGTACAGTCGGCGGCCTGGCTGCTGGTATAGACGAGCGACGTGCCCTCGGGCATCAGCTCTGCCCACCGCGCCGAGAGGACGTATGCCCATGCCAAGATGAGCACAGCAAGATAGTTCCCGTCATCTTCCTCAAACCAGCGTCCCCAGCGCAGCTCACGCTCTGCTGATCCCGCTACAGTCGCCGATATTGGATCTCTCAAGGCGACGGCGATCTGCAACTTTAGGCAGAGAGGCGGCAATCCTTGCTCACAGGTTGAACCCGGCAGCGTTGACTCCCACGTGGAACGACCTGTCGCATACACCTGGCTGTAATTGACGTGTTTAGTGTACCTGATGTGGTCGAGACGCAAGTTGCGCGGGAACGAGGGATGTTGGCGGAACGCGCCCTGCAGGTCGAGGCAGGAGCGTGGGAGCGCGGGCTGCGCAAGTGCGGCTTGGTGAAGGGCGGACCAGACTCTGAAGCTCCGCTCGTAACTCTTCCGGAAATCCTCAGCGCTCACTCGAACGGCGTCGGCCATCAGTCACCTATCTGGTGTTTTGTGCCTTCAATGCCACCAATCTACTCTTCTCCCAGAGAACCTGGATAACAAGACAGGCGATAAGATTGAGTCAAGAGGCATGAATAGAAAGATGGAAAAGAAATCACCAGATAAATAACAGAAAATCAAGATTTGAAGGATTCGGGTATGAAGAGAAAAGACATAGATAAAGAGAAGATCAAGTGCCTTGGTGAACCTCTTATTTTGACCATCAGGTGGCCAAGCTCGGATGGCCAGGCAGCTGGGCCAACACCTCGGCACCGTGCTATTCACCGCCCGAGACTGTGCCTTGAAACACTCCATCTACGGAATAGGTACTTGTTGTAACAGTTACGGCCTAGGTTTCTGGAGTGTCGTTGGAGGGCTCATGTGCGCTACCAGTCATCACGGATACAGATAACCAGGACGCGGCTGTTGGCCCTGCTGGGCGCGATGCCACAGGGCTGGATGAATAAGGTATCCATGTGACGGTTACGAGCGCTGATGAAAGGATGTGGGGTCGCCAGGAACGGAGAAGGTTGCCTCATGCAGGTACGGTGCGCCCCCCCTGCCGCCATCCCGTCACTGCAGCAGCGTGCAATCATTCAGTCTCAACTTACTCGCAGCCTGGCGTCGTCCCTCTGATCAACAAGCAACGAGTTGCTAGATCGGTCTGGAACGGGAGATCCCGGCGCGCTACATCATTACGCAGTATTCGCATCTGCATCCGTCCGAGTTATCGACTCAAGCGTGTCAAATCATCCCAACGGCGGCAATGAGCAGCGACATCACGTTGGCGCTGGGGTGCGCTGCGATCGGTTGGGATCCCTGCAGAGCCCCAAGCCGGGAAATTGTCCGCCTGCACGCCGCGAGCAGACACCGCTCCTTGTTGGCTGCCGCGCTGTCCACCGCGGCCCACACCCTCCTTTTTCGCTCCATCTCGGCGCCATCCCTGCCTCCGCGGTAATTGGTCCACTCTCGGATGGAAGCACCATCAGGGCGAAAGCGACAAATTGGATGCACAGGGGGGCGGCGGTGGGCGGCGGGCGGCGCTCCCAGGGCACTGCTTGACTGATGAGTGAGAGACCGACCGACTTGACTGGACTGACTTGCAGGGTGCGCCCGTTATTAAGAACAACAACGCCCGCTCGTCCACCCTTGTCCCGTTCCCTTCTCTCTCTCCTCACCCACACGCTCCCTACCCAACCCTGACTTTTCAGTCAATTTCATTCGTTTGAATCGGACGCCGCAGCCTTCGTGCTCGAAAGCCATCACGACGCTCTCTTTCGCAACGCTCTTCGCCGAGTACATAATCTAATACGCGAACATAAAACCGCCAAAATGAAGTTCACCGCTGCCGTCCTCGCCCTCGCCGCTGGCGCCATGGCCTTCCAGAACCAGACCGTGGTCTACACCACCGAGGTCGTCACCGCCGTCACCACCTTCTGCCCTGCGGCCACCCAGGTCACCTACGGCGACAAGACCTACACCGTCACCGAGGTACGGCGAGAGAGAAACCTGAACGCGTGAGAGATTGAGGGAGCGAGGCGGGCACGTGGGATGGGAAGGAGACAAGTTGGACACGACGCGATCTCCCCTCCTAAACCGCTGTTCCGCTTCCGCCTCCCTCGTCACGCATGCCCAGAAATTGGCAGCAGCTAACGTATCCTTCTCCCAGGCCACCACCCTGACCATCACCGAGTGCCCGGGCGGCTGCACCATCAAGCGCCCCGTGACCACCATCGCCTCGGTGATCTGCAACAACAACTGGTAAGCTCTCTGCGCACGCTCACGTAGCTGTAAACGGCAGCAGGAGAATCAGCGTTTGGAGTCGGGCTAACGCCAGTGTGTGTTCTCCAGCTCCCCCTACACCAACTCCACCTCGGCCGCCGTCCCCACCGCCCCGGCCACCACCACCCCGGGCACCGTCGGCCTGCCCCACCCGACCACCACCCCCTCCGGCAAGCCGCCCGCTGCCACCGCCGGCGCCCCCAAGGCCCTGGCCCTCTCGGGCGCCGGCCTGGCTGGTGTCCTCGGTCTCGCTGCCTTCGTCCTCTAAGTCTGTTGTTGACAGTAGAGGGTGATTATAGGTGGATGGGATGGATGGATGGGATGGGCATTTTGCCGGCGCCGTTGCTGAGAAGATACCTGTGTGGTGGTCCTGTTGGCGCGGGGCTGGTCGTAATTTCTAATTGCGAGTTTTGGTGATTGGGGAGGGATGGTAGATGGAGCAAGGGGGCAGGGGAGAAGGGAAAGAGATGTTGTTGTCGGACGGGGGAGATCTCGCTCCGAGTCGCGGACGGGATCTCTGTACGTTTGTTTCCGTGCCCTGGAGGCGTCGTTCCGCGACGCCACCGAGTGCATACCCTTTTTGGATCGTGTTCCTTGGACAATTATCAACACCTTCCAGCCTTTGACTTTCTTGCTAACCTCGTGATGTTTAATCTTTTTTGTGACGTTCTGATTGTTAGTCTTAGGAGGGTGCAAGTTCGATGCCCGTGCCCCATTGCTTCCAAGTTGTCTGTTTCAACGGTCTTTTGATCTTTGTTTTGGGCGTGGCAGCATCGTCGAGGACAGGGCTGCGGTCGATATTGAGTGAGACACCGGATCGGGCGCACGAGGCGTCGGCAATGCGCTGTTTGAGGCGCTGCGTGTATGTACTTGATCATTGGCATGCTTGCTCTCACACCTCGGCCGCACTGCTTTGCTCTGCTATGTGGCAGTTTCGATGCGAAGAGCATTTCAACGCGTTGTTTCGGGAGCAACCGCCCTAGCGTATGCAACCGCTTTAGAGTATGCAATCGCTCTAGGTAATGGAGAGTGTGTGTCCAGAGTCGAACCATACGATGGTTGCGCCGCTCAATTGTCGAGTTGCCTCATGCCCTTTTCCCCTGAGCATCGACACATGATGGTTATCTTTACGTGCGCCCAGTCCTTACATCGCCTTGTTGTGAACCAACAGACATCAGCGCTGTACTTCGCACGCGTTCCCAACTGGCTGTCTCGAACTAACGGACAGCCAACACCAGCAAGCCCTCAATCACTGGGTTGACCGACCAGGCGGAGGGGGACTGCTAAGCGAAATTGGGCTCATAACGGTCTGGGGATACGGGATCAGGGGCCCTGTCGTGAATCCCACCGCTGGTCCCTAGTCTGGACCTTTTGGGTTCGCTAACCAGATTGATGAATGCTGGGAGTTTCCAATCCAAAAGCTTTCAACTACATCACAATTGCATGCGTCAGCCTTCAGTGTTGAGAACAGCAAACACGGGTGCACAGTATCTGTCGCAAATAAAACGTACACGTTATCATTCATTCGAAGCAGGGAGCAGCTCTCGGGATCTCGCACTTGCCTGCCCCCCTTTGTCTTACACGGGCCAGATTCGGCAATCCATGGACCAATAGCTTCGATCCCCGCGCCGATCCCCCGGACCCCAACCCGAACTCGAGGAGGCGCGTCGGGGTAGCGGAATGCGGAGGCTCTCTCACACCGCGGCTTTCACGACATACACGGGTCCACCTTCGTTTCTGAATTGAGTACCTATGAGGTGGCGTGCAGAGAGGAGCTGAGAATATGGGTTGTTGTCTTGAACTTCAAGGCTGCCAACAACAGTGAGCAGCTTGTCAGACTCAGTCCCGCCGCTTCCGCAGTCAGCATCTCGTGCGCCCACAACCAAGGGCTAGCTAGAAGCGGACTTATACTAGCCAACTTCCAACCAACCTGCAACACTGCATTCACATCCCATCCACTCAGTCACACGCCCCGAGTACTCACTCAGCTCTCCCGAACATCGGCCGGCAACGATGAGCCGCCCACAGGACCACCCACAGGACGAGGCGCACCGCCTCTCCCTCACCGACCCGGAAGCCTTCTGGAGCCGCCAGGCCAAGCATCTGCACTGGCACCGGAAGCCCTCGGCCGCGCTCGCCCGCACGACCAAGCGCCTCAAGACGGGCGAAAGCCACGCTCACTGGGCCTGGTTCCCGGACGGCGAGATCTCGACCTGCTACAACTGCGTCGACCGCCATGTCCTCGCCGGCCACGGCGACCTACCCGCTATTCTCTATGACAGTCCTGTTACGGGGACGAAGCAGCGTATTACCTACGGTCAGCTGCTCGATGAGGTTGAGGTTTTTGCTGCCGTGTTGCGGGAGGAGGGGGTGAAGAAGGGGGATGTTGTGCTCGTTTACAGTAGGTGTCTCCGTGCCTTCCTTCAGACCGTTGTCTCGGACTGATCCTGACCGTCACCCAGTGCCCATGGTGCCCGCCGCGCTGATTGGCATCCTCGCCATCAACCGGCTGGGCGCAATTCACGCCGTTGTTTTTGGCGGCTTCGCTGCGGGTGCGTTGTCCCAACGCATCGAGGCGTCCCGGCCGGTTGTCATCCTGACTGCCTCGTGCGGTATCGAGGGCAACAAGCCGCCCATCCCGTATAGGGAATTTGTTGAGGAGGCTATCCGCATTTCGACGTGGAAGCCACCCAAGACTATCGTCTGGTATGTAGCCCGCCCAAGTCTGGTGGCTTCCTGTTGTGATCTGTCAGGGGCTGACCCAAACAAGGCAGCGCGACCAGCTCTCCTGGCGACCGATCCGCAGGTTGGAGGGCCAGAGGAAATGGCAGAACCTGGTCAAGAGCGCCCGCGCCCGGGGCATGAGGGCTGCGTGCGTGCCTGTCAAGTCGACAGACCCCATCTACATCATCTACACTAGCGGCACGACCGGCCTGCCGAAGGGGGTGCTCAGAGAGGCTGGCGGCCACGCCGTCGGGCTTCATTTGTCTATTTCTTACCTGTTTGGCATCCACGGCCCAGGCGATGTGGTAAGTCCATGCTGCCACCATAACTAAATCTCAAGGCACAAGATGCCTTGCTGACACGGTTGGAAGATGGGCTGCTTCAGCGATATAGGCTGGGTTGTGTCCCACAGCTACACGCTCTACGGGCCGCTCCTCACTGGCGCCACCACTGTCCTCTACGAGGGCAAGCCCGTGGGCACCCCGGACGCCTCCGCGTTCTGGCGGATGGTTGAAGAGTACAAGATCAACACCATGTTCACGGCGCCAACTGCGCTGCGAGCCATCCGCAAGGACGACCCGGACAACGCGCACATAACCCGCATCGGACAGTGTGGCGGGTTGAAGAGTCTGAGGGCCCTGTTTCTGGCTGGCGAGCGGTCTGAGCCGGCCATCATCACCATGTACCAAGACCTGCTGCACAAGTACGGGGCCGACAATGCGCTGGTGATTGACAACTGGTGGTCGTCCGAGTCTGGCTCGCCCATTTCCGGCATCGCCCTGGCGCCGCACGCTGGCAGGGATAGGGGGTCCGGTCCGTCCCCAGCAAACAAGCACCCGCCCCTGGGTATTAAGCCAGGAAGTGCAGGGAAGGCAATGCCTGGGTTTGATGTCAGGTACGTTTCCGGCGGCTCAATGTCTCTGTTGACGAATGCTCACTCGACACAGGGTGGTTGCCGACGACGGCCGGGAGCTGCCCCGTGGTGAGATGGGCAACATCGTGCTGGCGCCGCCTCTCGCGCCGACCGCCTTCCGCACGCTCTGGGAGGACGAGGAGCGCTTTTACCGTGGTTATCTAAAGCGCTTTGGCGGGCAGTGGGTTGACACTGGCGACGCCGGTTGGATCGACGACAACGGCTACATTCACATCATGGCGCGGACGGGTGAGTGCTCTCTGTCCCATTCGCCGTCTTCTCGGTTCACACACCGGAGGCCAGCGTAACACAGCTAACGGCTTATGTCATTCTTCATGATATAGACGACATCATCAACGTAGCCGCCCACCGCCTCAGCACCGGCGCCCTCGAACAAGCCATCACCTCGCACCCGCTCGTAACCGAAGCGTGCGTTGTCGGCATCCCAGACCCCCTCAAAGGCCATCTCCCCTTCGCCTTCGTCACCACCACCACCAGCACCAGCACCACCCCCTCCCCACCCCCCTCCCCCACCTCACCGACAGCCGGCAACATCTCCTCCGCCTCCCCCTCACCCGACGACACGCAGCTCCTCGCCGAGATCCAGTCCCTCATCCGCGCCCAGGTCGGCCCCATCGCCAGCCTGGGCGGCATGATCCGCGGCCCGGGCGGCATGATCCCCAAGACGCGGTCGGGCAAGACCCTGCGGCGGGTGCTGCGCGAACTGGTGGAGAACGGGGCGCGCGGGGAGGTGGGTAAGGCGGTTAGTGTGCCGTCGACGGTGGAGGATGTTGGGGCCGTCGAGGTTGCCAGGGGAGTGGTGAGGGGGTATTTTGAGCGGTTGGGTACACCGGTGGGGGAAGGGGTGAAGGCGAAGCTTTAGGGGGGAGGGGTTGGCTGGCTGGGTTTGTGTGTTTTGGGACTGGTGGAATGGCGGTGTTGAGAGGTGGTGGTGAGGCTTCGGTTACGGTTCAGTTCGTCAGGATTACTGCAGTGGCGCACTGGCATGGTAAAAGAGTTTTAGGACCTCGGTTTGTGGCATGTTCAGGGATTCATTTTGAGCCACTGACAAATCATATATTCGCTCAATGATATGTTGTTTACGAGTCTTGGGTTTACTGCGAAAGCCAGCGCCTGTGTTCTGAGACTCTCTCGGTTGACACGGTGCGTTGTCGTTGAGGTCAGGAGTTCAGGGGTAATGACCGCCTGTCCAGTGCTCCACCGTCGAGATGCGTTTCTGCACGTTGTCTTGTCAACTGAAATCCCTAGTATGTGTCTACTACGTGTTGGATTTGTTTCTGATGGCGTCAAGGTGCCTAACGCCCTTTCCGTACATCCTCAGGGATGGATATGTCTCTTGCGTCGTCACTGCTGTACCCGTGCCCATCCCGAGTATCAAGGTGTAACGATGTGGGTAAGGGCATTTGCACAGGTTAACAAGTGTAGCTGGAGAGGTCCCGCGTATGACGCGCATGGAAACCAGGGAATCTGAGCGGGAAAGGATCTTGCCACCGCCTGCAGCTAATGTTCTCGTATTTCTGGTCCGAGTGGACACTGGTGTAGCACGGTGTTGCGCAAAGAAGCCTGCCTTACGATTGATTTTCGTTCTCCTCCCACGCTTCAACTGTTGCCAATCACGGCATTGCCCCATGCAGATGAGCCGTCGACGTCGTGTCATTGCATCACTGCTGTCGAACGGCAACCCCCCCTTTTCCTCCGGGTGCACACGGCCACGCAAGGCATCCATCCATGGAAGTGAGCTACTCCCATCGCAGACGACTTGTAGCGTGGCATCAGAGGGATCACGACAGGCAGACCGGCTCAAACCCTCACCCAGACTACACCTTCCCTCCGTAAATCTTCGTCATACCACGCAGTGCCCACACACTTCTCGCCCCGACAGACCGACATCATCTCAAGATATGAGCACAACCGGTAGCAGATCCGACCAGGTCCCGCCGAGTGCCGCCACCTCATGGCCGGCCGATCTAGCTCGTGGTTTACAACTGACAGCGAACTTGAGAAATCAGAAAAAGAACCGTAGAGAACAAGTCTATTAGAGCCGTCCCAGTCGAAAAGGGGCTAATGGGAACGGAATGCTTATGAGGTACCCACTGAACTGTCTGATGCCCATTCGTTCTGGTTCGATCTAGGGCTTTACTTGCGACGAGATACGGAAGAACAAGGCAACAGCCGGGTTGTGAGAACATGATCGAAGGCAAAGATCATCAGCCGTCCATCACGAGCCTTCCATTACACCCAGGCTGGTGAACTTGTACAACAAAACACCCTCCTCTCCCCCGCTTCCTGGTCTTCGTGTCCAACCATGCGGCGGTGACACGAGGAGATATAGTTTAGTTTGAAATAAACCATGCAGCGGAACACGCAGAGGGGTGATTGGGCAGCTCCAGCGGGGGAGGGATGACGCGGGACCGTTGGCTTGGGGCTAGTCGGGTGGCACAGGGCGAAGAAATGACGGTGTATTCCGCTCGGGAACGGGGGTTTCGGATGACGAAGAGAAGGCGACCGGGGGAGCAGAGAAGCTCCGGTGCTGGGGACAGGACGCCCGCCGGGAGGACGGGGGCATGGAAGAAAGGCGGCGAACATCACCCTGGACGCGTGACACGGGTGCGATGCGGAGCACACGTACAGAGGCTGTCCTGTAGAGCATCTCGATAGTGCGGGTGCAATGACGTGCGTGAGACCCGAGGGGAATACACCACGGGCAGGGATACGGAGGGGGGGGAAGAACACTGGCCGAGCGGCGGGTAGCAGAAGAATTGTCCGACCATGTCCTGCAGAGAAGGGTTGCATCAGCTCGAATCTTCTGCGTTGCGTCTGCGTAACGCTGGACAGGCGCTTCGCGCCTGGAGCCGAGACAAGGCGTGAACAGCTAGCTCCTGCCCAACGCCAAGGTACACACGCGGAAGGACGCCTGCAAGTGAGGCCTTGCTCAGTCGAAAGCAACACTTCGCAGCCTTGACCGAGCTCGGGCAGATAGAATCCTCCAAGTTCTTGACAACACAAAGAAGCTGGCGGTCAGGAATTCCAGCATGTGTCAATTTCCACGCAGGCTAGCATATTCCACAGCCCAGGTAATATCCCAGCTTGCACGCCAGAAGAACACGAAATGTCAAAGTAAACAAAACAGCCCAACCAACCGGGCAGGTAGTGCCACCGCCGATCTGCTGGTACAAACACTGCAAGCCATCCCCTAGCGCCGGTCCGTTCTGCTCCCAGCCTCCCAATGTAAAGATGCAGATGCAAATGCAGATGCGACGTCGCGATGCAAGTACCCGTCCCCAAGAGCGCCCCGTTTCATCGTGCGACCCAAGGAACCCTCTGCAAGCCTATCCAAACGTTCACCTCCCCCCTGCGAGGGCAATATATGCCCTGCAGCCAAACGTGGCCGTAGCAAACACGCCCAGCCTCTCACTGTGTACACAGTAGTAGCCTTTGTCCCACGCGGCGGGTCTGGCCGGCCGCCCTGCCGTGTCGGCGAGATCGTCAAGTCGCGGTATGAAGGGGCTAAACAATCAGGAAATAACCAGAGAAAGCAAAAATAAAGAACACGTCGGAAAAGCCAGGCGAGGGAGGCGTGTGTAAAACGTCATTGGCAAGGGGCGGTGTGCGTGTCAGCTCCCCGGAGGGGCGGACGCGGAGGCAGACGCGGCTGCTGGCTGCTGCTGCGCGCTCCCGTCGGCCTTCGAGAAGGCTCCGAGAACACTCTGCTGGCCCCGAGCGGCGATTTTGAGATTGGCGAACCGCGCCTCGGGAAGCCGCTTGCCAGCCCTGACGCTCTCCAGCACCCTGGGTGGGCGGCGCGCCCCATGGTCAGTCAGCCCGGGTTCTGCCGGTGGGGAGTCGGCAACACAGTATCCGGACAGAGGGAGCTGAGACACCACACGTCGCGGCACGCGAGGGGGGGGGGGGGGGGGAGAGAGACAAAGAAAGCATCACTGAAATGTGTGTATGCGAAGGGAGGGTGTTGGATGGGATAGAAGCAGGCGTGTAGTACGAGCAAGGGGCAGGCAGTAAACTCACCACTCGACCCCGACAAACTTGACACCGCAGCCGCCAACGCGCCGGATCTCCTTCTCCAGCTTGCCGCCTGCCAGCCCACCGCCGGCGCCGCCGGTGCCCGGGCCGGCAGCCGGCTTGCCCAGGATGACGTGGGTCACCTGGCGGCGGCCCGGGTGCAGCGACATGCGGGCGCCGTGCTGCGAGAGCAGCTGCTTGAGCTTGTGGTCCGACACGAGCGGGTGCGTGCTGCCGTTGACGTAGACGACGAGCCCGTCGAAAATCCTGCGCTCCTGCGGCGCCCGCCGTGGTGCCTCGTCCTTGTCCTCGTCCTCCGCCTTGCGTGCCAGAACGAGTTGTCCGGCGTCTCCGCCCTCGGGGCAACTCTTCTCCTCTGTCAGCACGCGGGTTCGTGAGGAGGAGGCCGGCCGCATCGTCCCCGGATTGCGCAACATGTCGGCGACGCTGTTCGCGGCACGGGCCGGGGCCTCCTTGGGCACGAGCAAGCCCAGCCGCTCGTCAAAGTCGTCGGACCCGGCGCCGACCGTGTCCGAGATGCGCGGGCCGCCCGAGTTGCCCGCGCGGAACTGGCTGTTCATCTTCAGGTTCCGCGACTCACGCCATCCGGGCGGGCCTCGGAACTCAGGGCGCTGGTGGCCTGCTGCGACCGAGTTCCATGGGTCAAAGTTGCGGCTGTACCGCGGTTCTGCTGGTGGTGGCAGATTGGGCTTCGGTGGTGGTGGCATTTTGTGGGTGCAAACGCTTGCAGGGAATGCATGGTGTTTGCAGTCAAATCGGCCATGATTCTGGTGGAAAATGGCTCAATACCGCGGCGAAGGTAATCCAGTATCTAAGGAATAAAGCCGGCCAAACATGGAAGCAGCCAGCTTGCAGTCGCTCCACCGCGACTGGAAGGCACGACTCGCGTCAACCGTCTCATGTCCAGCTCCTGCTCTCGCAGCATTGGCGCGAAGTCACATGAGCGCAGTCCACTCACTGCCCCGCGTCTGCCTGGGTTCCAGGCGTCAACCCATCAAGACATTGCCGCCTCATCGAGCCGAGAGGGATCTTCGTGATTGCCAGCAAACTTTACCTGCCTTGCCTTCCTCCTTCCTTCCCGCAACAATGACTGTTTCCCATGTTTCCCGAATATGCGTGGCAAGGGCTCGCTATGATCCGTCCGCCACTGCCCCTCACTTGGAGCCTTCTCTTCCTCGAGTTGATGACCGCCAGTCTCACCCGAATCCTCCCTGAGGCGTCGCACTGGACGGACGAGAACAAACGAGGTGGGAAAACGACGCCGTTACACAGCCAGCATGACGGCGTCGCCGGGTTGGTGGCCCCGGCTCTGTCACACCTCATAGCGTCGTATCGTTGAGGAGGGTTTGAGGGGGCTTTGCTGATTGTTGTAAGGGGTCGTCGAGGTGACCCCCCATTTCCCGCCGTTGCACCTCTGCCGTGTTTGAAGCACTCGCTCGCTGGAGACCCGGGTATCATCACAGACGACCGCGCCGTTGCTGCTGCCGGTGCGTGTGTCGTGATGATGCGCGCCATGTCACCTTTGGCGAGGCCCAACCGGCGACTCTGGGTGGTCAGCAACGTTCGAAACAGCAGCGTGGCGAGCGTGGCTCGCTCGGGATCGTGCGCCATGATCGACGCCGTCCGTTGTTCGACACTGGCTGACACTGCCGCTGTTTCTCATGCCTCGTCGTGTTCCCGTTTCCCGTTTCTCGCCTACACACGCTGTTGACGGAACCCAATAATCCCCCGGGTTATAGCCATCCCGAGGGATGTGCCGCGCCCCAGCCACGCTGACGACAAGACGTTATCACAGTTACACTTTTGTTGAATGTCCGACCGGCTGATTCTCCTCTGAATTGGCTCTTAACCAGTCGCAAGCTTGGTCACTCTGGGCAGTGCAAGTGAATTGCCAGCAGAAACAGGAGCCGCAGCGAAACAACGTGGGTCCAGACTTCGAGAGTCCCTGTGTGTCCGCTGCTGCATCGTGATATCCCACGATCTGGCGCTGCGCAGTGGGTTATACCGCCTTGCTGCTAAGACATGCAGGCTCTATCTGCGCCGCCGGCCTCTGCCACACTTGTGCTGCACCCCGTGCAGGTAGCCACAGCGGTTCATGCACAGCTTGCGCTGCCGATACGCAGTAGCGCAGGCGATCCGGGAACCAAAAGGTGCGCGGCGCAGGCTCTTGCATCCCGGCATGCCTCGTTCTCGGTCTACTTACCTACAAGCAACAAGTAGTGTTACTTTGCCATTGGCGTCTCAATTCCATGCTCTGCGCCATCGCCAGAAGGCACATCGATGGTTGACTGAAGTCAACCTCAAGCTTCGTGCTCACGTACTGTCGTTATCCGTCCATCCAAGCTTCAAAACCAAGCATCCAACTTCTCCCCAGCAAGGCCCACTGTCCCTCCCCGCTTGCTGCGCAAGCTCGAGCCATGGCATCGCAATCGATGCCTCGTTTCGTTTCTCATCCCACCACCGCTTTGTCCCTTGCTCCCTGGCGTCCTAGCCCACCCCCCTCGTCAACGCTACCGTCGCCCATGTCCATGTCCATGTCCCATGTCCCATGTTTGCCCGAACCTGGCCCTGCTGCCCCTCCCCGCTTCCCGCCCCCTCCTCGCATCGCGTCGCAGCGGGGCCCTCCATTCCGCAGCCCCGCTTTTCCCCTTCCTACCACACACCTCTCTCGCTCGAATTCAAGACTTCCAGCCTCCTCTTGTGTATCCCGTTTGTGGGCAGTTAATTATTAGCCCATCTCTTTCGCTAGATACTCAGGTGTGTCTATCTGATTGGTGCACCGTACTGAGTACGGTAGGAGGGAAAATCTGACAAGAGGAGCAAGGGAGGGGCGGGACACGACAGGCATCGTATTCATACTCCAGACAGACAGACACCTTGGATTGTCCCTACGAAGGGACTTTGGTATCATTCAGAAAGGCAATACCGCCGAGTGACTTTCTACTAATACACAGTAGTTACTACACAAGCCCAGGGTGACTACTATGTAGGTTGGGGAATTGGCTTCTCGCATAAGCATGCATCTACATGTAAGGCCGGCCCCTGCGTGGCGGCGGCGGAGTCGTTGTTCAACTTTCTCGGGAGGATTCGAACCGTGGGGCGGCATCAGAGGACCTCCTTGTGCTAAACGGTTGCGATGGTTCACATGGTCAAAGGTGATGAGCAGGATGCTGATTGTGTATACAGTGTGTACGAGGCTCACATTCAACCGTCACTTACACAGTACACAGCTGATCCCCGAGTTCGAGTCCCCGCCCTGCGCTATCTATGAATTTCCCGGCCTCCCGCGCCGGCGCCGATCCCCGGGACAGGCAGGGCCGGACAGCGCACACGAGGTGCTGGGTGCGGGCGGATAGATAGGCGATGGATTCCTGCGTCTCCCAGGCCGTCTGCAATTGGAAGCTCGCATGCGTGGGGCGCAGCAATAGGCGGCCAAGGCTTGGACACACGGGAGATACCGCGATGCCCAGGCCGTCCCTCTCTGAAAGTGTGGTTCCAATATGTTGAGAGGGCAGCGATCGGGGATCGGTTCGGCTGACAGGTTATATTCTCCGTCCCGCAATCTAATATGGACCAAGTATCACTAGATGTGGTGAAAGAGGACCGAAGGCGAATGCCGACTGCGAATCATACCTGCCTTTGCGTGCTGCTGTGTCGCGCTGCGCCGGGTTCGCTGCCGTGGTTGCGTTGTGCATGCTGTCAAACCCAGGAATGATGGCGCCAGCATGTGAGCCAAGGCGCCAGTGAACCGGGAGGGGTTTTTGCTGTTCTCTTCGGCCCCTGCCTGGTATTCAAGGGGCTGAATGATGGCGGCGGTTTATTATCGGATGGTTCTTCGTGTTAGCGAGGTGGCTGCTGAGTCGACCTGTCTCAAGCTGCTCGCTCGGGAGGTCGAAAAGGCCTGAGGGCTGTTCTGGAAGGGTCTAGTCTGTTTACCCTGCCGCAACAAGCGACCCGTACCGGTCCCTCTGCGCGATCTCGGAATGGGGAAAGATCTCGTCCATCGCTGCACGTCGGGGACGCTGCGCGCCCGAGGCCAACCGCGAAACCTGGAAGGCTTTCCGAGCGCCCTTCCATGCAGCGAAAACCCCTGCCCGCTGGCTGGCTGATCTGGGTGGGGTCCGGTCCTCTGCTTGATCGGATGGCAGGGATGCACAGTATGAAATCGAAAGCGGGGGCGCGGTGGTGCCGGCCATCAAAGATGCGCGCGGTACTGCGTCAGTGTACTGCGTATAGTGTACATGCTCCGTACTGCGTACATATGTGTGCGTCAGTAGCCCGGCCTCGGCGGAGCGTGGATGCGTCCCGGCTGTTGCTGCTCTGCAGTCAGGTTGGGCGGGCTGCTTCATGTCTGCGGCAGCTCGTCCACTCGACCATTACCGCGGAGAGAAGGACGTGCAGCATGTACGTCTATGTACAGCGCATGCTAGCGCTTGTCAGATCTCGGGCAGACGCAGCTTTTGCGCGCGCCTGTGGGCTGTATGTATGTGGTGTCCATGGCTGCAGCAGCGGCTCGCTGTCAGGCTAATGTACTATGTATGTAGGACAGCGCATCGGGAGAGGCAGATCGGCCACACAGGAGTCGAGGACTCCTGCTGCGGCGACCCGGAACCGCCCGCAGTGGCATGCTGGCAGGGCCGAGTCTGCCTCTCAAGCGCGGCCACGACAGGGGAAGGAAGGGCTTGGCAAGCGGTGGGAGGTGCCATCCGACCAGAGACGCCGAATGTTCCCATTCGAACCCCGCCGCGGCAGAGCAGCCGTCGGTCCCCGGATGGCTGGCTGGTTTGCTGATTCTGTGTTTGGTCGTCGCAATATCCAGCGCTAGAAGTTTCTCAGCTGCGACATTTTCCACACCCGTTTCGCTGGAACTCGGCCTATGGTTGCGGATAGCAGGTCCGAGGAAAGGCGGCCGACCGTGGAGACCACCAGGGAACCTAGAGAGGGGCGGGGAGAGGCATCCATGAACCCGTGTTGAGTGCTCGGCAAGCCAGGGTGAGCGGCCATGAGCAAACTTGAACCTCGAACAACGATCTATACCAAGGAAAGAAATCAGACATCGGCCACTTTCAACCACAGGGGGGGGGGGGCTCCGTCAAAGCTGAGGGCAGTCGACTTGAGAAACATGTCTTTTCTTCGCAGTCGTGAGAAGCCGCAAGCCTCTCTGAGATCGGGATTGCGAAAAAGAACCTCTGGCGTCTGGAGCAATGGGAGTCGTTGAGGCAGGCAGATTTGGCAGCCTCTTATTGGCGGACACATCCAGGGTCCGGTCGACGGGCACCGCGTGTCAAGCGCGGTTTGTCGATTGAGGGGTGTACGGCCGGGGAGTTGGTCTAGCGGTCCGAAGAGTAGCGGTGAGAGCCGCGCCGGTGCAGGACACAGTGCGGGCCTCTCTCAATCAATCGGGGGAGGTACCCGTTTTCGACGAGGCAGGCAGGGGCCAAGCTGATGAGGGAGCATCTGCGTCTGTCAAGCAGCTCGGGTGCTGCGCAAGAATTTGACTGCTGGCCGAGCAGCGCTTCGCTTTCCAGCGCGCGCGGCTGGGACCAGCGAGATGGGTGGATGAGAGCGACAATGGAGGTGTCAATGTCAGAGGCTAAATTCAGCCCGTCGCTGATGCTGATGAGAGAGGGGGTCCAGGCTCGCCTGGTTGTTGGTCAGCGTCCAGATGATGGGCGACAGCAACCAAGAACCGACTGCTTGCTGCTGGCCGCACTGTGACGATGCCAACCTCACCCATCTCCCCGCTCGCTTCCCCCAGCCGGCCGCAACCCCCAACCACCACCGCGTCGGGCTGTGCCACCCACCCGCGCCCCACCGCTTTTCCCTACCTTGGCTGCCATGTAAGGCGGAAAACGGTCCGCGCGTGCAGCTATCCTCTGGCGAATGGGAAGCGCAGGCAGAGGGTGTGAAGGGTTTGCGATGCTCTATGATGTGCATGATGACCTGTCGTCCTCCCGGAGGGTTGGGGGAGATAGCGAGCAGGGCTGAGGCTGAGATGCACGAAGCATCAAGAGAAAAAAAGAAAACCACACAGAAATGGCAATCACCCGCAAAAGAAAACCAAAGGGTGCTGTCATGCCATGCACGGTTCATCGAATCTCTCAAGCCCAACTGTCAGCCAAAATGTGACAAACGACAACAGCGCACAGCTGGCCCCCTCGTTCGAAGGATGGGAAAACGATTGGAATGGGGCCCCCTCCCTCAGGCCTTCCCATTGTGGACGTGGGCTTGGAGACGTGGTGAGCGTTGATTGGGCGGGCGGGGCGACCAGTCTTGTACTACAACCCTCCGGAAGCTGGCGCGGGAAGAGAAAGAGCCAAACTCGAACGAGAAGAGGGCGAGCCTGTTTATATTATTGAAAACCAAACCACTGTCGTGGTTCGCGAGACAAATTGGTGATCCGCCGTCATCATCATCAGCGGATTCCGAGCCTTAACGAATTGGTTGCGGGATTTCTGGGTGCGCAGCTCAACGGACACGAAAAACAAGAAAGGAAGTTTCAAACGTGACTAGGTCGCGATGTTTGGCTGCTTCCCCGACTTCGACAAGCCTTAAGTCGGGCCGGACCGGCAGCGCGATGCGCGGACAGCAGAGACAGCCCACTGCCGTGCAGGAGCGCGCGCACCGTCGACCCCCCAGTGCGAGCGCCTTGCCAAAAGCAAGCGGCTGAAACGCGATGCTCACCCCCCGGTCTCCCTCCTCGTTCGCTCCCTCTCCCCCAGCGCCGGTCACGGGCAAGGCAGCGATTGGCCAACCCGTGGATTTAGAGATAGACGCACAAGCACCTAACCGCTGTGCATTGGCCCCATGCAAGTGTTGTCGAGCCCCGGAGAGGGGAGCCTGGGCCCGCGAATCCCTGCATGCCGAGCCCTCACTGTTCGAGGAGCAGTCGTTTCTTCGTCTCGCCGATCCCAGGTTTCAGTCCTAAATTTGGGAGCCGTCATTTCGACATGAGGTCTGCGGTTGTGGCCGTTGCGCATGGCTTGGGGAGCGGGAGGGCCCTGCTGGAGGTTGCTTTTGCTTTGTTTTTGGACGAGATGTTTGCACATCCCACAGTGCGAGGCGAGGGCTGTGGGGGAAGATGGGAGCGGAGTGTACGTACTAATACCCTGAAAGGGACGAGGGTTGCTAACGTCCTGCGATAGGTACTGTGTAGCTAGTTCAGCAACATGCTGACTGCTTTGCCGCCCGTTTGACGAGGCAGCGATGAAGAGGGTGTGCTGTTGTTCCCTAACTCGTCCTCAATGTAGTATTCGATATTGGGCTGCTATTTGATGACGCGCGGCGAGGTAGAGATAAGTCGATACTCGCCCTTCCAGTTTGCGGCACAGTTGAGGACTCCCTCCATCACCCGGTAATTGAGTGGCATGAGTGGTCAAGTCGAACACATCCATGCGGCCTTCTTGGGTCCGCGCCGCAATGCTCTGTCTGGTGTGTCGTCAGCCGGCCTGGTCATCGTGCTGGACAAAGCAGACTCGCTAGGGTATCAGATGTTTCAACGTTTGCCCGCACTGGCTGGCTCACGCGGAGTATGTAGGCGAGAAGGGTGGTGCGTCTCATCTTCCGCTGCCATGAAGGTGACGAGGTCAACGACCGGACCCAGAGGAGCGTGCCGCAGCATTCCTCCTCGGCTCCGCGAATGGGCTGCTGCCGCGCCCGTTCTTCGCCCACGTTCCGTCTGCAGGTTGGTTATGCACGCCTCACTGCGCACACGGCAGTTGACAAGCGCACGACAGGGAATCCAAGACGGCCGTTGCAGCTGCGATGCGCCGTCTCGAACTTTCTCGTGGGCGGTCTGCTGTGTTGGAAGTCGCTATACACAATCCCCAACGTCGACCGAAGCCACTCATAAGTGAGTCTCAAACATGGGAGCTCTTTTGTTTCTGAGTTAGTGTAGTCGGTTGATATTAGGGGGAGTCATTGGTCTTTCGCTCCGGCTAGTACCCGGCAGCCACGACATCTAAGGCCCGTCCCCAGCCCTTGCCTTACGTCTTGGCCTCCAGTCCCCAGAATAAAGAGAGCGATATGCCCATCTGGCCTCGCGTTTCCGACAGTACGGATCAGGCGCACATAGTATAGCAGCCTGAATGCCCTGCGTCAATCTGGCCTGAGTTTTCATTGGGACATCTGGCGCCCATAGCCACTGAGATATGATCTCCCAAAGACCAACGGCAGCTGCAGACCCTGCGTCCCTGACACGTGTGGTGCCGAACACGACAGGCTGTTGGACCGCCGACCAGTGCATCCGCGGCTGCTGATGCTCACCCGCGTGCATGGGCAGCAGTCTTGCATCTGGCAGAGGCGGTTGGAACGGACGCTCCAACGCCTCCGCTGAATTTGCATGTCGCAACTGCGACGAGCGGGCTCTGCGATATATGTACTTCGTCGTCGAAGTGAATGGTCGGTTCAACCAGGACGCCGTTGCCGGGTGCTGTGGGGAAACTTGCATCCGATGCAACAACCGCAGCCCCACTCGTGGCTGTCATCAGTGAGGGTGCTTGCAGGTTCTCGCGTTAGTGCAGATCCCCACAAGCCTGATATCCATGTACATAATACACACTGTTACAGTAGGAGCCGTGGGAGCTTTGGCCGAGTCGCTCGCTATTGACCGGGGCGCTGCGCTGAAAGAGATCTTCTTGCATTGATCGTGCATTGCAGAGCCGGGAGACGGGCAATCGGGACATTTCTGACCTCCACCACACTTCTGTACCTGTACATCATGTACAGATATCGATGACGGGGAGCTGGATTGTAGTTACCAGGACGACGCAGAGAGATGGGTTCTGCAATGCGTATGCGGAGCGGACAGAGAATCCGTTCTGGTTGAACCGAGACGACGAGATGTTGCAGCTGGAATGACCAGCCAATCGTCTCCACAAGCGCCTAGCAGCAGAGCAGCAGCGGGTTCTGATGGAAGTTCTACTTCAATCGATACAAGGAGACTCGCAAGCTTTGCCAGCCATGTCGTGAAGGTGTGCTGTGGTATCTGCAGTGCACGCAAGAATGGGAGAAAAGAAGACCGAAATGGTCTCTGCCTACTCTGCGCTAGTCCATTCCAGGCAGCAGCGACATCAATTTATCCCAAGCCCAGCCAACGGGGTATTACAGTGCGAGAATTGGAGCCCATCACAGTCGAGCAAGTTTCTCGTGCCTACCTCCACACCCCATCTCTCAGGCCACCTCCTCCCGGCCCTGGCCCTGGCCCCAAGCCTCCCCAACTTCCAATCCATCTGATGGGCCGTAGCAAAGAGCACCCCTGCAAGCGCCAGGCCCGCATTGGAGCGTCTTTTCCTGGCCGTTCGAGCAGCAGAGGCGCCAGTCGCAAGGGTCGCCATCTTTCTCTGCTGCGGTCGTCGTGGTGTGTTCGAGGGTTGCTCGAGCAGGCACCATAGCAATCACACTTGCACAGCCAAGCACCCAATCCTTTCAAGTCGATACTCGGCTGGAGCATCAGCATCCCGCAGGACTCGATGGGGAAAAGGGGGAAGAAGGAGCGGGCAAGCAAGCAAAGCAAGCACGGGCTGGTCCAGGATTCCCGCGAGGTTGGAGCGAAAAAGTGCGACCCTCCATGCTCCTCCTCTCGCGGGCTGGCAGGCCCCACCCTGAGCCTAGAATCCCCTGCCCTAGCACCTTTCCCGTCCGGGCTGCTTTCCGGCCCCTTGACTGGCTGGGCTGGGCCAAGCTGGCGAACCGACAGGCGACGGGGGGGGGGACAGCGGGCGGCAGGCCGGGCGCTGGGCTGGTAACGTTTTTAGTGGACATCCTGGACGACTCGCACACGGGCCCGGTGTCGCTTCCGGGGCCCTTGTCTGTCTGGCTGTCTGTCCGTCGTCTCGCTGGCTGGCTGGCTGGGCTGGCTGGGTGTCTGGCCTGTCTCTTCTGGCTTGTTGCTGGTCGGTGCTCTGTTTTCTCTCTTTTGCGGTGCTCTCGCTGATCGACCGTCGAGCCGACCTTCCCTGGCCCGACCTACCCAGGCGCCGCCGCCGCCGTCGCTCCACCTAAATCAAGTCGCTTTCCTTCTCCTTCCCTCCTCCTCGCTCCTCGTCACCACTCCTCTTCCCCCCCAGCCTGACCTCTTCTCCCCCACTGCTCTCTCGTTTGCTGCGAGGCGGGGGCATTTTTTCTTGTTCTTGTTCTTGTTCTTTCCGAGCGGCGAGGACGAAGGGAGAAGACGGCGAGGCGCCAAACAGAAGAATACCTGGTTCGTCGTCCTCCTTGCTCCTTACCCCCACTCAGTTCTGCATCCCCGGCCCCCCTCTCCCGCATCTTCCCTTTGCCTTGCCTGCTGCCCGCTGCATGCTCTCCCCAGCCCCCCGGCACAGCCTGCTGGTTTGGCTAAAAGCTGCTCACGTACCGTCCACCAAGATTGGCGCATACTAAGCACACAACATTGCTTGCAGATCCCGAGCATCGACGCCAGAACCGTCGCCTGCTGGACGCGGACGCAGTTGTCGTGCAGCCCGCAGCGTTCGTGCGGTCTTGGTTGCAGCCAGAGCCCGAGTTTGTTGTGCGGCACTACCATTACCACCACTACCACCACCACCGCCACCACAACTTGGACGTGCATATCCAAGTTGCATATACGTTTTGTGTGAAGCGACCTCACCGGACGGCAGAACACCACGACGTGACCGGAACCCCGCCGGCTTGAGATCAGATCAGCTCCTAGCAATGAACCAGGGCCCGCCAGAGATGTACTACACGTCGCACATGTCCAGCGGCCAGGCGCCTCCACAACAGACGGTCTCTTCTCCCTACGCTCATCCGCATTCGCACGCGCCGCCGCACGCGCAACCACATCCCCACCAGCACCCGACTCCCCCTCTGCTGCAGCCGGGCCCCGGCCAGTATCCTCCCCCTCAGTATGGCGCGCAATACACGTACCCCAATGCCCTGAGCCCGCCCACTGGTCCGCCAGTCTCTGCCTCCATGGGCCCCGGCCAGCCCGTGCTGCCACTTCCCGGTGTGAACCAGCCGGGGATGGCGCCGTCGTCGTTCTCGTCTGGATTCGACACGTCGGGCCAGATTCAACCGCCGGGTATGAAGCCGCGCGTTACGGCTACGTTGTGGGAGGACGAGGGCAGCCTCTGCTTCCAGGTTGAAGCGAGGGGAATCTGCGTTGCGCGGAGAGAGGGTGAGTTGTGTCGCGCGCCTCAGTCTCGCTGTTCCCGCTTGTCTAACAGGGGCACCACGCAGACAATCACATGATCAACGGCACCAAGCTGCTGAACGTGGCCGGCATGACTCGCGGGCGGCGAGACGGTATTCTCAAGAGTGAGAAGATCCGGCATGTTGTCAAGATTGGGCCCATGCACCTCAAGGGCGTTTGGTTAGTGGACTGATTGTTTTGTGACCAGCCCTCGAAGCGCGCTAACTCTGACTGTATTAGGATCCCCTTCGAGAGGGCTCTTGACTTCGCGAACAAAGAGAAGATTACGGAGCTCCTGTACCCGCTGTTCGTTCACAACATCGGCGGTCTGCTGTGCCACCCGACCAACCAAACGCGCCCAGCGCAGGCCATGACTGCGGCGGCGCGGAAACAAGACCTGCGGACTCCCCAGTCTGCACCTGGACTGCCCGCGCTACAACAGCCTCAGCACCACCCATTGGCTTTGCCAGGCCCGCAGCCCCTCTCCTCTCACCCGTCGTCCATGGGCCGCCCGCCACTGGACCGCGCCCATACGTTCCCCACGCCCCCTGCGAGTGCCACGAGCGTGATGGGGAGCATGAGTGCCTCCGACAGTTTCTCCTGGAACCAGCAAGGAATGTCTAACGGCCAGCCGCCCAACCAGATGTCCATTGATACCAGCCTGAGCAACAACGCGCGGTCGCTGCCGAATACTCCCGCCCACACCCCCCCGGGCACCTCAATTCAGAGCATGCAGAGCTACCCCCCGGTCAGCCAGCCGTACGAAAGTTCCCGGCAGATGTATCAGCCGTCCCCGGCGCCGAGCTCAACGTACGGCAATAGCAACTCGGCCCCACATGAGCGGCCCATGTACGGGCACGGCACGTACGTGAAGAGTGAGATGGGTCCGCCGTCGAACCGCGGTGCCGCGCCGAACGCAGAGCCCTCCGACCCCAAGCCCACAAACGGCATCATGCACGGCAGCCAGGGCGAGCAGGTGCCCAGCAATGGTGCCGAGGAGGAGGCCGACCACGAGCATGACGGCGAGTACACCCACGACAGCGGGGCGTACGACAACAACCGGGCCGCGTACAATTACAACGCCCCTCCTGTCAACTCCCTCTCCCACGACCACTCGCACCTGTCGCCGGCCGACCTGTCGGGCTCCCCGCACCAGTCCGCGTCGGGACGGGCGACGCCCCGCACCGCGGCCGCGGCGTCCTCGTACTACGCACCCCAGGGCTACAACACGCCGCCGCGCGTGGGACAGACCTCGAGCAACGTGTACAGCGTCATGAGCAACGAGCGTGGCGGGCCCGCTAACGGCGCGCCCGGCAACGATGTTTACGCCAGTCAGAACGACATGGGCGGGTCCGTCCAGAACGGGTATGCGCAACAGCCGCCGCCCGTTATGAACGGGTCTTCGTCGATGAAGCGCGGTCGCGACGACGACGACGACCGCCAGTCGGACATGAAGCGCCGCAAGGCCATGCTCGACGGCAGCGGTTCCATGCCATCCCCGACGTTCAACACGCAGATGCCGCAGCCGTCGCCGGCTATCAGCGCCCAGCGGCGCAGGTAAGGGAGACAACCCGTTGCTCCCTTAGCTGGTAGAGGCTTTGTGTCAGCCCGGCTGTCACTCGCCGCCCGGGACCCTGACAAGTACACTGCATGTAACGGCCTGCGATCAAACGGATGAGGAACGCCTTCTGGCCACGGGGAATGAATGACTGCCCGCTTGGTTCTTTTGCCCCGCCCCACTCTCCCTGTGTATTCGTTTCCCAAGACGACCGGCCCGATCGACATGTTTGGATCCCGAGGACGCTCGTACGAGTTCACGACTCTTCTTTGTTGGATGTCCTGATAATGGCTGTATAAGGGGGCTTGATGAATGACGGATTGCATGGGCTGGGTCTAATCTAATGGGGTTCTTTCGGGAATGGCCGAAAGCTCCTGTTGTTTCCCCGGCTCCGGGCGCATGACGACCTCTTCACTCTCTCTTCTTTTTTTTCTTCTCCGACGCCTGCTCCGCTTGCGCTTCTCGTCTTCTCGCCGGAAAGAAAAAGACGCGGCGCCTGTTTACGATCCTAGGCGACCGCGATTTCCTTTCTGTTGTCTTCTTGTCACGACAGCAGGACCAAATCATCAACAACAACATCCACAACGACATCGAAACAAAACAGATTCACCGAGGGCGGTCTTTGGGACCGCATCTCGCCTCTTTTCTTTCTTTACGCTGTTTATTCTCTTTCCTTGCTGATGACGATTATGACCCAAACGATCTTATCCACTTTTTGGCTCTTTTACAAAAGCTGTGGGGAGGGGGCGGGCCAGATGACGGCAGGGAGGCGCTGCCGCTCTGGGGCGTGGATGTTGGACGTGTGTGTGTGTGGTGCTGTGTGTGTGTGTGTGTGTGTGTGTGTGTGGTTGCGCTTTTTTTGTTGGGTAACGACTTGATGAGGGAAACCCTTCTTCTTCTTTCTCCGTTCTGGAGAAGACAGGGCCTTCAGCTTCACGACTTGACATACACGGGAGGCTGGCGGTAGACTTTTGAATAACAGCACTAGGGATTTCAGCTGGTTATGACACAGCATCGAGAGAGACTCGCTTGACCGAATCCTGCTGCATTTGCCCTGACTTTTGGAGTGGTGATATCATGGCGTACCCAACTCTGCCCGCTGGCACATACTCAGCCGGAGCGTGTTTCTTGGGGAACTGCCTTGCGTTGGCGGGCGGTGGCGAGAGCCATTCTGTTTCATCCATGTGCGCGTCTTGCAAACCGTTTTGTCATGACCAAGGGTCCTGCGAAAATATGATGAATGAGGTACGGTAGGTAAATGGCTGCGAGATTTCCGTACTGTGTGTGATGTACCTTAGGCACAGTTATCGATTGTGATAGACGCGGGGGCGGCGTCAACTTTGCAGAACTCGTGCGTGAACGTGACCGTTGCAGGAAAGGGGGCTCGGTTTCCTCCCCTTCTCCCCTTTCTCTTCTTTCCACTTTCTATGTCGAACAACAACTTTTTTGGTGCTTGCCCCACGAGTTGCATCCCCCATTCTCCAGGTTGAAGGGAGAAAAGGGATGCCACGTGACGCGCGCGTTGCCGGGCCACAGCGGTAAACAGCCAAGGGGTGACTCCACAGCTCATTGGCGGCCCCGACCCTTGACTGCAATAAAAGCCAATTTCCCAGAAGGGAGAAGCAGCAGCGCACCTGCATCCACACAGGAGCTCTCCCACGCTAATGTTCACGTTAACACACACACACCCAACGGCTGCGGCTTTGACGATCGAGCTGCTGATTATTTGCTTTCCGAGACACGCGGGCTGTTTGCCGGTTTTTCTTGTTCGCAATTATAGCCTTATTTAGCGTTACGATGACCGCGCCCTTGTCGCCGACGCCGAGCGCGGCGCTCAATTTCTCGACTCCGACGGCCAATCTGCGCCGCGAAGTCTGCGAGGCCCGCAAACCCACCGACAACACCGAGAACCGGACTAGCAGCGACGACCTAGACGGCGACAGCTCGCCCTTCATTTCCGACATTAAGGATGAGGTCACCTCCCCGACCGCCCGCGGGCCTTCACCGCCCAAGGCCCGCCCAGGGTCGCGCATCATCTCGGGCAGCGAGCTCTCACCGCTCAAGATTCTGCAGCAGCACCAGCAGAGCCAGATCCAGGCCCAGACCCAACAGCCTCCACCACATTCTGTCCCAGAAGAGGAGCCCTCGCCCGCCAGAGGCATGCCGCCGCCGCCATTACCCCAGAGCCCCCGGAAGGCGGCCCCCATCAAGCGGTTCCCCGTCAAGGTCAGCCCACTCAGTCCTGCCGCGAACGAGTCGCCCCGCCGGTCGCTGGAGGAGCGCCGGTCCTCGGGCGAGCGCAAGGGCAGCCTGCAGGACGTCGTACGGGAGAACGAAGGGCTGAAGCACGCCATCGAGATATTTGAGGACGAGGTCAATGCGATGCACGAGGGCGCTGACGACGGCGACCATGACGACAGCCACACGCTGTCTATGGCGCACGACCCAGTGGGCGGGCAATATCCGGCCCCTGCCGAGGAGGAGCATTCCATGGTGGACGACTCCATGGTCAGCACCTTCAGCGCCTACTCGGGCGTGCCCAACCTCACGATGCTGGCCCAGTTGCGCAGCGAGAGCCCGACCAAGTTCTCGCTCCTGGGCGGGTCAACGCCGCGCGCGACGAGGACAGAAGCTCCCGGGGCGACGCGAACGCCGCGGACGAACGGGTCGTATGACGGCGGCAACACGACGAACCTGATGGACTTCACCGAGCAGCTGCGCTACGGCACATACGGCGCGCAGCAGTCTCCGTCCCGGCGCCCGGGGCACGTGCCGCCGTCGTCGAGGGCATCGAACGTGGCAGCCACGCCGCAGCGGCCCGGCGGCGGCAACAACCTGGCCAGCCTGCTCGACTTCGACATACCGCCGGCGCCCACGCCGCGCAGCATCCCCACCATCACGCCGCGCGAGCTCGAGTCGCTCAAGTCGGGCTTCCTCTCGGAGATCAGCAGTCTCAAGGCGTCGCTCAGTGGCAAGGAGGCCGAGGCCATGTCGCTCAAGACGGCCGTGGGCGACGCGGAGAAGCGGGTCGGCGAGTGCATGGAGCAGCTGCGCGAGGTGCAAGGCGCGCAGGAATCCCTGCAGGCCGAGAAGGACAGCTGGGAGCGGCGCGGCCGCGAGATGGAGTCGGTACTGCGCAAGGTCAAGGAGGAGATCGTCATCAGCCAGCGCGAGCGTGAGGACCTCGAGTTCAAACTCGACGAGTCAGAGAAGCGGCGCGAGGCGGCCGAGATGATGGCGCAGGAGGCCGAGAGCAAAATGGCGGGAATGCGCGCTGGCAAGGCCAGCGCCGAGGCCGCCGCCGCCGCCGGCGGGGCAGATGGCAAGTCCCCCGTCGCGGCGCCCTCCAACAAGGAGGTCGAGATGGCCGTTGAGCGCGTCGCGCGTGAGCTGCACGCGCTGTACAAGAGCAAGCACGAGAACAAGGTGGCGGCGCTCAAGAAGAGCTACGAACACCGGTGGGAGAAGCGCGTGCGGCAGCTGCAAGCGCAAGTGGACGAGGCGCGGCGCGAGAGCGAGGAGCTGCGCCGGCGCGAGAACGACAGCCACCACGTGGCGCGCATCGACCCGGCGCGACTGGCCGAGATGGAGGAGGAGCGGCGGGCCGAGCGGGCGCGCGCCGCGGCCCAGATCCGCGAGCTCGAGGCGACGGTCGAGAAGGTCGAGGCGGTGCTCAAGACGGTGCAGGCGGACAACGCCGAGCTGCGCGTGCTGCTGGAGCGCGAGCGCGTCGAGAAGGGCGAGCTGGTCATGCTCGCCGAGGAGATGATGAACATGCAGCAGAGCTTTGTCGCCGCGCCCGAGGAGCCCCCGGCAGCGGCACCATCACCCCAACACCAACAGCAATACCAAGCACACCCTCCCCCGGTAAGCAGCGCCCCGCCAACAGCCAAGACCCCGTCTAGGCGACTGTCGTCCAACGGCACCGGCACGGCGCGCACGCCCGGAAACGGCGGCAACAACTTCCGCCTCTCCACCTCCATCACCGGCCCCTCGCTTGGCAACGGACCCGGCAGCTTCCGCGCCTCAGGCCTGCGCGCCCCGGGAACCACGGGGTTGACCAACGGCGCCGGCGGTGCGGGCAAGTTCTCGGGCATCCCCGGGCGCGTGTCGCACGAGCGCGCCAAGAGCGCTGCTGTGCATCATTATGGCGGTGTCAATGGCGGGAGTGGGATGCCGAGGCCGGGGTCGGGGCAGGGGTTGAGGGGTGTGGGTGGTGGTGGTGGGGGGTTGATGGGCTCGATTGAGCGGATGGGTGGGGGGTATTCGCAGGGGGGTGGGTATCGGAGGGGAGAGTGAAGTGAGAAGAGGTGTTGTTTTGGAGGGTTGGGTGAGTTGAGAGAAGGGGGGGAGGGGAAGGGGAAGGGGGGTGGAAAATGAGGGTGGCCCGACATGGGAATGCTATGAGTGATGAGTGTTTGATGAATGAGGGACGGCTTTTTTTCATGACCTCTCCTTTTTTTTGTTTGTTTTCTTTTTTGCGACGAATGACCACCAAACAGCCCTACGACTATTCTGGTTCCAGCGAGACGGCGCAGACGGGGAGTGGCGCTTGGGTCGGTGGGTGTTGTTCAATGTTTATAGCTCTGTTTTGGTTCTCTCGTTTCTGTTGTGTCTATACCGATGCTTCTTCTCACAGCCCATGGGCTCTCTTCGTTCTTGCTCGTGTTTTGCTTGTCTTGTTGTTTATGTGTGTTCTTCCCAAGCAGCCCTGTGTATTTCGCGCGTGGTGCTTGGGGCTTCAATTCAGAGCCGACGGTTTGTCGGGATGGGCTTGTACAGTCAGAAGGGAGGGGAAAGGGGGGAGATGGGGCGGTGAGCGGCAGGTGATTTGTGGTGTACGGGGTTATGTGAGCATTGTGTGCGTTTGTACGAGTTACAGGTGCCGGGTTAGAGCCACGGTTGTGCGTGTAGCAAGAACAACCCTGCTGTGATAAACGGTTCAACTCACTGATGGGCGAGCCAGACGGTGGTGGGTGCATCTCTTTTGGGATGGCCGCGATCGTCTTGAAGCCAATGGCCCCCTTTTGCTTAGGAAATTTCGGTTTTGCACACGGAGGGACACAACGTGTTCAAATCATCTCATTATCATTTCTATGTACTTTTACGTTTTTTTCCTTTTCCATTTCCTACTCCAAGGGCAACCGTTGATGCAGAAACCTCTTCTTCCCCTCCCCTTCCCCATACACCGCCGACACCTGCCCCCGCCCCCTCAGCTTATACTTGTAGATCATGAGTCCCTCCAGCCCGACGGGTCCGCGCGAGTGGATCTTGTTGGTGCTGATGCCAACCTCGGTGCCGAAGCCGTAGCGGGTGCCGTCGGCGAAGCGCGTCGACGCGTTCCAGTAGACGCCGGCCGAGTCCACGGCGGCCATGAACGTCTCGGCCTGCTCCTGCGACGACGTCAGGATGCAGTCGGTGTGGTGCGAGCCGTGCGCGTTGATGTGGGCGATGGCGTCGGGGAGTGAAGCGACGGTCTTGACGGCGAGGGTGAGTGAGAGAAACTCGGTGTCGTAGTCGGCGTCGGTGGCGTCGACGAGGTTGAGGTTGGGGACGGCTTGCAGGGCGGCTTTGCTGGCTGGGTCGCACCGCAGCTCGACGCCCTTGGCTGCGAGCGCGGCGGCAACTGGCGGGAGGAGGGTGGACAGGGCGGCATCTTGTACGAGCAGGGTCTCGAGACTGTTGCAGGCGGCGGGGTAGTTGGTTTTTGAGTCGACGACGACTTCGGCAGCCATACTGGGGTCGGCGGACTGCTCGAGGTAGATGGCGCAAAGACCGTCGGCGTGGCCCAGCACAGGGATGCGCGTGTTGTTCTTGATGTAGCGGACCAGTTCGTTCGAGCCGCGCGGGATAACCAGGTCAATGTGTTGGTCGAGAGCGAGTAGTTGGGGAATGACGTCGCGGGTGGTCACCAGCTGGATGGCGCCATTGGGAACCTGGGTCTTTTCTAGAGCAGCCGAGATGACACGCGAGATGGCAACGAAGGACTCGGTCGACTCCTTGCCGCCCTTCAGGATGGCGGCGTTGGCCGACTTAACGGCGAGCGCGGCAATGTTGGCAATGACCTCGGGGCGGGCCTCAAAGATGATCAACAGCACGCCGATGGGGCAGGTCACACGCTCGAGCTCGAGGCCGTCGTCGAGGCGGGTGCGCAGGGTGACACGGCCGACGGGGTCGTCGAGGTGGCGCACGTCGAGGATGCCCTTGAGCATGTCCTCCCACTTGCCCTTCTTGCCCAGGTCGAGACGTGCGACGAGGCTCTGGCTCAGCTTGCCGTCGGCAGCGGCCTGACGGGCCAGCTCGAGGTCGCGGGCATTGGCGGTAAGGATGTCGTCGCGGGCGGCAGCGAGGCCGTCGTGGATGGCCGTCAGCGCCTCGTTGCGCGCGTCGGCCGACAGCGTCGCCAGCACGTGCGACGCCGACTTGGCCGCCTGCGCAGCGTCGGCCGGGGACGCGTTGGTCAACGACATGGTGCGAATCTTGGTGAACCGTCGCCGTCGCCGTCGAGTGATGGGGATGGGGGATGGGGATGTCGCTGGGCGAGTGTTAGTCACATCCACAGATGACCCCCTTGAGGGTCCGGCCCCGGAGCTGGCTGCTTGTTCGCCCTGCGCTCTGCGCCCTGCCGCTGGAAATAAAGTGGGGTCGCGGGGTAATTGATGGGCAAAGACAGGGATGGCTCTCGAAGGGAGCGTTGGCCTGAGCTTTTCTGCTTCGACCGTCCAATCTGAACCCCATCGCCTGTTGCTGACTCATTGGCCCCATATTGCAGTATGTACTGTCGTCGACGTCAACTGCCGATTCTCATCTTTCCTTGCTGAGCGCTGCATGATACACTAGAGTCGACGCAGACTACCGTAATGACTCGACGTGGGATGGCGCCATGTTGACGCTCCTGCTCGTTATGCGGACGGGGCGATGCGGGCAAAGCTCTGAAGTCGAAGCTACCGACTAATCAGGGATTTGTTGGCGTCTGTTCCTCGGTCCCCTTCCCCTTCTGCAGCACGCACACACCTCAATGCCGAAGAGCCGAGCCCGTCCGGCCCCACGCCACCGACATGGATGTGGGGTGGGCAGGTGGCCGATGGAAGGAAGAGTGAAAGGAATGATGATGGAAGGGAAGGTGAGTGTATCCTGCATCGACCACGCAGATGCCACTTCGACGTTTCCAGACTCCACACAAGAACCCTTCCACCAGCGGCGCCAGAAGCTTGTTTCTCGCAAATGTTTCGACCCTTCGACGCTGGCCCCTGCTCGTTCGGACAGCTTCCGATGCCACGCTAACATGGACCGGGCCGGCCGACCAAGCAAGAACCCCAGACGTCCCAGAATTTTCTCAGACGGACCCCGTCACCATCCGAGGCCTGTGAGCCCGCCGTGGTGGGCTCTTGGGCGCCGGCCTGCTTATTTCCGGGCCCAGTGTGTCGCGCTTGCTTGAGGGGACTGCTGTCAGTGTGCCATCGGCATGGTAGCCCAGGCGATTTTCAACTCCAGCGGTTGCCTCTTCTCCCTTTCCTGTCAACTTTGTCGTGTTTTGCGTCTCGTTGTCTTGCATGGGAACCGGGGCAGTGTTATACCAGAGTACCTAGCACCACTCAGCTTCAGCGCAACAGAATCTTATGCCACCCAGCGTTTCTTGCTTGTATGCTTTCTTGACCCGTCGGCAGAACCATGGCAGTGAGTGGTAGTACGCCGGACGACGGACCGGCCGGGCTCGCTGCCGGCCCGCATGCCCCTCGCCAAGACCGGGACGGACCCGGGCTGACGGCGGCAGACCATGAGAAGGAGAAGGAGATTCCCGTTGTCGATAGCAGCGAGGATGAGCACCACCACTCCGATATTGAAGCCGACCACGAGCGGCGGCAAGACCAACCAGCCGCTGGCTCGGACCCGGAGAAGACAGTCGACAACCAACCCCTGAGTCGGCGCAGCTCCTCCGTGTTTGCTAACACGAACACGGTCCCGCGAGCACAGCGCCGGGGCCTGCTGGGCCGCTTCACCATCATCCCGGAGGTCGAGCGGCCGTACGAGTACAAGAACCGCACCAAATGGATGATCACGGCAATTGTCGCCCTGGCCGCCGCTGGTGCCCCCATGGGCTCCGGCATCTTTCTGCGTAAGTGCCCGTACTGCTTGTTCAGAGTTGAGACGACGTAGCTGATGCAGTCTCCATCTGCCTCAGCCGCCCTCCCCTCCATGTCGAAAGACCTCGGCGTCTCTGAGACCGTCACAAACCTCACCATTTCCATGTACATGCTTGCCATGTCCATTTTCCCATTGTGGTGGTAAGCATTGGCTCGTTTCCCCCTCAGGTCTAGTGATAACTTCTGACGGCTTCAGGTCCTCGTTCTCCGAGTCACTCGGTCGCCGCACCATCTACATCATCTCCTTCTCCCTGTTCGTCGTCTTCTCTGTCCTAACCGCTGTGAGCGTCGACATCGGCATGCTTGTGGTCATGCGTATCCTGGGAGGCGGAGCATCCGCCTCGGTCCAGGCCGTCGGCGCCGGCACCATCGCCGACATCTGGGAGCCCGCCGAGCGTGGCCGCGCTATGGGCATCTTCTATCTCGGGCCGCTCGTAGGGCCTCTATGCTCCCCCATCATCGGCGGTGCCCTGTCCGAAGGGTTCGGTTGGCGCGCAACGATGTGGTTTCTCGCCATCTACGGCGCCGTCATGCTGTTGATGCTGCTCTTTTGCCTCCCGGAAACGCTTTCCATTCGTCCACCATCCACCCACGTCGTTCCCGTTCCCGACGGACAAGCCGATGCTCTGCAGCGTGTCTCAACAACCCAATCCATCAAACACCACAGCCGCCGCGCGGCCGGCCTGTTCAAGCGCTTCCTGGTCGACCCGCTCTCCGTCCTCCTCCACCTCCGCCAGCCACCCATCCTGATCTCCGTCTACTGCGCCTCCATCGCCTTCTTCTCCCTCTTCGTCCTCAACATCTCCATCCAATCGACCTTTTCGTCCCCGCCCTACTCCTTCAGGCCCATCCCCCTCGGCCTGTGCTACCTGGCCCCGTCCCTCGGCTACGTGCTCGCCTCCAGCTTCGGCGGCCGCTGGATCGACTACATCATGGCGCGCGAGGCACGTCGCGCCGAGCGCTTTGACGAGCATGGAAAGCTGCTCTATCTGCCCGAGGATCGCATGCGCGAGAACATGTGGCTGGCTGCGACGTTGTATCCGGGCGCGTTGATCTGGTACGGGTGGACGGCCGACAAGGGCGTGCACTTCATGGTGCCCGAGGTGGCCAACTTCTTCTTTGGGTTTGGGAGTATGCTGGTATTTGGGGTCACGACGACCATGCTAACCGAGTTCATGCCGAAGCGGAGCAGCAGCGGCGTGGCGGTGAACAACTTTGTGCGCAACATCTTCTCGTGTGTTGGCAGTGTCATTGCGCAGCCGCTGATCGGGGCTATGGGGAACGGTTGGCTGTGTACCATGGTGGGCTTGTTTGCGTGGGTGACGGGCAACGCGGCGATCTGGGCGCTCAGGAGGTACGGGGCGCGGTGGAGGGAGGAGATGGATCGGAAGTTGAATCACGGGGAGAAATAGGGGGTGAGGGAGGTTAAACGCCAATATCTCAATCTCCATCATTGATATCGTTCTCCAACCCCAGGTGTGCAAATGCTCTCATCCGGATGCCGCGGTATTCCGGCAGCACGGATGGATCCCGCAGGGACGTGAACTAACAAGCTACTGCAACCAACTCATGAGCGGCCGCTGGGGTCATGACGTTTCTCCCTTTTCCAACCTGCCAGCTGCGTAAACGGACGCTAACACTCAATCAGGGCTTCACGTAACCAGTGATGGGCTCAAATGTCTTTTTTTCTCCTTCCTTTTTTTTTTCGCGTTTCCTGTGCGCCTCATCCGCTGTTGATACATCAAGAAGCTATCGCCGCAGTGTCCACGCAGCCACGGGATCCTTCTCCGGACCGGGCAAGCGGCATGGCACGCCATTGGGCCGAGTCTGGGCTGGGCGGCTGACACAAACACCACCCTTTCCCGCCCAGGGTTGCAACGTTGGGGTGGGGCAGCGGACCGAAGACCCCTTGTCGCTTGCCCGTCAGCTCCGGCCGATGACCTGCAGGACACCCACCCTTCCACCCACCCACGGAGCTAGAGAGACGAGGCGAGGGAGCTGTGGTTTTGTGGGCGACAAGCAAGATGTCCTCCGTCCAGCAGCAGCAGCCGCGTTCCTTGCGCACCTGAAAGCGCGTGTCTGTCAGCCGTCTCCTTTGGGCGACCGTCCGTCTGGCGCTCTGTCCCGTCCATTATCAGATGCGCCAACTGATATCGCACACACACACAATGGTCGCCTTTCTCCGCGCGCTCGCCGTCGGCTGGTGGCTGCTTGCCGGCGCTGCCGCTGCCGCTGCCGCTGCCGCTACTACCGACACGGCGCATGAGCGCCTCGCCGCAATAGAGACCGGCGCGGTCTTGTCGCCCCGATACTTCCCTGTGTATTCGGCGCAGCACTTGACGAAGCGTCAAGACGTCTGCAGCGCAGACCATCATCCATGTACGTGCATCCGCTCATTGCGCACATGACGAGGGTTTCGACTGACATGACCTAGGCAACGACATCGGCCCTGCAGGATCCTCGATATGTTGCGGGAATGACAAGTAGTATGTGCAATATGATTTTATTTACAACTCAAGGGAACGAGGAACTCGCCTGGCGCCATGTCCAGCTCCCCCTGCCCTAAACCCCTTCCCCCCCCCCCCCCCCCCCCCCCTCTGAAGCTCTCCTCTCTAACCACCTCCCCCCAGCTGCATCATCGACCCCAACGACGCAACCCGCGGCGCCTGCTGCGCCCTCAACTCAACATGCAGCTCGCCCTGCGACGAAGCGCACTACCAATGCCCCTACCCCGTCACCCTCACCACAGACGGCAGCACCGTCACCACGACAACAACCACCTGCTGCGCCCGCCGCTGCACCGACCCGACCAAGTTCGCGTGCGCCTCCGCCATCGGCACCGGCTGCTGCCCCTACGGCTACCAGTGCGCCACGGGCGACCGCTGCATCAGCACCGTCGCCCCGACCCTCTCTTCCTCGACGGGCATCAACTCGCTGCTTGCTCCGCCGGGGTGCAGCACGGGCCAGATCTCGTGCGCCGCCAGCATCGGCGGCGGGTGCTGCGCCGCGACGCAGCGCTGCACCCTCGTCAGCGGCGGCGTGCATTGTGCTGAGACGCCGCCGCCGGCTGCGACGGGGATCAGCGCGGCCGGGGATGGGGGTGGGGTGGGCGATGGTGGCGGGCTGAGCGCGGGTGCCAAGGCTGGGATCGCGGTGGGCGTGGTGGTGGGCGTGGGCTTGCTACTCGGCGCGGTGACCTGGTTGTGTGTGCGCAGGCGGAGGGAGATGAGGAGGCAGAGTGAGGTTGGCGGGGACGGTGCTGGAGGAGGTGGTGGTGGGAGTGGTCCGCGGCGGGCGAGGCCGAACGGGGTGGTGGGAAGGGTGCTTGGGGGAGGGCCCGGGGCGGGGAGAGAGATGTCGGACGGGAACTCGGACATGGTCTCGGGCAGCGGGGGCCGGCTGGGCGGACTGGCGCATGATTACTTTGGCCCGGAGCCGGCGGTTGGGCCGTACTCGGACACGCACACTACGTCGGCGGTCACGACGCCCGGGGAGAATCGTGGTGGCGTGCCGCTGCAACCGCATGAGCCGGGGGATATTGCGGTGCCAGTGGAGATCGACTCGCGCTTGAGAGAGGCGAGGGGGCCGCCAGCGGGCTTGAATATCTCGCCGAGCGCTGAGGTGCCGCGTGAGGACGAGGACGGGCATGAGCGGTTTGAGCTGTACGGGTCTGACGCGGGCCAGATATCGCCTTCACTGCCGTCGCCGTTTGGCGGGATGCCGAGTCCGAGAGATGATCGGCCGAGGTGAGATGGTTGCTTGTTTGTGGTTGTTTGGCGGGTTTCAGTCGTATGATTGATCCATAGTTGCTGGTGATATGTGATGAATCAATATTTCCCTCATCCACAGCATGTCGCAAGTGTTTGCTGACCATGTAAGTGCTCATGGCCACGAGTTTCAGCAAAGAATGAGCGGCGGCTTCTGGTACGCAATGCGACGGGCATAACCCCAAACGTGTTCATGTTCAACGCCAAACGTGCTCATGTTCAAATGTCAACCGCACTACTTGCCAGCGATGATGGTCTAACATCTACAAGATAACCCCAGACAAACGCCGCGCTTCTAGCCGCAACAATAGGGAAATGCTCACCCCCGTCTTGGCGAAACAAAACAGTCCGGGACATGTTTTCCCACCCGTTCCCCCAAGCCAGCAGAACCAAACACCGAGCAATGCGACGGTGATAGTACAAAACGTATGCAAAAAGAAAATGCAAAAAATCCACGATGCGACCGACATGAAGGTCGGGCGCATTGGGTTGAGGGTGAAAGCGAGCAAAAGAAAGTACAGAGACGAGCATGAAACAAACAGAGACGCCCCCCTCTTCGCCGTGATTAGATGCCCCCCATCACGGGAGACTGAGAGAAATGAAAGGTTTCCCCGCGCCGAGGATGAAAGGGAAAAAGCTGGGCAGCCAACCCAGCATGTCATAAGAAAATAGGCCCAACATTCACACCAAGTTCGCTTGCACCCCTTCTCAGCTGAGCACACCACCAAACGGCTTGTACGTATCCAGGTCCTGGAGCAACTCATCCACCACACCTGGCAGATAGCGGTCAACAAACTGCTTCTTCGCCTCGACCGACAGCGTCGCACCGTTCTCGCTGCCAGGCCTCTCCTGGCTCTTTCCATTTCCGCCGCCCCGCACGCCGCCAAAGACCTTGGCAAGCTTGCTGGGGCTGCGCTGCAGCAGGCCCGGCGCGGCGGCGCTCATGCGGGCCTCGGCGCGCGGGATGGAGGGCGTTTCGGGCGTGAGGTAGAAATACAGGAACTCGGTCAGGCGGAACTTGACGTCGCGGCCCGTCTCGCGGCTCTTGAAGAGCGAGGTCACGGTCAGCAGGCCGTCGAGCTGCTCGAACACGCGCATGTTCGGCGGCATGTCGACCAGGGCCACGACCAGCGTGGTGACGGTCGCGGACTGGATCGCGGGGCAGTTGATTGGTTCGAGCAGGTCGAGGAGGAGCTGTTGCGAGGAGAGTGAAAAGAACAGGTTAGCGAACTGGGCCAGGTCGGGGCACTGAGAAAAGGGGGGAAGAGGTGGTGTAGTTACATTCATGTGGACGCTTCGAGAGAAGAGGGCTTTGCTTGGCGGGTGGAGCAGGAGCGCGCCTTGGATGAGATCCAGGGCGTTGACAATCAGGAGGTCGTACTGCCCGTCGCCGCCGCGGACGACCAGCCAGTCGAGGGTAGTGAGGAGGCGCTGGGCAACGTTCCATTCAAAGCCTTCCTGCAGTTTGAAGAACTCGCGGAAGGCTGGGTCGCCCGAGAGGTCGGAGAGCACTTTGCGCGGTGCTTGCTCTCGCTCGTGTTTCCTGGGGCTGCTCGGGCCGGATAAACAGATCTGGGCCAGCAGGCCCTCGACCTGCTTCAGGCCCTTCTTGATTTTGCCGCCATCGAAGGATGAGAGGTTGTCAAAGGCGAGAGACAACAGCGACTCCATTGCGGAATCTCGGTATGTGGCCTGGCGGGATGAGATGGTCCAGTCGTCGCGCTGGCTCGCCGTTGTGCCAGAGCGGCACTGCGCGGAGGAACACCAGAGGCTGTTGTGGTGGGTATTTCCGCAATGAAGGCAACGCGCTTTTTGACCGATAAAAGTGCTCCGTACGAATGCGCTGCTCTGTCGGATGGGCTTGGCTGGCAATGATAGGGCCGCGATGCTTGGGCAGTTGGGCGCAAACAAACGGAGAAGCCGAGATTGTGTGTGGAGCTCGTGGCAGGGAGAAGAGAAGCCTAGGCCTGGCCGCAGAACGTTTTTACTCCAGAAACGATGAATACTCCATGAATGCTAAAACGACACGCCAGAAACACCATTGCTGAGGGCACTAGGGAAAAGAAGGACTCAGAACTTTCCGTCGGATCTCAAGTCGAGGTCTCCATTGACCCAGGCCGGCGGGTATGCCAGGCATAAAAATACTGGGGCGATGCCATGGCAACGGAGCGATAAGCCAGACCCTGCATGGTGAAATGGACGATAAGAGTCCAAGATGGCCTGAGCAGCGAACCACCCCCTGTCCAGGCCGAGTTAGCGCCAACGGCTGTCACACAGCGAAGGCGCGGTTCCGTCCTGCGAAGCTCATGCAAGGTTGTCTGGCCCCGCGTTCTGGGCGAAATGCAGGTCTCGGGGTCTGACCTTGTCGATGCCGGCTTTCAGGAAGCTTGTACATATGGATACTAACGTTATCCATGTAGGACCGCTTCCTGCATAGGAGCGGATGCCTACACGCTTCAAACGATCCGCAGCTCTCCAAGTCCTAACCTGCCCGCCGAAGATTTTGAACAGCTTCTTTGCCCTCGACAACTTTTCTAGGTTGCGCAAGCAGCCCCAATGGGCGACCATGCAAGCGACTCGTGACACTGAACAGTTTCGGTTACGATTGGTCCATCCCAGCTTGACAAGGAGCAGGTCCGTGACCGTGACCATTGTCTAAACGCTCGGTCCCGCAGTGTTCACGGGACCCGACATCAACTGTGGTTCAGGAGCGAAGGGGGCGCCACCGAAGGAACTCAACCCTGGTGTCAGAGTGCTTTGACGTTTCCGTCCAGGCTGTCCTCTGGGTATACGACCGGCCATGTTTCGGAATAAACCATCGCCATCAAGCCGACGACCACTACAACCACCACACGCTTCGTGCCTGGACCAGCCGGTTGTCCAACATTTCAAGCGCCACCACCCTCGAACTGCCCGTCCTCGTGGCCAGGAAATATCCCGGGTGAGTCCAATGTCTCTTTCGTCACCTTCAATCGTTCCGCCAAAGTTGGGAGCTTCCGTCCCTGAGCCCCGCACCTTCGGGCCGCACCCCACCATGGCCCGCCAAGCATCTCTCCCGACCCGAGCTCGACGAGGCACTGCGACAACCTCGGGCTGTCTCAACCAAGCAACCTCCGCCAGGGCAATGATGGGCAGCGCCCGACTAGATATTCGGACAAGACAAATATTGTCAGGGACGAATGCGGATACTGAGAAAGTCCGGCGCTGACGTTGACAGTTCGTTGGTGCCTAGAGGAGCTTTTCGTTGGAGCCTTCAGCTTCAGCCTGGACGCGCCACGCAATCCATCCCTCGTCGCAACCATCGCTGCGACCTCGAGTCGAGCAACACCGAGACACGAACCGTATCAAGCTTGCTATCCGACAACAAAAAGCACAACATCAGTTTGAAAGTCAAGCGGATCCTCTAGCGTGGCCGTCGATTGCTGGGTTGGTGAGGTGCTCGATTTAGGCGGCCTTCTCCGCCAACGACCTGGCGACCATGGCCGCACAGTCGTCCGCCGCCGCGTCACCCTCTGTCCCGACAGGGCCTGCTCTTGCCTCCAACTCCTTCTTGCAGTCACCTACCGCCATCCCGCCGCGCACTTCGTCTGCAACTTCTACCGCTCTGCAAAGCGTCCCCGAGACCGACTGGCCTGCCACGTCCGGCCCCAGCCCGAACCACAAACGCCAGCGGAGCCGCAAGACCTCAGTCGGCGCCACCAGCTTCCCCTCTACGGCGATGTCCGGGTTCTCGCAGACCCCACCAGACCCGAACCGCTTCGCGACAGAGGATTTCTTTATCAACAACACCCGGCGGCCATGGTCAGAAGAGAAGGAAACGGTCCTCACGGGCCCGTTTGACTACCTCAACGGCCATCCGGGTAAGGACTTCCGCTTCGCCCTGGTCAAGGCCTTCGACGCCTGGCTGGAGGTGCCGCCGGACAGCCTCGAGGTGATCAGCAAGGTGATCAGCATGCTGCACACGGCGTCGCTCTTGGTCGACGACGTCGAGGACAACAGCCAGCTGCGGCGCGGCTTCCCCGTGGCGCACTCCATCTTCGGCATCCCGCAGACCATCAACTCGTCCAACTACATCTACTTCTGCGCCCTGCAGGAGCTGCAGAAGCTCAAGAACCCCAAGGCCGTGACCATCTTTGTCGAGGAGCTGCTCAACCTGCACCGCGGCCAGGGCATGGACCTGTACTGGCGCGACACGCTGACGTGCCCGACTGAGGACGACTACCTCGAGATGGTGGGCAACAAGACGGGTGGCCTGTTCCGGCTGGGCATCAAGCTGATGCAGGCCGAGTCGCGCAGCCTGGTCGACTGCGTGCCGCTGGTCAACGCGATCGGCCTCGTCTTCCAGATCGCCGACGACTACCACAACCTGTTCAACCGCCAGTACACGGCCAACAAGGGCATGTGCGAGGACCTGACCGAGGGCAAGTTCAGCTTCCCCGTCATCCACAGCATCCGCGCCCGCCCCGGCAACATGCAGCTGCTCAACATCCTGCGCCAGAAGACCGAGAACGAGGAAATCAAGCGCTACGCCGTCGCCTACATGGAGAGCACGGGTAGCTTCGACTACACCCGCCGCGTGCTCGCCGTGCTGATCGAGCGCGCCCGCAGGATGACGGACGAGGTGGACGACGGCCGCGGCAAGGCGCACGGCGTGCATGGCATCCTGGATCGGATGGTCATCAAGGAGTAGTGTGTGTGTGTGTGTGTGTGTGTGCTGTCTGTGTGTGATGACGCTTGTTTCATGCATCGCCAGAGGTTCATGTGCCTGTGCTAGTGTGCGAATATATACCCCTTAATGATTCTAACGTGTCGCGACGGCTGCATAGTTGAGCCCGTCCCTCATGAAATGAGCTGATGAGAATGCGGATTTGAGTGGTTCCGCCTGAGAAACGTTCAAAAATGAAGCGACCCTGAGAGAGCAAAAGCGCAGACTGCTCCGGCTGCATGCCGGACATCATAATAACATATCGTGGCATAAGGGTATCAAGACATACATGCATACGGCACAGTACCGCATCAAGAGCGGTCCGCCGAGACCTTCTTCCGCTTCACCGTCCGCACCCACCTCCGCCGCCGCCACAACCCGCGCCTTCCCATGCCCTCCTCCTCGCCCTCCTCCCAACTCACCCCGCCCGGCGGCAACGCAGATTTCTTCCCCTGCTGCGGATGCAATCCCTCCTCGTTCCCCTGACCATTGCCACCATTCCCATTCCCATCCGCCCCCGCAGCCTCCCCACCACCACCGCCAGCAGGCGTCCACATATCATACACCCACCGCTCCCCCTCCGTCTCGACCTCCACGCCCGTGATGATGCGCTCCTCCACCCACTCGCGGCTCCACAAATCCAGCGCCCACTTCTTCTCGGACCACTCCCACCCTTCCGGCGGGCGCACGTCCTCGAAGAAGCGCGCGCCGCGCGGGCGGTCGCCGGCCAGGCGCGCTGCGGACAGCGGGTCGTAGGGGGACGGGGAGAACAGCCAGGGCTCCCACTCGCCGTGCTGGGGCCCTCCTCCTGATGATGATGTTGATGATGTTGCTGCTGCTGCGGGTGGGCTGCTGCTGGAGGAGGAGAAGAACGAGGGGGAGGGAGGGAGCAGGAGAGAGCGGTGCTGCAGCTCGAAGATCTCGACTTCGCGGGTCTCGGGGGAGGTGTCGAGGAGGATGTCGGAGAGGAGGGTTCGCCGGAGCGCGGTGGGGGTGTACCAGGGTGGGGCCTTCGCCGGGGTGGCTCTGTTGGTTTGGGGGGTGTTGTTGTCGGGGTGGGCGGTGGTCTTGATGTTGACATCGTCAGCAGCCGTGGAGATGTATGGGAATTTGGTCTGGTGCATCCATCGCGCGACGGCCGGATGGCCGGACAAGACGCCGGCCCAGCCGCCAACGAGAGCGAGCAAGCGCAGCGGGAGGAGGTGCGCGGCGATCAGCATGACGAGGCAGCCGGCGGAGAGCAGGACGAAGACGGCCGAGGAGAGCGCCTCGTCGGAGAAGTTGGTTGTCGGAACGACGAGCGCGACGATCTTGTCGTGGGCGACGCTGAAGTCCTCCATCACGTTCTGCAGGTCGCCCATGTTGTGCAGAAAGGCGCGCGAGAGCTCCTTGGCCGGCTTGACGGTGCGGGCGGGCGCCAGGGGCGGGCCCCGCGGGGAGTAGCCCAGGTTGCGCACGCGATCCGGCTCGGAGGACGGGGCGGGGTGGCGCGCGACAAACGATGGGACCAGGATGCCGAACAGGGCGATGGCCAGCGGCAGGGCGAAGAGCAGGTAGGGGTTCAAGCAGACGAAGGTGTAGGCGGCCAGGAAGGAGAGGGTCTGGGTTGGGCGGCGCCACCCTAGTAGGCGGAAGACGCGGGCCTGGAACTGGAAGACGACGCCAATGCGAGCGTTGAACCTCCGGAAGTTGGCGGCCATGAGCGGCAGGGAGAAGCTTGGGCGCTCGGCGAAGGCGGGCATGTCGCTGCCCGCGAGGTCGGGCACTTGGCCATGGTTGTTGTCGGCCGGAATTGCCTGAGATATAAGTCTGTGCGTCCGCGTCAGCACAATTCTCCGGGAATCACTGCACTTGGACATGAGCGGCAGCCACCTACTTCTCTAGTAGCTTGTCCTGGAGGCTGGCGGCCCGGAAGACGCCGTGGCGGATGCCCCTCGCCTTCCGGGCCGAGTTCGTGTCGGCGCTGTGCTGTGTCTGATCATGGCAGTCATCGGTCTCGGCAAGGGTGGGTTCGCTGATGGTGTGTAGAAGATGGGAAGTGAATTCGTCCATGGCGAGCAGTTGGTGTCGCGTTGTGTCGCGTGTGCTTGGGTGAAAGCCGAGTCCGCCCGGTTCGAGCCCACCTCCACGCGCTCACTCCAGGCGGTATACCGAGGTGGCACGTACGATTACTAGCGGCGTAGACAGAATGCGAAACCCATCCCTCGCGTAATGTGATGGAATCCTCGGCAGAGGTGAAGGGGCCTAGCGTTGATGATGTTGAGTTTGGTGGATGACGACAAAGCAGTCCCACGGCTGTCACATGCCAAACGGTGGTGGGGCAGACCGCCGTTATCTCCCCAAGCTGCCCAAACCGGACCCAGGCCTGTGCGGGAGCTGCCTGTCAGCCTGTCAAGCTCAGCATCAAAGTTGAATCGATCAGACATTGCACATAATGTACCTTGGTACTTGCAGGCCTGGATCACAAACACTTTCTTTATTCTCTGTCCATCCGTGAACACTTACTGTTACGAACAAGGTTGGTTTTTACGAGTAGCCATTGAGTTGCGCCGTGCCGTTGAACACAATGACGCCCCAGTTACTCCGTAACCAGTCCGCTACATCTCGAGTCGCTGACAGACATGGTTGGCTGCCTGAGCTGACCTAGGTTCCTGGCCATGAGTTACGTTCTGTGTAGCGGTTCTGTCGAGCACAAATTCGTAGTTAAAACAAACGTCACATCGTGCGATCATCGCGGCCGCTACCCCAAACCGAAATTACGACTTCCCTTTCTTGCTCCTCGTTGTTGATCCAAACTCTGGCTGAGACAGGAAAGGACCAGCACCCGTCAACGTCGAAAAAGGTCGACTCTCGTTCAACTCCCCTACGGAATACGGTATCCATCATATCAAATAAAAAAAAAAAGCATTTTAAAATGCCGCGCTGACCCAGCTAGCTGGAAAATAAGCAGAGCACCTGGGGATTATTAGGCACTCTTGCGCTGGGTTGCTGAGGTGGATTCCGAAACATTTCAACCCAAGTCTTAATGGTGCCTGTTATGCAAACAATAACATCCCCTGACAATTATGAGCCGTCGGGCTGGCCATTTAGCGACTCGATTTACGGCTCCCGCTGTTGGGCATGGACCACCCGCCGAGGGCTCGTCCAGTGACCCTTCGAGAAACGCGCCCCGTCAACATACGAGGCCTGCGCGATGCTTACTTGCTACTTGTAAAGGTCTGCCTTCAAGCTGAAGTTTAACTTCGGACAACACCTGCCCAAGGTCGACTCGTGGTGTGAGTGTCGGGCCGCAACATCTTAGCTCAGCAATCCCCTCCATTGCCTGCTATTGCCCCTCGACGACGACGGTGCGTTCGCTCAATGAGGCTTCGCAGAAAGTAAGTATTCCATAGGTGCCCTTCCCTGTAGTTGGAGCTAGTCAGTTCGGCATGTTTGCAAACCCCACATATCGAAAATAAACCAAAACTGCGATGTTATTGATGTTCACAGTCGACCGATTGGGTCTGGGAGATGGGAATGGATGTGTCTCCTATTCACGGCCCCACTGCACGCACAATGCACAATGCACAATGCACCATGATCTCCCCTGAGTGAGTGCACGCACCAAGCCGCCTGCTGCTGGGTCCGCCCGGCTGTTGCCCCGTGAAAATTGCGCTTGTTGAGAATTGAGGACCCGATCAGGTTGTTGCGCTTTCAGGGACCGCCTGCACTGTGTTGAGGGTGTGCGCGATCCCCTGTTCAATTTGGGCAGCTCTCACTGCAAGGCACGGGCGGCCCACCAGAGCCCGCTGGCTGCCACCTGCCTGGCCCAGCAAAAGCAACCTGCCATCCCAGCAACGGCAGCTGTTTCCGTCCCTGCCCATTGCACGCACCCCCTTCACCCCCTTCACGCCTCGACCACTGACCACCGACTCCAATCCAACGCGAGACGCCATCCAGGGCCACCGCCGGGCTCTTCCCCCCGCCGCACCACCACCACAACAACAACGTAGTGTCTTGGACACATTCAAATGCTGCATCGCGTGTTCGGAATGAGGTAGCCCTCCGACTGTTCTCAGCTCCTTGACCGGACTGAGCCCCGGACGTCGGCACCCAGCTTCTCCAAGTTTGGATTGCGGGTTTGGGGGTTCCGAATCTGCACCCGCCCGTGAGGGTCGCGAATTGGTGACAGGCCTCTCGTTGTGCCGCGACCACCACCACGGCCACCACCAATACCCATCATCACGTCGCGACTTCATTGCTTTGCCGAGGCGTGCTCTTGCCACCGTCGCCCGACCGCCGTCGCGCGCTGCGCCCTGTCCCTATGAACAGAGAGCGCCAGGTTCCCGCTGGCCCCAGACGGGAAAACCAGTCACCCACCAGGTTGTCGCCCCAATTCACTGCCTGAACCACTGTCCTGCCATTCCCAAACCCGCTTTCACAAGCTAGACATTGAAAAACATATTCCGACGCCATATCTGTGCAAAAATGGCTCGCTGACTATGTCTTATTTTGCAATCCAGGAGATCGCTCGCCGGCAGTCCCACCAAGCTCGGCCCCGTCGTTCGCCGGCCCACCACCGACGCCCCGATGCTCAGCGCCTCGTCCTCGAACAATCATTCTCTTTTCTCCTTTGGCGGCAAGAATGGCTTGCCCGACGACGTGACCGACACCGGTTCCTCCTTCGAGTTCCTCCCATCCGTGAGCTTCGACGACCTGCAGAGTAGCCTGGAGTCGGCCTCGACTGCCTTTAAGCTAACTCAATTTCCGTCACCCACCGGCCAGGGAACAATCCTGGGAGACCGCGCTGTGGCAGCGGCGAACACCATGACGGAGCGCCCCGATGTGACGCGGCAAGCTGCCGGCAGTCATGCTCCAGCCCAGCAACCTCCAGTCACGCGTTCTCGGACCGGGTCCATCCTGCGGAGGCCAAGCACGTCGAGCAGACATGCGAGTACATCGTCGGCCGTGCCCAACAACCCCGGCGTGCCCAATGCCCCCACTGCCCCTGCCGCCATGCGCGCCCGCCGCCAGAGCCACTACCCCCCGGTCTCGAACGGCAGCATGACCAAACCGCCCAGGAAATCAGCCGGAGATGGCGTGTTGGTCGGAGAGTTTGAGCCCCGCAAGCGGAGGCCCAGTGCGGCTTCTCTTTCCGACAGGAACGGGCTGGAGTCTACCACGCGGTTGTCTGTGGATGGCGGATCCCGTCCGGCGGCAGGCGATTTTCTGAGGGCCCACAGCGGTTCACGAACCTCGAAAGCGAGGTCTGTGCAACCGCCGCCGAGGACTAGCCAGGCCTTGTTGTCTCCGGATACGAGCATCACGTCGTTGGATCACAGCCACATCTCCATGGCGCTTCCTCGCTCGCCGAGGACCGCAGCTAAAGGCCCCGTTCCGCTCCAAGGCAAGCGCATATCGGTGATGCCCGGAACCCCCCAATTGCCTCATGCGACGGGCCTCGGCGCGAGGACGATTAGCCCTACCGACACGCGGCGGTTGAAGCGTTTATCGATGCATCACACCCAAGGCCAGCCCACCGCTGCGGTACTACCCAACCCGCCACAATTGACTGCCGACGTTCGCCCTTCATCTCGCTCCCCTTCCATGCTTCCGCGCAAGATATCAACCCCCTCGTCTTCCCGGACAACGCCCGACATGAACAGAAAGTCTTATAGCTCAGGTCTCTCAATCACATCCAATGCTAGTGCCAGCACCACGGTGCGAACATCGACCGCGTCGGTTCAACAGCGCAATCCGCAGGCTACCGGGTCGCGGCTGCCCGCCCCGAAGACCCTGAGCCTCCACAGCGCCGCTAGTCATGATGACGACGAAGACGTCCCCCCGGTCCCAGCAATCCCAAAGGCGTACGAATCGCCCAAAGATACCTTCGGCTCGGAGGCTGCTTTTCACGATAAGAGAAAGTCAAACCTGGCGTTTGACGCCAGCAGCATCCATAGCAACTCGACAGGGAGTGTGTCGGGTGGCTTGAACGAGGCGCCGCCTGTCAAGATGCACCGCAGGCCGAGTCAGCGCAAATCCGTGCACACGTCCAAGCTAGACATGGAAGCCAAGGCGGTAGCCGCGCAGTCAAAGAAGACGCTGCAACCACTGAGACTGCCACCCATCACGCTGGGCCCTTTGAGCACGCCCACCGCTGCCAAGATTGCTGCGCTCCAGGAACAAGGCTCATCCGATAGGAATTTGTCTCCACCCCCAGCGAGAACCATCCCGAAGACGCCCACGACACCTATGACGGCTTCCAAAGGCGCATTTTTCAGAACACGGCCTGAAGATAGGGCCGACATCCAGCATTTAAGGAGTAGCAGCTCTGTGCATCGCTTCAGGCGAGAGAGCCCCCCTCCGCCAGAGCCGGCGAGCTCGTCCGATTCTTTCACGGCCGTCAAAAATGGGAACCAAAGATCCGGCCCGTCACCGTTCCTGAGTTCGTCCTTGCCAAAGGGCGGCCATATGGAGGCCGCCTTCTTGAAGAGGTCGAAGACCGGCGGCGACTTCACCCTCCCGCTCGACGCTGGCACGGAGCCGGCAACCCATCACACCAAGCCTTCAGGACCTCGGGTCCAGAAGGCCAACTCGACAAGGCCTGCAAAGTCCCCACCACCGCTTTCCAGTCCCGACGAGCCGCCGACCCCTTCGTCTATGAGTTCGCTAAGGAGGAAGCTGAGCTTGTCCTGGAAGCGAAGTGCCTCAAAGAATGGTGGGGGCAGCCAGCCTCAGCCTGACAAGGCTGATCATCACAGCGCCAAGCATGGGTCGATGCCTCCGCCTCGCATTCCCGCCTCGGCAACCATGGGCAGTATCAGCACGAGCAAGCCGCCGAGCCCTGCTCCTTCTACCAAGTCCACAGGAACCGGGACATACCTGGAAACGCGGAGGCGGAAGAGCTCTGCTTCAAGTTTGAACGCCATCATGGCCCAGGATCAGCGCGGCCGAGCCGATGGCACGGGCACAGCCAAGAAGGAATCAACGCTTGACACAGTTGCTGAGCGAACCACTCTTCCTCACAATTCGTCCGTGGTGCAGAAGATCCTGAAGCCCAGGCACTCGTCGGCCGCACTGCGACACCATGACGTCTGGACAGCTGACCTCGACAAGGACGACCTGATCGCGGAGGACGAGATGAAGAAACTGGGGCTGCGGCGCAAGGACACGGAGCAGGCTGCCCGGACGTTGGATGCGCTCCGGAAGCGCGCCTCGGCCAAAGAGCGCGTCAGCCCCCAGGAAGCCATCCGGATCGCCGTGCTCAACCTCTACGAGCGGGGCGAGATCGTGGACTACAAGGACGTCTACTTCTGCGGCACGCAAAACGCCGCCAAGGTTGTCGGTGACCCACAATCCGACAGTCCGAACTTTGGCTACGACGACGAGCGCGGGGATTACACCATCGTGCCTGGTGACCATCTGGCGTACCGGTACGAGATCATTGACGTGCTGGGGAAGGGCAGTTTTGGCCAGGTGGTGCGTTGCATCGACCACAAGACGGGCGTTCTCGTCGCTGTCAAGATCATCCGCAACAAGAAGCGGTTCCATCAGCAGGCCCTCGTCGAAGTGAACATCCTACAGAAGCTCCGCGAATGGGTAAGGCCCCTGACCCGAAGGTGTTGTGATGTCTGTGAACCCTGGCTAACACGCTCCCAGGACCCTCAAAACAAGCACAGCATGGTCAACTTCACCCACAGCTTCTATTTCCGTGGCCACTTGTGCATCTCCACCGAGCTCCTGGACATGAACCTCTACGAGTTCATCAAGTCAAATGCTTTCCGGGGCTTCTCGCTCAAGATGATTCGCAGATTCACCAAGCAGATGCTTAGCTCGCTCAACCTCCTCAAACAGCACAAGGTCATCCACTGCGACCTGAAACCAGAAAACATCCTTCTTCGGCATCCTCTACACACGGAGCTCAAGGTCATCGACTTTGGCTCGAGCTGCTTCGAAAACGAGAAAGTGTATACGTATATCCAGTCACGATTCTACCGCTCTCCAGAGGTTATCTTGGGCATGACTTACGGCATGCCGATCGATATGTGGTCGCTCGGCTGCATCCTGGCCGAGCTGTACACAGGCGTGCCCATATTCCCCGGCGAGAACGAGCAGGAGCAGCTGGCCTGCATCATGGAAGTGTTCGGACCGCCCGAGAAGCACCTGATCGAGAAATCCACGCGCAAGAAGCTCTTCTTCGACAGCATGGGCAAGCCGCGCCTGACCGTCTCGTCCAAGGGCCGGCGCCGGCGGCCTTCCTCCAAAACCCTGCAGCAGGTCCTCAAATGCGACGACGACGCCTTCCTGGACTTCATCGCTCGCTGCCTGCGCTGGGACCCAGACCGCCGCATGAAGCCCGAGGAAGCCATCCGTCACGAGTTCATCACGGGCCAGAAAACCTCTGTCCCCATCCCCCGCTCCGCCATCCGGGACTCCTCTCCCAGCAAGCGCGTCAACAGCCTCAGCGCCGCACCCCGACCGCTTCCCGAACCGCCCGCCGCGGCCGTCAAGAGCGCCGCGTCCTCGCTCCGGTCGCGCGACAATGCGGGCTTCCACCACCACCACCACCACCACCACCATCACAGCGGCGGCGGGCCCCTGAAAACAGGCATGCCCCCTCCCTCCACCACCCGCCGCACGTCGGGCGTCGTCAACAGCAGCGCCAGCACCGGCGCCCTCCCGCCCTCGACCTCCGCGTCGGCAGTCAACGGTGCTAAGCGCACCAGCTCCGGCACCACAGCCGCAGCGGGCCTTACGGGAAGCAGCAGCCTGCCAAGGGCGTCGATCCGCAACGTGAGCGGCGGTGTGGTGGGTGCGGGTGTGGTTGCTGCGGGAGTGAGGCAGGATCTGGCTGCTGCGGGGGCGACGGCTGCGATGGGTCGGCGTGTGTAGGAAACGCCCGGCGATGTGGTTGGGATGAGGATGGTGGGATGGCCTGAATGGTGGGCGGAGCGGGGGGTGTGGGTTGGTGCGAGGCTGTGATGAGGCCGATGATCATCTCTTTTGGGCTGGCTGGCTGGTTGGCTGACGGTGTTTGTTTGTACGGATCATGGTTTCGGTCGTAATAATGGGAAGGAGGGCTGCAGGGGCTGATGATGGAGGAAGATGGATGTGTTGCGGTTGGGTTTGGGCTGAATGTTGTGCGGAGAGGATGATGAAGGTTTTAATAGACGGTGGGTGTTTATTATGGGGTTGACGATGATGAACGCCGGCGGACGCGAGCCAGCACGCAAGCAAGCATGGAATGGCAGCCGCTTGTTTTTCTTTATTTTTGGGGCCGGGCTAGCTGTATAGATATGTCGTGGTTGTCCGTTGTTTGGGCTGGCCGGGTTATACAAACTTACGACTTTGTAGAGCACTGCTTCTGCCTTCCTGTACGGACGGGAGCTGACGGACGAGCGGGTGGACAGGGGCTTGTGGACGACGACGGATGATGATACCACATTTTTTGGCTGCTTTCTGTCCTCGGATCCGACTTATGGTTCGTGGGGCGGCTTGGCATCCCCTTCTCTCTTATAGTTTTGCATGCAAGGCATGGCGCGTCGTCGCTGTGGTTCGCGTCGTCGCTGTGGTTCTCGTCTTTGCCGGGGGGCTCTTCGTCGTGTCTGTGTTTTTGTCTATCACTGGTCATGCCTCAACCAAAACAGAACATCAACTATGATGGCGCGGTATTTTAGCACGGATCGGGCCAAGCTGAGCACCCGGACAGGCGGGCAGGCCAGCCGGATAGACTCTGGAGTTTTGGGCTGCCAGCTGCTGCGGGGTCACTTTGCCTTGATATCATGAGATGGTATGCTTACTACGGGTACGCTGGGATGAACGGGGTTTGTCGGATACAAAAAGTATTAATGAACCCATGCGTACAGCAGTACATACAAGCAAGCAGAGGCAACTCACGGTCTGTAGCTGGGAAGAAAAGGATCAGTACCCCATAGGCTGATTCGGGCAGCAAACTACTTAAAACTATGAAGATGCCGCCACATTTTTCAGTATGATCAGTATGAAACTAGATACCTACTGTGGTAGAAGTGGTCGTCAGCAAGTACGATGAACGTGGGGTAGTTGGTAGGATGCCAGGTTGAGAGCGCGGATGAGAAGGCAGAGAATTGTCTTGTGTGAGATATGTCGGGCCACCCTCACAGCCAAGGGGTACATTTCGGAGCATCAAAATAAAGGGGGCCTAGCTTCATGTCTCAAATTTGGGCGTAGGTCGCAGCGGTTGAATACGGATTGAGAAAGAATGACTTCATGGCCGGCTAAAGTAACACTTGGTACAGCACAACGCGATCATGAGCCAAACGGCCTCAACCACTACGCTTTCGAGTTCCTTGGCGAGAATACATCAGGTGGTCACTGCCGAATCCCGGGCGGCGTCGCATGTGCAAGAAGAATGGGAGGTTACCATACCTCGTATGGATTGGCTGAGACCCAAGGGTTCCTATACGAATCCCAGAGGATTCCGGCGGTTTGGAAGTGCCGTACCCGTCATCCCGTGCCGTCCCGCCCGCGAAGATCGCTTGGTTGTTTACGGGAATGCTCAGGCTACGAAGGACAAGGGACCGCTCGTGAGTTGTGCATATTATGTACCTAAACCACATGGATCAACTCTGGGCATGGGAAGCCAACCACCACCAGAACATAGGGCAGCGCATAAACCCTGGGAGAGCCTAACTATACCACCGGCACCTTTCTTGCAACCCTCAGGTCAAGCTTGGTAGCCGGTGGTGGTGTGGCTCGCATGGATGCCACCTGAGAGCGCTGTATGGTACTTAGATCAAAGCCCCTAGCGGCCGGGAGGGTGGTGTTAGTAGCTGGCCCGACTCAGGACTCCTATAGATAGACTAGGCAGTCGGGCTGAAGAGGAGAGGCCGTGTGAGGTCTGACGTTTCCGTAACCACGCCCCTTCCCGTCGTTCGGTTCGTATCTTTGGGTGCTGTACGACTGGAGTGCAGATCTGAATGTGCAGTCTCAAGGACAAGTACATCCGCGGGCTCAAGTTTGGGGGTTCGAGAGCCCGAGAAGATGACGTGTCCGTTCTTTTGCATGTCGAGTAACACATCGGTCAATGGTTCTCGGTAAGAAAGTCGGCTTCTCTGAGACCGCATAATTAGGTGTGGCGAAGGGACGTGGGGGCAGTGATTCGAGGGCGAACAACAATCCTCAGCCTTACCTGTGCCTTTGTGTTACACAACCTTGGGCGTCACAGTTTCAGGTGTCACGTCAAGCTGTCGTGGCAGCGACGGGGACATCCGCCGCGGCCCCGCCGCAGGAAGGGTACAGCTCGAAAACTGACCATAAGCCAGGCGCCTTCTCGACGGTTAAGGTGAGGTTCCCCCGTGCAGTGACATAGATGACAGCTTTTGTGGTCCCGACATACTCAAGAACCAGAGAATAGCAACCGGATGCTCCGTACGGCACAGCCAGGCTCCCCTGGAAACCAGAGGACGAGTACGAGAGCCGGACCTCTGGACTGTAACCCGTGACCGTGGCTGGGTGTGAGTGCAACACAGGATGGGCCGGTCGAGCGCCCTGACCAGGCCTTGTCCCGGTGCGCTGGATCCCCTAGCTGACCCGGGAGAGGGTCGCACAAGATAATCGGGATCCTGGGGCACCTCGTGGCCGGGTAACACAGCTCGTCCGGAACGGAAGTCCCCTGCACGCCGAGGTTCAGCCAACCGCTGAGGCCCAGCACGGGCTAAATCATCTATCCGCAGTACGGATACACAGTCGCAGCGGTTGAGCCGGTGCTCGTACGGGGTGCATACTACTGCAGCAGCGTTGAGACTTGGGAGACTTCGGTGCATCATGGGCACCGCCGAGCTGACACAGCGCAGTGCGTTCCCGCCGATTCAGAGCTCCCATGTCAGTGACCAAGTCAGGTAGGCGGGGAGCAGGCGTGGTTTCCGGTGATGAGCATGGAGGGGAACGAGAAGGGAACCGAAGCAGTGGAAATCCGATGAATTTTACTTGCTCGGGTGCCGGGACTTCAGGAAGGCACGGCTTGCTTGACCTGGCGATTTCACGGCTCGCAGGACCATGACGTGCCTTCTTGATGTTGATTCAGACGTGACTGCTGCCTAAGGGATGCTTGGTTCCCGACGTGGAAAGTGACGCACTTGGCTCATGCGCCCGCATTTCCAAATATCGTACCAAAAGGTACATCACCCTTCCGTCACTTCCATTGCTGCTTGTGCCCTATTTCGTGCAATTCCGGTGTTGTGATTCCACCGCCGGCGATTCCGTGAGCCCGTTCGAAACCTGCCTTTTCCGGCGCAGAATGCGTTGGGTCACTGCGATTATCGATGTCGACGGAGACGGTGTCATCTGAACGGAGCACAGCACCCAGTCGTCAGAGACGAGACTGGACAGTCAGCCATCGCGAGGCTGTGCTTGAGACTAGCTTGATGACGGCCCGGTGCTGGTTGGTCCAGCGTCAGAACGGATCCATGGATGCCGCCAGCCATGCAGGTTCGGGCGTCCGTCCTGCCCTGGTAGGCCCAGCGATTGGCCGGCTCCCGATGCATCCTTACCCCCGTCCGATCCCCACAACCTGCCGCCGCCCACTCGGCATCCAGAGTCGATCAGCCCCGGCCACAGGATACTGGGGAAGGATGAACAGAGTTCGCTCGAAACCCTGGCAGGAAGCTGCGTGAATACCAGGCGAGGCAGACCGCAAGGCTGATTGCAAGAGCGTCCGTCTCTTGAACACAGTGTCCTCCGCACGCACGCACACCAACGCTTGTTACAGGGTACACTGTCCTGGTTGGAAGCTGCACTGTTTCCCTGCACCCCGGCGAATGACCGACCATGCACAAAGAAGAGACTCCGCGAAACGGCTGGTCGGTGAGAAGACCCACCCGGTACTCGTTCCCGGATTTCTGTCTATCTTCGATGACCCGGAGCCGTGGGCTCGTCTTTACGCTTCCGAAGCACCCGCGGTCCGGCTGGCTGGTACCAGGCCATCATCCCCTGTTGCGTGCTGCCATCAACAACGCACCTCAACGTGGCGTTCCGGCTTGCGACTTCTCGCACAGGGACTCGTGATTCCAGACATGATGACGGCCCAAGTCTACTTGGTACCCCCTCGTTCGCCCAATTTTAGTCTGCCGAGTCCACTAACATCCGGAAGCTAGGGATCTGCCTCTTGACTTGCTACAAACAAGGACAAGCCAAGGACTACATAGTATTGCGCTGCCCGGGAAGCTGGGGGAGTGTCGATTCTGCGTAATCACCTGGGGTACGGAGTACGCAGCAAGGTTACAGTACCGATTCCCCACCCTGATCCAGATCGGTCAGACGTTCCCAATTAGACGGTCCAGGAGGGCAGCCACCGGCGATCATGTCACCTCCCGTGGGGACGCACCACAACTGCAGCACGCACCGGCCCATTATTGGACGAGGTACGGCGTGTTGCGATTCACCTTTCGACACTATCTGAAGAGTGAAGATGGGCCAAAACCGACTGCATTAGTTTGACGCGCCTACGTGCACCGGTTATCCACCCGTCATCAGCACTTCCAGCGCCTCGGTGGCCTCTTTGCAGGGCTGACGGCTCGACTGCTGAAGGAGCTCGATGCGGGAGGATGCAAAGTGGATCGCGCCAGTGTGCCGAGGCCTGGGCTTCCGGTTGCCGTACTGCCTCCAATGACGGTTCTCACAGACCGGGACCTTGGAGAACAGCTTCATCTTCTCAAGCTTGCCCCTGAGGTTTAGCGGAGCGTGCGGAGCTCATCTGGTTGTCGTCACTTGCCGGCCACAAGGTTCGCTGTTTCATCTGACAACGGTTGCGATGTTCATCAAGATCTGGCCAATTGAGGATGCCACCCTTCCACCGTTTTATTTCTTGGCGACGGTTTCAAACAGATCGCTGGACGCAGGACATGGCCAGATCGTGGGCCATCGAGCACACCCAACCAACAGCTGTGCATGCGTGACCCAAGGCCGCCAAACAGGCCCCCTTGGGACAGCACGGTTCCTATCTGACGCCTTCCCGCACATCACGTGCAAATGGTTCGTCGTGGCGAGCATCGTGGCATGTCAGTGTTGCATGCCCCAGGTGAGATCACAGCCTCGTTTGCCGCACAGTCCATGGGCGAGGGAGGCTTTGCGCTACATCGCGAGCCCTACGTGAGCCATCAGACGAACATCTTGTCACGGAAAGGCTTCAAACACTGCTTTGGTCGCTCAAGAACGTGTGGTAGTTTGGAACCAACAGCTGACGTTTGACACGACGACCGATCGAGGCTTGCGGATTGCTTTGCACAGTCACTATGGTAACCTGCTGCGAATATGCAGAAACGAGCCGTTCTGCCAGATCGTACTCGGTTGACGCTCCGTCATGGCCACGCTCTGTAGCACCTTGGTGCCTGCAGCGCCGTGTTGCACGCCGTGCTGGTTGCTTCGGCAGGCTTCCGCCCTCAGTCCTCGGTCGGTCGTGTCCGAAGGCGGTCCGCCGTTGCGGTGTCTCTGCAATGCGTTCTCTCTTGAGGCTGCGAACGCACCGACGTGTCGGGCTTGGGTGCGCCCACAATACGACGACCACCGTTGCCCGTTGTCCTTGACGTCAGCGACAACCATCCGTACCCCGGCGTCATCCGCCCATTTCTGAGCGCAACCAAACGGCAGGCTAAGGACGAACGGTACGCCTCGAAGCCACATGATTCGGCGACTTCCACGATCGTGTTTCGTCTGCAACCCACGTTCCGATGGTTAGTCACGCCGCGGCGGCCTGACCCGGGTTGTCCTCCAGTCAGCGTGCGGCAGTCCGTTTGGAGGTTTGCGGCATCCACCCGTGACCGGGAGCTGCGGCGTTGGGGCACCACCATTCAGGACCAGATTTTTAGGCGACTCTTTGGGGCCACTCGCCGAGACGATGTGTGCTTGCGCAGCCTACTCCCAGGCCACAACCTCGCAGCGAACAGGGGGCCCCTGGTCGGCTCCCGCTAGGCCCCGGCCCTCGGTTTCCACTTGCATCCACCGGTGCGCAGCGTCGTGCGCAACTGCGAAGCTGCAACCTGCGAGCTGCTCCAAATTCAGACTTGCACTCGCAATGCGACACTGGGAGACCGCTGTGTAGTGTACCTGCTTCCCGAGGCGGGCCCACAACACCCTCCCGGCTGCGCCCTTTGCATCCGTCAGAACACCAGAGCCCTTGCCAGACGAGCGCCGCCGCACAGTACCAGTACCGGTGCAAGGCCACCCCTCCGGTCGTCCTGCCTGCGCCTTCTTTCTGGGACCGCACCGTCTGCATTAGCCTGCATGCCGCAGATGATGCCCCAGTCATCAGTCATTCCGGTTTACCTGGCTCCCTTACGGCAGCTGCAGTGAGCGCGTCCCCTGGCATCACTGCTGCCTTCCCGCCGCAACGTCTCCTAGCCAGTCTTGGGCAGATGACGGCCGCGAGACCCTGCCGGGTTCGTGGGGCCTATAAGGCTGCTGTGATGCCCTCCTCGGTCTGTTGACTGATGAGTCGACATCTCAGCCTTTGCGTCGGCAGGTGTAGTGCCTAATTACTCATTTTTCTGTCTGTTTCCTTGTTGCTTCCACCCACCGTTCGCTTCCGCCGCCTTTCTCCGGTTTCTGCCTCCGCCTCCGTTTCCGGTTGCTGCCTTCCCGGTGTGCCTGAGCCGAGTGTTGCTCATATTTATTTTTCTGTTCTCGCTCGCTTGTGCGCAACTTCTGGACAAGTCGGACACAACTCGACACATCAAGACTTTCTTATTTCATAACCGTCACTCAACATCAGGCACCTCTCGACACCTGTCCTTGCCCGCCCAATCACCACAGCCTTCCCCTTCAAGTCAAGCCAGGCTTCACACATCCAGCCTGTTGCCTTGTCAACACTTTCACAGCAAACCCTCGGCACCTCCCCTTGCAGGCAGCAGCTCGATTTGAGCGGATTCGGTGCCTCGCATCCAAGAAGCCAAGATGTGCTACCAGTTGGTTGAGCTTTACTCGGCATGTCGATGCCTGTACTATCAGCACGCCGTTGACCGGTGTGCGGCATATGGGCGACCTGGCCATGGCATCCAAAGGCGGACGATATTAGTCGGATACGCTTGCAGCGAACACTCATCACATCATGCCGGCGGATACGACTACTCATATTCTCAGTATTCGGACTCAGGGTACTACTCTGGGCGGTCGTCCAAGAAGTCCGGTAGCCATTACCGGTGAAGCGTGCTGTCTCCGACAATGGGCTGCTGTTCTCGGCATTCACCTCCGTTAAGCCGATTCGATTTCCGGAGCTGGGTTGCCTACCTCTACGCATTCCGAGTGCGGCCATCCTGGGCAACTCAGGCCCCTTCACAGCTCTCGTACCTCCTCGTCGGCCACGACCGCCTAATCTCGACATCGGCGCCGCCTGCCACCGGCCGACTGGAGAGCATCCCTTGACTTGCTGGGCACTTCGACTCCCTGAGGAATGCCGGGCCAGACTGGACAGCAGCCATGTCGTCGGAGACAAGACGGCGAGTTAGCAGGACGATCTCCAGCTTGGAGGACATGGTCACCATCCGACTCAACATGCTCGCACTGAAGGGGACTGTTACGAGACAAACCTGTTCAACCACGACCTGAGCCGAACCAGCGACCTTACGAATTGCTTTTGGACCGGAAGCACGACGTCACCGCCGAGATGCGTTACGAGACACGGCATTGCATCTCTTGTACAACTACACCCCTCCATCTCTGGACATTTGTTCCCCTTCTATCATGTTTTCGTTTTCGCTTTCGCTTTTTTTTCCTGCTATCTGTTTCCGCCTGTTTTCTTTCAGCGGGTTAGGAATGGGGTCATGCATACAGGGTACGATACCAGGCGTTCTACAGTGGGATCTCCAGGCAACTGGGAGGGTCATCAGTCAGGAGTTCTGGTTTTATTTTTGGTCAATGTTTCTCGGCTATGTTCTTTCCTTTTCATGGACTGTTCTGCTTTGAAGAAGATTTTCATATTCTCTCTTTCCTTGCTCCATGTCTGCACGTTGAGATGCATGTTACGGTTGACGGATTCACCACTCACAACATCATGTCTAATTCCTGCTCTGGTAGCAGCGACATATACGGCCACTCTCAGGACAACAGGGAAGATGGAGGGATGCTGGTAGGAGCAGCACGTGGACTGCTCCGCGGGACATCACCTGGTCTCTGTTTTTTTTTTGGTTTTTTTTTTGTGGACGCGGAAGGGGATACGGACTCTGACATGACGCCCTCTGGCAGGATTTCCGGGGTTGCGTGTGTTGCGAGTGCCGTTTGGGGCACTGCGGGAGATAGAACGCGCATACAGGATAGCGCAAATAGAAGCAAAGTTGAACACCCCAAGAGAGGCCCAGCTTGGTCGTAGGCTGGCTGCTATTCATGGCTCGAAAAATGATACCCAATGAGGCAATAAGCGGAGGGCAGTGCAACCAACCTAACCTGACATTGTCACAGCCCTGTGCATGTGCTGCTTTTCTGGATTCAACATCAGGGATAGCTGATTAGCTGCATCATTTCAACATGGTATCAAGACGTGAGATGCACTATTCGAGACAACCTAGGTTATCCCACCATTCGGTGCATCGGCGATTGGAGCAGTGGAGGTCAAGGAGGATGTGCTGTGTAACGATGCAGTGCAGGGAAGCTGGCGTCAATTGGACGACATGGTGGCCAGCTCGCTTGCACCAACCAATCGGCACATGGCAGTCCAACACAGAATGCTCCGTTTTGGGCTTCCAGGCACCCTCCACAGGCCCAGAGCGGGAATACAAAAAAGACGACAAGAGAGATACGGTGAGCACGCGTCTGTCTCATCAAATCCCGATGTTTTCCTTGTACGCCGAGTTAAGAATGGGGGGTGAAAGACACCGAAGCCTTGATTCAGCCCGGGCAGCTAGCCACGATGGAGGAGGGTCAGCACCTTACCGACAGCCGCAGCCGCCAATCAGGCGCCCCGGGTGCCTGGGACGATAAAAATAACTGGCTGCGACTGGCGGGGCAGATGTTCAACGGTTGCGCTAACGGGCGCGGCAGTAGGTAGACCCAGCGCCAGGCCAGGCCGTTTTCCTCCGCCTTGACGGCCCAGCCCGCTCGTTGTCTTCCATGCCTGCAACCTCCATTGGCATGGATGGACAGCGAGGTGGGGATGATGATGGTGATGGAAGGGCGCATCCAAACCCGGATGCCACAGACTCGCGCCCATGCACAGACGAAATGCTTGGTAATTTCATTTGAAAGCGTTATAAATCGGATTGATTGGTAAATCGATCTGAACCTCAACTTTACATCAGGTCCGTATCCCGAAAGATTCCTCATCCAGGCACCCACCCAGCCACCTACGAATCAACAACCTGGCATGTCTATACTCGGAACAAAACAACCCCCGCGGCCGCGCGCCCAAGATACAGGAAACCCTCCGGAGCTGCGATGGAGAGCGGCCGCAGGGGGTTGTCGAAGTTACATCGGCCACCCATCGCCGCCAAGACGACTCCGGACACACCCCTCTTATCGTGGTTCACAACCGGGCGGTGTCCCGTGCCGACAGCGGCACAGAACATCGCCGCGGCCGCGACAGCCGGCTCGGTGTCGGCGAGACACTCATGCTATAATGATGGAGAGGGTGTCTCATGATCATCCCGCGATGCGTCATCCGGCATACCACCTCACACAAGATATGGTAGATCACAGTTGAGCGACGGAGATAGAAGGCTAACGTCGTCCCGGCCTGGTCGGCACTGCAACTGCAGTGCTCGCGCATCCGTGTAAGGGAGCTGCAGTGTCGCAATGGACGTAGCCCCTTGCATGCTCACCTGGGTCACGCGCATCTTGACGTCTCCGAGCGTCCCGACAGAGCGGGTGCGTAATCCCACTGGCGCGTGCATGTATCCATGCAAGTACCAAAATCCAGGGATCGTAGCACGTCACCAGCACCCACGTTGTCTGCACACCCCTTCGACAAGCAGCGTTGCGTCTACACAGTGTACGGTTGCTGTCACGGTGTCCGCATGTGTGGGCGGGAGTGCCGGCTGCTTCCGCGCCGCTGCGCGTCATTGCGCAACCTCTTTTCACTCGGTATCCAAATCATACACTAGGCACTCAGCTACCAGAGCTGACGTTGCTTGCCCATCTATCTATCTATCTAGCTCAGCTGTCAGCAGCAGGCCCGGGTGCGAAACTGTTTGGCGAGATGGACAGACAGACAGGCAGGCAGATAACCTCCGCCGCGCCGCAGCCAGCCCGCTAACTTTGCACCACCTGCAACCCTGGAAGCCACATGGAAACCCGATCAGACGAAACGTCGGCTCTTCCGCGTCCGTCCCCCAGTCCACGTCAGCGCTGCCTCCGCCGCGGATGCGCGTCGTTTGGTGTCCAGTCTGCACCATCAGACGAGCTACATGATGGTGATGTGTGCTTACGCCTGTGCGACACGCGGGAGTTTCTTGGCGATGGGAGCCTCATCATACCGTTTCTAGAATAATCTGCGCATGCCGAGCTGCAATGCATGTGTGCGGCATGCAATGCGATGCAATGAAGATACGTGTAGATACCCGAGTTGCGCACAAGAAGGGTGTCGCCTGAGTTACGTAGGACCCGGCTTGCCTCAGACCGAGACCTCTGATGCGACCGTGCAGCAGTGGTCAAGGACCATCACAACGCGCCGCCGTTAACGAAGTATGGGTGGCAGCCCCGGATCTGCGACAGGCGCGGCAGCGCGGCAGCGCGGCAGTGCGGGTTGTGAAACATGGGGTCTGAATGTCGATGGTCGATGGGTTGGGGGTTCGGGGTTCGGGGAAGCCGTGCGCCAAAGCGGAATGTTGAAGTACATGTACCTAAGTCAAAGGAAAGCTGGAGAAGTGCCCGTGGACAACTGGTGGTGTGCAGAATCGTTCCTCAATGCCGTGTCTTCGTTCGGGGGCTTTTTCATGGCAACGTGGAGTTTGCTCTTTAGTTGCGGCGGTAAGAATAACATGTGAGCTGGGCCTCTTGACATCAAACCGCACAATGCTGCGTTCTGGTAGTTGAAGGGGTACCGATTATTTGGCCACAGGACTCAGAGAGAGGCTGGCTCGCCTCAGCCTAACCTGGAGCTGCCCCAGCGAGCCCAGCTCAAGCCAGGGCGTGCCAGGGCAGATGAGACGAGCAGATGAGACGAGAAGATCCACCGGCCACGTGACCTGCCGGCACAGGCCTTGCCGCTCTACATAAAGTGGTGCCTTATCGTTATCGGTGTTAGTGACCCCTCGACGCGCTTGAACGCGTCGAGGATGGCATCACCCGGGCGATGGCAGCTGCTTGCCAGTGGCCGATAGGTACAGAACGAATTCGCAAGAGAAGAATCACGTTCCGGATTTGCCAGGCAATTCTGAATCTCGACCAGCCCCCTCAAGAGTCCCTCCACTCCCCTCATCGCCCGCACTCTTGGGCACAGAGGAGCCAGGAAATTCCGTTGTCAAAGCGGAGGGCTTGCAGTATTGAAGAGAACTGCAACGTATCACGGCATACCAGACGTTCCTTGTTTCAGCCCTCTCTTTTGTTCTTTACTGAAGCCCCAGCAAACCCCAGCAAGCCCCAGCATCATGGCGGCCCCCGACGACCCCCTCCCCGTCAGTGAGTCGGGTGCGACCGACAACAATCGGGACTCCAACATCAAGAAAACTCTCACTGAGGCCCGACGTCTTTTCATGAAGCATCAGGAACACTCCGAGGCTTTGAAGGCCATTTTGAAGGCATGTTGACAACACAAGCTGCACGCAGGGTGTATGGAAATCGGGCGGTGGACTAACCTCACTCAACCAACCAGGCAGTGAAAATGTGCGAATGCAGTGCGGCCAAAGATGAAAAGGCCCGTCACGGCAAAGATAAGTCATGCCACATCTCACAATGCCTTATCGCCCTTCAAAGCGAGGATCCCGATGCGCTTGAACAAGTGGCCAACGGCCCCTGTGCGTGCGGTTACCCATGGCCTACCTGCGCCCGCCCGCTGCACGCCCAGTCTCTCGATGCGCTTGCCGAGTGTCTCAATGCCGCCGAGCAACACGTCAACGCAATCTCTACCGCGCTGGGGATCATTCGTCTTGACCCCGCTTCGGCTATGGTTTGTCAGGCTGGACAGACCTTTCAAACGCAAGTACGAATGACTGACTGTTCGGTTTCTGCTAGGGCTACTGCCGAGTTGCTAAGATCATCGGGCAATTGCTGAAGCCTTCTAGCCACCCGAACGTGGCCAAAGTCGTGGCATTCCTGGTTAAAGAGGCGAACCTGGCCGCACCGGATATGCTTTGCGAGGTGCTTTGCTCCGTTGTGAGGACGGGGCTGCATGTTACAGCCAAATACCGACACGGGCTTCAGGGCAGCTACAATGTAAGGAGCGAAACATTAACAGAGACTTCTCATCATCAACCTAACAATGCACTACGCTTGCTAACAGGGCGTCGATAGGTTGTTCTCCAGCAGATGGCGCACCGTCTCAAAATCAAGGCGGCTCGGAGAGATCCTGTCAAATCATTTCCCCCGGAAGTGCTGAGTATGATTTTCTCGCACCTCGGCATTACCAACCTCGTGTAAGTAAATCCCAATTTTCGTCTTACCAGATTCACACAGTTCATTTCTGACACAACCCTATCCAAAGCAAATGCCTCCAAGTCAGCAGACAGTGGAATCACATAGTGATGCGCGACGCTGCGCTCTGGACCGACCTGAGACTCACCAAGCCCGGGAACCCAGGCCGCTGCCTGAGTACTTTCCTGCAGAAACATCAGGGAATCAAGAGCTTTGTGGTTCACGACTCCAGCCTGTTCTCGCTCACGGGGGCCAAGATCCGCACCATTTTCTACGGCCTGCCCGCCCTGAAGCGGCTGTGTCTCATCAACGGACCGCGCCGCCTGGCGGACGATGAGGTACTCAACTTCCCCACTGAACCGCGGTCCGGTGCGAAACTTACCCACCTTTCCCTCACCGGCTTCAACAACCCCGAGCCGGTCAGGAAGCTCGTTGAGCGCACCTGCAACACCCTCGTGATCCTTGACCTCGTTGATATAAACGGTCAAGCCAACTCTATTCTCCGGTCGCTCGTCCTCCCCAGGTTGAAAACGCTTCGGGTTGTCCAGCAGGGATATCCAAGTCGCCCAGGACCCAGCACCCTGTTCCCCATAGAAATGGTAGGCTGCTGCCGGCCCGTCCTTTTGAATGCCTCACATGCCACCTACTGACCCGACGCAGCAACCCATCGTGGCTGCTACGCCAAATCTCGAGCAGTTCCATCTGAGCGGCTTTACCATGCAATGGCTCCGCGAACCCACTCCGGACCACGCGGCGCTGCGAAAGAACGGGCTCTGGCCCTCGCTCAACAAGCTTAGACTCGGCCCAAACGCTCCGCCTCTCTCTTCCTGGCGATCACGCGCCCTCCCTCCGCTGACAAGCAACATGCGGTCCATTGAGCTTATCGGTGCCAATCCCGACCTGGCGCACAATGTTCTGTTCGCCCAGGATTGGCCGAGCATGCACATGTCCGACCCCTTACCCGTTGAGCCCGAGCCTTTCCCCAACCTGGAGGTGTTCCGTTGCATGTCGGGACTTCTCCAGCACGACGGCCTGGAGCGAATCCTGGGACCAGCAGCTAGGTCCGGCACACTGAAAGTCCTCGAGCTGGCCGCCCAGCCATGCATGACCTACCCTCCCTTGCCTCCGCTGACGCACCTCCCGGTGCAGACGACCTTCGACCCCGCCAAGGACCTCGCCTTCGTCGCGTCCGCCAACCTCCACACCTTGGCGCTGCACGACTTCAACTTCTTCCACGACCCCACCAACGCCCTGGGCACGTGCAGCGCCTTCGACGGCCAGCCCTTCATCGACTGGCTCGACTGCTTCCCCAGCCTGCACACCGTCGCCGTGTACCCGGGCCAGTGGGAGGGCGTCGACGACTTCATCATGAAGCTCATCGTCCACCCACGCGTCAAAGTCCTCTACCAGGAGAACCTGCGCGGCGTCGCCTGGGACGCGGCCGTCAAGCTGGCCGCCAAGCATGGCGTCCAGCTGCATCATCGCAGCCCTATGACCATGACTGTTGGGTGGCCCATGATTGAGGATGTATGAGAAAACTGGGAAAATACGGCATATGGCTGAATGAGGCAAGTGGACTTCGGCACGTATGAATGGATGTGTTCACGAAGGAACGACACATGGGGATTCATGGATTTGGAATTTGGTGTTGAGAATGGCTCGGGGTGGTTGTTAACAAGCCACAACGAAGAGCTGAGCCTATGGGCTTTCATTGGAGCGACGGTTGCGATACAGTGTATACAGGAGCATTGCGAATGGAGTTCCTTCGGGGCGCTTCACTTTCTCACATGGATTCATTCGGCAGTGGGAGAGAGGTGACGGCAGCAGCGGTTCTGCCCTGCCTTGCATGTATATGTAGATAGATGTAAATACTTCGCCATTAACAGGCGACAGAGTGGCCGCATTGGCAGCCCTTTACCAAAACCTGGGCTTTTCATTGCCTGGCTTTGGGGAGGCGTGCTAATCAGAATATGTGGCCATCCGTCACAAACAGCCACATCCCGCCTCCGCATCATCTCTAATAATTGAGCGGCTGATCACCCACCTCCCATAGGTCAAGGCGATACCCCAAAGTATTAGCGATGCGAATTCGCCAGAGTTCCATTGTTCTATGCTGTGGCTAATGGGCTGGTAACCCGTAATCTGGAGACCGTTGGATACATGTAGCCAACGACCCGATGGATATCCATGAAAGGGGCTAAACACGAAGTAAGAGAGACAACACAAACCCAAAGAAAAACAAGGAACAAACGAAAGAAAAAGCAATCAGGGCAGCTAGCCGGCCTGTAACAATAAGGTGATAATGACATGTTCGCCTGTTCGTCTTCCCCGGTCCCGATAAACCCATATTCTTCTCCGGCAACCACGCGAAAAGAACCTGATGCTCCAGCAGGCTTGATAAAACAAGCATCAAGAGCAAAGGGAAGGCCAAAAACAGAACTGTAACCGATGCAACGCAGTTCGACAAGAGACGTAACGTCCCTCCGCGTTGGTAAGTGGGAGTTCAGACCATCAACTCCCTGCAAAACGCAATATTTCCAACACCCCCCCCTTTTCCTCCAGACCATTACTCCTTCCCTCCCTCACCCTCACTCTTCTGCTGCGAATCGCGACTCAGCTCCTTGACCTTGCTCCTCAACTCCTCCCTGACAGACTCCTGCTGCTGCTGCCTCTCAGCCGCCGCAGCCGCCGCCGCGGCGCCCACGGCCGCCTTGGCCTGCTCGGCAATCGCCTTCTAGGCGGCCGGGTCCCTGGTCGTTGCCGGGTTCTCCTGATGCTGCTGCCGCTGCTGGTACTGGCGCACGACGCGCTGGGCCTGGCGCATCTTGCACTTCATGTGGTAGCCCGGCTCGTTGGCCTTGCGCCACTCCAGGTACGCCTCATACATCTGCTGTTTGATCGGGTCGTGGTCGCGCGGCTTGGTGGTCACGGGGAAGTAGGGCCGGCTGGGTTTGCCGTTGGACCCAAGGTTTGCTTGTGGCTGAGGCACCGTGGCGAAAGGCCCGGCACCAACAGAGTGCGTGCTGAGCCCGGCTGCTGAGGTTTGTGTGTAAGCGGACAGCGAGTTTGCTGCGGCAGGCGGAAAGGTGTAGTAGACGTTGGGGGGTGGCAAGCTCGCTTTCGGCATGTTGGCTGGCGTAGGGACAACGGCTGCTGACGGGTGCGTTTCAAGCATGGCAATGGAAGGGCTGTTTGTCATACTCGGTGCATGCAACATGCTGACGCCAGCTGCTGTAGACGAGACCATTTGCTGGTGGCGCGTGTTTATGGAAGTCAGTCCACCGGGGATGGTGCCACTCATAGACTCACCCATCCCCTGCGGGGGGACTCCTTGCCGTGCGTATTGCAAAGACTCAACGACGATGGCGCTGTTCAAACTGACCCAGCTTTCAGGGTGTGCAAGTGCCTCTTCCTGAACACGAACCCCTGCGCCTGACTGACTCGAGACTGGCGCGGGCTGGAGCACGACAGGTTCGGGGGGTGGTGGGTGACTTAGCATAGCGCGAGGAAAGATGTTGGTGAGAGGTGTTCGTACGAGTTTCTTCGGCGGAAGGCGTTGTTGGATGACGGCCTCCTGACGTGAAGACTTGAACTCGGCAGCAGTGGGGTTCAATGACTTGACATCGTCGCCACTCCCCGAGGATGCCTTGAGATGCGAAGTGGATGCCGTGGCAGTAGCCAAACGATCACTCGCGGTCTGTCCGCTGTTCCGCGAGGCGTAACCGGAATCGGAAGATTGTTGACACCCTGGGGGGTGCAAGCTGTTTCCCTGGAGCGCGAGGAGGCAGTTGGCAGGCTCGGCGTCTTTTGTTTGGCCAGCGGTTCTTCCCGGTGCTTCCTCGGCATCCTTGATCTTCATTGCAACAATTGCAGGATCCACGAGGGTACGAGACTCTGCTTGCGCACTGCCGGTTCCGCCAGTCGATGGCTGCTGTCGGAGGCGATCCAGCATCCTCTGGAACCGGACTTCCTCCTCGCTCAGGGGCTCTCGACGCGCATGACGAGACTCATGCAACGTCTTCACTGCACCTGAGATTTTGGAACAGGAGGACTGCTTTGTTTTCTGTGATCCAGGTCGCGGAGAGAGACGTTGACGCTTGTTTGGGGAGCTGGAGACACCATCGGTCCAGTGTATCAGACGCTGCAGCTCAGACAGCAGCTCCTCAGAGTTTTCCAATGACGTCCGCATATAGGAGGAGACCGGGCCATCAAAACGTCTGAGTTCTCCCAAGGCGAGCCCGGCCGTAACTTTGTGGTTAACTGGAACCACATCGAACGCGAACCGATTGGGGAGTGCAATGTTCTCGCCATTCAAGCTCGTAACGATAGGGCTGACTCTCAGCAACTGGACATTGGTCACGTCGCGGAGCTTATCCGCAGACACGGATGACGACGAAGAAGAAATTGGCCATGCAGGTGCTGAGCGGACGGCTTCCCATGGCGCCTGTTTTTCACGCGGGTAGCGGTACTGAACGAGACCTAAGGGAAACTTGACTGGGTCCAGGTCGCTTCTTGAGTCCCGGTCATGACTTCCTCCGTTTGACTCCAGGCTGCCGAGTTGTAGAGGGCTTCTTGTATCGGCGTCCGGAGCCGAGATTGCAGCTGCTCTCCTGCGCCAATCGGTCGATGCCATAGCCGGGGATGTGGCGTCTGGTTTCACCGTGTCCGAAGGACTTGTCTTGATCTTCAGCCCACACAGTCTCGTACGAGTTGCGCTCTTGATGGCAGAAGCCTGCTTTGCGTAGGCCACCATCCTGCCAAGTTTATAGACGTATGCGTCAGAGCGGCTCCGAGAAGTAACCGAGCTTGGGGTAGTGTGATGCAGAATCTTTAGAGCGGGCGTTCTGTCTAACGCGAGACCTGGTTGTTCTCGCGGTTAGCTATCGGCGGCCTCAGTTGGAGCAGGTGGGTGTGGGCAAGGGGAACGGAAGCGCAGGTGCTCTGTTGAGTTGCGCCCGGAGATGCTGGGTGATGCAGGAAGAGAAGATAAGGGCAATCTGTTTTAAATAGTGGCCATTTTACCGTACAACGGCAAGTTCGTGTAAAAGGGGCGGTGGAGTGGGGAAAGTAAACAATCTTGAGCACTAAGACCGTGATTTGGACAGAAACGAAGACAAGGAGTAGTGCGTGAACAGCACCTGTGCACTTACTGCGTTCAAGTTGCTCTCTTCCTAATGGCGTAGTGTGTTAACTGAGTCCCGTAGTCTTTCTCTAGGTCGGCGAGCAGGCAATCCTCAGGGTGAAGCTCTCTCTTGGACGGAGCAACCAATGTCTGTACGAGCGCGTGAGCGAGAGAGTGCGCTGCTAGCTAGTCTCGAGACATGCAATACACAGAGGTGTAGCTCACGGTGTTATTGCGAACGTCAACTGCGGGTGTCGGCGTGATAGTCAGCGCTCGTGCTCCGCGTGGCAGGGCAGCAGTGAGAGCAAGAGCTCTCGGCCGCTACTTTGAATCGCTTCCTCGCCCAGCCGGTCCCAAAACAACGCTCTGGCGTGCTGAGCAAGCGCCAAGATGAACAAGGGATGTCGTAATGCTGTGAGAGAGACAATATGCGGAGAGTACCCAAAATGGCTGACGGCGGTGGCGGACTGGCTGGGACGGCAACGGGACTTCGCTCGGACATTTGGGAGAAAAGGAAGCACCGTGGGGAGTCCGTGGCTGAGATAAGAAGGGAAACGTCTGGGAGGAGAACGATGCCAAGGGGAGGGGGGCTGAAGACTGAGTCGAAGCACACGAGGAAGGCGCGAATGGAAGCCGTCGCGTTAGCTGCCGTCTGCAAGTGTGGGCTCGCCCCGTGCCTTCCGAAACAGAGAAACCGGTGACGGCCAGGCAGCACCCACCATCTATCCTGATCGATGCACCACTGAGCAAAAGAATGCCGTCTCCTTGACTTCTTGGAAGCGACCACGGCGCACGAATGTCCCGTGTTCGCGCCCTGCAGTTAAGCAGCGACGAGGTTGCGAGAGCACCGATTGGTCTGCCATCAAAGCCGTAGATACTGCTGACTCCTGAGCTGTGGAGGATTTCGGGGCACAAGGGACAGTCAAAATGGGACTCAGTTGGCGCAGACTCGCGAAGAATGTGTCGCTATCGATATTGGTCGGTCAACCATGCAAGCTGGTTCGACAACTGCTTGAAATCAACATTGTGATTATCGAGCCCTATGCCACGCCCAGCCCGATACGCCCACATGAAGCAGAAGAGCATGCCGTTACTCAAATGTCCGTCATGAGACCACGCCGCCCGCTTAAATCGCCGTTTGCTGCCCCGTCATGTAGGCCGTGAAGGCTCTCTGTGAAGAGACGTGTCAGCCCATCGGTCGTCACACTCCGTCAAGCGGCACCGCAAACTGGACATGAAGAAGAAGCAGAAAAATGCAGGAGGCGACATACCGCGTTTCTGGTCTGGATGAAGACCGTGCCCGGGCCAGTGAACTTGCAGACCAAGCCTTCGCCCGATGCCATACCCGAGATGAGGCCGCCCGAGGAGACGCGCTCCAGGACATACTTTGTGTTCCACGCCACGAGGTGGCCGTTGTCAACGATGTACTTCTCGCCGTCGACGAGCTGCAACATCGCAGAACGCCATGTCAGCTATTCTGTGGGGGCTGCTAAAAAGTGAAGAGCGGATTGTGAGCACTCACGTCCTTCCGGATGATGGCGCCAAAGCTGGTAAGCCACACCAGCCCCGTACCGGTGATCTTGTAGACCCACAGGCCCTCGCCGCTGAACATGGCCTTGCCGAGCCCCTGGCGCTTGTAGTCCTTGATGACGTTCTGGGTCGAGGCGAGGTAGCCGTCGTGGCTAACGGACCAGGCCTCCTTGCCTGTCAGGCGCAGGCTGGTGATGTCGCCCAGCATCGGCGGGCCCAGCAGCAGCTCGCCGGGCCCCGTGTACATGGACTTGCTCATCTCGCCGCCTGCAACGAGCTTCTTCATGCTGAACTTGTAGGCGCCCTTGAGCACGATCGAGGGGGACATGGCGATCATGACGCCTGAACAAGAGGCAGGGTTGTTAGTTGGGGGAATGCCAAGGTGGGTGCATGTGTTGCCAAGAGGAAGCGCGCATACCTGGCTTCGCTTCAATCGGGCACCCGATGGCCAACTGAATGGTCAGGATGGTGTTGCAGTCGCGGTGGCTGATCCGATAGCTTCCGCCGTTGAACGTGCCCACGTCGTCGACGACCGACGAGGCGCCGGCGCCCATGAACTGACCGACCGCGGGAGCGCCCATCAGCATGCCGGCGGCGCCATCCGGATCGGTGACCGGGGGCGGCCCTTGCTGCTGCTTCTTGTCCATGGGGAATGACGACCGCTCTTCGTCCTCCTCTGGGTATGATGGAGGAGGCGCAAACTGCGGTGCGGCCTGCGACGAGCTGCGTGACGCGGTAGACGGGGACCGCAAGTGCTGAGGGAGCGCGCCATGCTGAACAGGAGAGGGAGATGACTGCGGCGGCGGGGCGTACTGTTGCTGCTGCGGGGGTGGCGCAAAGCGTTGCTGTTGCTGCTGTTGCGGGGGCAGCGGATAGGAGGAAGTCGACGTCCCCGGCGGCGGAGTAGGGGTTGGGGCTGCTTGGGGGGGAGGCGGGTAGTTCCCAGCGCGAGAGGCGGCAGGAGGAGATGGGTACGAGAACTTCGTCTGAGTAGGAGGCGCCGACATGGGAGGAGGCGGATAGCTTTGCTGTCCTGCTTGCAGATGCCACCCGTCAGTACCCGGTTCTCCGTTGCGGTATCACGGACACTTTGTGTCGTTCTCGGGCTGGAATAGTCAAGAAACATACCGCCAGGAGCAGCGCCGCCCGCTCCAGGAGGGGCTGAGACACAATGTCAGCTGCACTGCTCACAGCTTTACACCGGCAATCTCACTACTCACGAGGATAGTAGCCTGACATCTCGCTGGTCTACACCGAGTACTTATTCACAAACCGACGGAACCCGTTGACCGTGTCCTTGACAGTAGTGCTGCGCTGTTGGGCTGCGCAAGCTGGTCCACACCCCGCACTTGCTGTTACCCCTCGCTAGGAACGATTGGCGACAGAACGTATGGTGATTCTGGAGCTGACAATGGCGGGAAGGGGGAAAGGCATACAATGAAGGTAAGCACAGTGTACACGGGAGAAGCACGAGAGGGTAGAGCCGGATCAATAAGGAGACAAAGAAGCAGCCTTCGGCGAGCCCTCGCACCTTTTTGACCGTCGCGCCAGACAGGAGCCAGCACACGCAGCTCACCACTGCCAGCGACCGTCCGGGGGTAGCTAAATCGAGAGCCGAGCTGCACGGCAATCCAATCAGCGAGCTTCTCGGCCACGACGGAGACGCGCCCAGGAAGCGGGTTAACGAGGGCAGGGCGCTTAGAACAAGGGAGCGCGGCAGCGATTGGCTGGCCAAGCACAGCTCCGTTCCAGCCGAGAACGCTCTCAATGAACAGTGCGCCAGTGTGAACGAGGACACCACATTGTGTAACGAAGGCAAATAGTTATTCGCGAAGAAACACGACAGTGAATGGAGGGCTTCATTTGGCAGTGAGCAAGTAATTCAGAGAACATCTCGAGACGGTGATGTTGCACTCGCTGTTGCCCCGTGCCAGCTTTCTCACAATCGACTTCGCTTCAGCTGTGATGAGAGAGCCATGCATCGATAGCGGATAACTTCCAGGCTGCTGGGCTTGTCGGCATACACAGTCCGCAGTAAGTTCAAGCCCAGCCCACCGCCAGGTGTTACTCAGCTGTCAGAAAGCTGAGCCAGATGGCTGTGGAGCTCTGGGCCCATACAACGGCTGACGCATTTCACCGGGCAGGCAGATTGTCCAATGGGCGAGCTCCAAGCACCCCTGACTGCCGGAAAGATTGCATCACCGGTTTTCCGCACCGAGCTTCGGGAGCTCGGAACGTTCACGAAAAAAGATGGTCCAACACAAGCGTATCAGGTGAGCATCCTGACGAGGAGTCTTCACCAAGCCGCCTCAAATTGCAGCCTATGGTCACCGGTTGCTGTGGATTTCTTTGACCGAGTCCTGTACCTTGTCCTGCACCAGCGTCCATCGAAGTGAACCAAGACCGAGCCTGACGAGCGCATCATCAACTATCAAGAAACGCATTTGCGCCACGCCTCACGCCTCGAGATCCAGCGATCCGAATCCGCCGTGATTTGTTCATTGGAACAACAGCGGGAGTCGGCATTGAGTTGGAACTTGATCATCGAGAGGATACATTCCGGTGGGCTTCAAGCGCACTTTCGCGGTGATGCTACGAAGCGCATTCGGGGCGTTTGAAGCCCTGCTGGGAGGAAACGCGGCGCAAATCAGGACTGTGGGTAGCAGCGGCGGTAGGCGGGTATGGATGGGTAGGGCGTACACCGGGCCGCCGGCCGCTCAGTGGCAGCAGACGGCGTTGATGTCGCAGCTAAGAGGCTCACGGTCCACGCTCGCTCGGACCCGATTCAGCCAGCTCAAGACGCGGTTACCCCGACCGAAGCGCTCGTTCCACTCAACACGACCGCGGCGCGCTGAGGGCACCAAGAACGGGAATACCGCAGGCGAGGAGTCACTGTCGCTCAGCGCGAGGCTAAAAAAGCTGTCTAAGGAGTACGGCTGGACCTCGGTCGGAGTATACTTTGCCTTATCGGTCCTGGACTTTCCGTTCTGCTTCTTGCTAGTTCGCACCGTGGGCACTGAGAGGATTGGTAAGTCGCCAGCTGGGTGTGTTCCGTCAACATAGGGCCCGCGGCTAACAAGCGCCTTCCCCTTTGCTAGCGCACCTCGAACACATCGTCGTGTCGAACGTGCAGAAGGTCGTCCCTGAGGGGGTTCAGAACTGGTGGCATGAGTACCGTCGGGCTCTCAAGGAAGCCAAGATGGAACAAAGCGGCGCAGCCGAGGAGCTCGCCATTCTCCGCCACGGGGTCGAGGAGGCCGAACAGAGGAGCAAGCAAGAGGGAGCGAGTAGGTGCCAGCCATATGTGTGCCCCACCTCTACGTCCTCGAAGTCTAACATGTTCTTTACCCAGGCCTGGCCACGCAACTTGCGCTCGCGTACGCCATCCACAAGAGCTTCATCTTCTTGCGCGTACCCCTCGCGGCCGCTGTGACCCCGAAGGTGGTCAAGGTGCTCCGGTCGTGGGGTTGGCAGATCGGCAAGAGAAAAGCCAAGGCTTGATGAGCTGGGCGCACAAAAGCTCGCGCATGTACACCATTTGACCCCTCGGCGACGCGGCTATGAGCATCAGGGACCCGCTGCATCTTGGGGTAACGGCGTTTTGACGGTTGTGATGGCATTTGCACACGGACCAGCATCTCCGCATACCTAGACTGTAGAATATGTACCATCACTATGGAGCGAAGAATATCACCCGCAGTAAACAATCATTAGGGTGTATATGCGCAGTACCTTCGGTAGGTAGGTATATGTACCCACTTACCTTCTACCTAAGGGGGGCGGCAGCTGCAGGGCGCCACCACGTGGCTTCGGCACGTTCCGTTCTTGACCTGTGGTGTGTAGGATGATATCTGCATCCTATTATCATTCAATCTACACCTGATTTGGTTGGTTTGAAGCATCACGACAAGTTCAAGGTGCCTCGTCGAGACCTAGGTATGTTTACTCCCCATCTACGAGAGTTGACGTTCGACGCTAAAGCAGCACCGCACTCCAGACATCGATAACGTCAAGCCGCGGCCCATGCTCACGTCCTGCTTCTCTTGGCAGCCTGCCCCGCGCCAAGCCCTTTGCGTCCTTCCCTTCTTGGCTGCTGTGCAGGGGGTTGTCAACAGCCGAGACCGTCTGCAGGCAGGCGATCGCAACTTGGAGTCAACACAGGGATGCATCTGCATTTCACAATAAAGTAACCAGCATGACGGCACCCGCGCGCCATTCGCGCTCAATTGCTTGTAGAGATGGACGTAACCTCAACATCACGTTATCTGGACGCGGCCTGCCACCCTCCTTCGTGTAGATTCAACATTCGCTCGTGCTCTTCCGCTCATATTCCATCACTCTTTTCACCGTTCCCATTTATGGGCCATTGCTGCGAGTTGCACGGTTGACCTGCACGCTGTCTTCAGCTGACCATGGCTCCTCTGGGCTTGGAGAAGCGGGCTGTGGCCTCGGTCGGGGAGGATGGCCCTGGCCTGCCGCAATCCACGTCTGAGAAGCCAGCGAGGCGACGCGTCCTCCCATTGATCGCGACGTTGGCTGCGGCGCTGTTCCTGTTCACAACTTGGGCGGCATCCGGGCGGTGCGCTGCAGGGCCGCAGCCAGCCGTGAGGCATGGAGGGCTCCAAGCACTTCATCATACTCCTCCTAAGCTCCCATCCCAGGAAGTCGTCAGCCGGTCGCCGCTCGTCGAGGTCGATGACATCGTCACGGAGACAACGTCGGCCGCAGCACCGGCACGCACCGTTCTCAAGACCTTCGAGGTCGACCCGCCGGTTCTGCTGCCGGACGGCCCTGCGGAGAGCGACGGGCCGAGCCGCCCTGGGAACGAGCCGTGCACCGTCTTGCTGATGCGGCACGACTTCGCTTGGAGTTACAATGCTCCGTTCGTTGGTATGATCGGATGCCTTTCGCTCTGGGTGCTCCTGGGTGCTCCCTTGTGCTTTTGTGTTGTTTCTGACTCCGTGTTGTTTTGTCACCAGGCGACTACACACCCCCTGCCTGCGACTTCAACCGGGTTGTCCTCAACTTCAGCGTTGTGAGCGAGGGGCGGCAGTTCGATCGCCTTGCCATCATGTACTTTGGCGATACTGAAGTTTGTAAGTCATAAAGGCTGAAGCCACCCTTCCACAGCTCGTCTTGATCCCTGATTTGACTCCGAATGAATAGGGAGAACCTCAACCGCTGAGCCCACGGTGCACCCGGGGATCAGTTGGATATACCTCAAGGACATGACGCAATACTTGTGTTTTTGGAAGTCCCCCCAGAAGATTATCTTTGACCTTGGGAACCTGATCGGTGCGTGAGAGATATGCCCTGCTCTGCCGGGATTGCACCAGTGACTTACTTGCTGCAGACGACAAGTACACCGGCATCTTCAACACCACCATGACCGCCACCTTCTTCAAGAGCGACGTGAAAACCGACCAAGCACCGCCAAGCGACCTGATCATCCCCATCTCGGCGCGCCAGGGTGCCAATGACTCGGTCAGCCAGTTCACGCTGCCCGCCCAGAACGCCACCAACACCATCGGCTTTCCGCGGAACGTTCACCGCGCCGTCTTTTCCGTTTCGGCCAACGGCCAGGCGAACGAAGAGTTCTGGTGGAGCAACGTCCTGCAGAGCGATGTCTTCACCTTCAACCGCACCGTCGGCCAACTGCTGGGGCTTAGTCCCTTCCGCGAGGTTCAGGTGCTCATTGACGGCCAGCTGGCCGGACTACAATGGCCCTTTCCCGTCATTTTCACCGGTGGCGTCGTCCCCTCGCTTCACCGCCCGATCGTCGGCATTGAAGCCTTCGACCTTCGCGAGCACGAAATCGACATCACGCCGTTCCTGCCGCTGCTCTGCGACGGCCGCCAGCACACCTTCACCATCCGCGTCGCCGGCCTGAATGACACCGGCACGCCCGCCTCAGCCCACCTCACCGAGACCGTCAACGAGAGCTGGTACGTGACAGGCAAGATCTTCGTCTGGCTCGACGACGACCCGTCCGCCATCACCACCGGCGACGCCCCCACCATCCTCCAGCCGCCGCCCCTCATCGACATCACCCGCGCCATCACCACCTCCGCCAACGGCACCAACGAAACCCTCACCTACTCCACCAAGGTCTCGCGCACCCTCAAGATCATGGCCCGCAACCTCCGCACGCAGCACAACAGGGAAGCGTCCGCCCCCGCGGCCTGGACCCAGTCCCTAAGCTACACCAACGACGGCTACCTCTCCGCCTTCGGCTACAACCAGGTTAACACCTTCTCCGTGCACGGTGCCGACGAGGCCCTCGTCCCGGGCGGCGCGCGCTACGCCGCGCAGTACACGTACCCACTGTCCGCCAACACGTCGACCGCCGTCTCTCCGCAGGGCAACCTCACGCTGTGGGCGCACGTGACGCAGGGGAAGCAGCTCGCCGTGTCTGGGCCGGGGGTCTTCCCCACGGGGCTGGAGGCTTTTGCTACTTCTGCTGCTGCTGGGGGACGTGGTGCGAGCTTGGGAGGTGGTCTGAAGCCGGGGACGGTGGCGGTGCTGGAGACGAGTAAAGAGGGCACGGCTGTGTTTATGGAGAGCGGAGACCAGAAGTCGAGTAGTGGGTACGGTGACGCCCGGCAGGTGCTCTGGTTTGGGACCGGGGAGAGGGAGGAGTTGTATTATAGGGATGTGAGCGCGGTGAATGGGTCGGTGGTGAAGGATGTCAAGAGGTTGAGGGGGGAGGACGAGGTTCAAGAGGGAGGGGTGAACGGGAAGGGGGTGAAGGCTGCGCTTTCGTATGAGAAGTGGTGAAAGTACTTTGAGAAAAAGGGATTTACGTGGCAGTAAATCTGGAAAGACGATAGGGATCAGGATTTTGCTGTACTGTTGACGGATTGACGGAGGAGGATGTCTCGTACTCAGTCCTTGATTTCCCAGGTGGTCAGCCACGGGTCCTCCAGCAGCTCGCGCGCTGTCTTGCGGTCCCCGGGCCGCCACGCCAGCAGTCCCCTGACAAAGCTGAGAAACATCGCCTTGTTATGCCCAGCGAGGAAGTGCTCAGCCTTGTCCAAGCTGTAACCTTGCGGGATGGGGAGTCGGCAATCCACTTGCCTGGGAGGGTGGTGTCAGCCTGCACAGCCCCACAGGTCCTTGATTTGGATGATGTAAAACCTACCGTCTTTCGAAAAGAACTCCTTCTTCCTCGTCCCCCGTTGTAGTAGGTCCAACGGCGGCGGTCCGAGCAGTTCGACGATCTCGGCGAGGTGTACGCATTATCTGTAGGGTACCGACCGTAAAACAGATGGCGACCCTCAAAGACGTCCCATATCATGGCTCCCACATTCCAAATGTCAGCCGGGTAGCTCCACGGGACCCTGAGCATGACCTCAGGCGACCGGTACACATTCGGCTGCGCGTGATCGTTCCGCGGCACTTCCCCGCTCACGGCGGTGCCAAAGACGCTGAGGATAATCCTGCCAAAGTCCCTGGGCAGGCCAAAGCGCCGGGACACGTAGACAGGCGTCGCACCGTCCACGTACTTGCGCGGCGACGGCGCCTCTATCTCATCCCTGACGAACGCATCCAGGATGCTGTGATCCACAATGGCGTGCAGAAGGTTGTCCGCCTTGATATCTGCTCCCGCACACCATACAGTTATAAGCCAGGCTCGCCAACGTTTGCAATCTCGCAGGGTTGGTCTTCCACTCTCAGCACGCATCTGTGTGAACCAGCTTGCACTCGCTGTGCAGATAGTCAAGAGCGCGGAGGAGGTGTTGCAGGCCGCCCTTGAGCAGTGGTTCCGAGAATCACCCTGCCGGGTTGCGTCGCATCAAGTCTCTCCAGCTGTCCCACATCGGCGGTTGCATGAGGCACTGGCGATCGCCGCCGGTGCGGGGGATGGTGAACGCCTCCAACGCGGTCCGCACATGCCGGTGTCCTGGGTGCGAGGGGTTTGCGTTGGCGATGGCCTCGCAGATCCGGAACTCGCTCCGACATGTCTCGCTGTGGTCTCGGGTGAAAATCTTCAGTGCGACGTAGTCGTGATTCCTACCATGCGGTGTGAGTTCGATGCCGTGGTCGGCGCATCGTCCACGTTTGGGCTTCGACTTGCTAGATGTTCCGGGCCAGCCAAACCGTTGAGGTTGTCCCATAGCCCAGCTTGCCTACCACTTGGTACTGATGATCGCTGGAGGCAAAGAGATCGCCAATATGGACTGGGAAGTAGTTTCCCGGCTTGAACTCGTCCAAGCCGGTCTCTTCCAGCGGGGCTGACGTGGGGAGAATCTGAAAACCGGTGGTTGGAAACCGTAAGGGAGACAACGGAGCTCGGCGTTGCCAGAGGCCGCTTGCCCACCTTAACAGACGTCCCATTCCGCGGGAATTGAGTTTGAAGTGGCAGTTCCGCCCACGGCGAGAGAGGTGCATCAGTTCGCTAGCGCCGAAAATGAGTCTCTGGCGACTTCAACAAACCGTGCAAGCCAAACCCTGAGTCTTACACAACTCAGCCAGCCCCTACGTAGCTGAGCCTTGTCTCGGCCACTCAGGTATCAACGCGAACGGACATTTGGTATGTACGATGTTTGTGAAGCGGTATTTCACCTCTCATACATACCCCGCCACCTGCTCGGCTTTCGGTGCCTGCACCGAGATGTATCCAACACCAGACCGAGCCCCCAGCTTTATACTCGACGCGCGCGGGGATATTTTCCGACGGTTGACTGAACGAGTCGCAGTGGTCTAACGTTAACTCACATCGTGCCCACGCTAAGTGCGATGTTTCGAAACTGCCGGCTTGTAACAAGCGGTAGCCTCGGAAACGACCTCTTACGAGGCCTGGGCGCCGCGCGGCCTCCCGCCCAGCTCCATGGATGCACCACAAGATAAGTGCATGCATCCAGCGATCGTTGCCGGGCCACTGTGGTGTGGGGCCTGCATGGCTGCATGGTGGTGGACGGATCGCCGTTAGGAGGCCAGGGTGCTGCCGAAAAACGATTGGCGACTGCACTCGCACCGCAGCCCACTGCCGCAGATCTGGGAGCGCTGGCTGTGTGACGCTGCTCCCGGGTCAACCGTCAGCGGCCAACCGGCGGCCAACCGCTCAAACGCCCTGACCCGCGCCTCAACTGCTGGTGTTTGACATCGCGCTTTGCAGATCCCCCGCCCAGGTTCCGATTGGACTAGAGCTCTCAGCGCCGCGGCAGTTGCGTTCCCCTGCTGTGAGTGCGAGCGGTTGCGAACCTGACAAAGTGCAAAGGCCAGCGACAAAGGGCAAGGCTGGCGAATCAGGACCCCCCCAGCCCCAACAGACAAAGCGAACCTGAGCATTGGGCAGTGGCACCCCACCCTTCCGTCATCGACCCACCTGTAGCAGTTTCCCCGGACGACTCCCGTGATGCTCCCTTGCCAACCGCGCGCACTTTTCGGCTGGCCGTGGGAGCGTTGGCTGCTGCCCCCGGCCGTCGCAACATGCCATTTCAAGTAAAAGACGGTCACTTCCCGTCATCTTCGATTTCCCCCCCCTCCACCCACTCCCCTTGAACTGTGATCATTCGCAACGAAACAAAGCCACTGGGATTTCACCTAGCTCCTAAGCTCCTACCTAGCAACGAAAACGAAACTGTGACGCTCTTCATACGTTGCTCGCCATCGTCAATACTACGTACGTCCTTCTCTCGAGATCCCTTGAGAAGTCGCCCGACCTATCTTCCAACAAAGTCTTGCAACCACCTGCCTGGGCTTACCGCGTCGCCCTAACGGTCGATCTCTTTCTCCTCTCATCGAGATACTAGACCTGAACACACCCAAACGACTGCCGTCATGGAGATGATACAGCTGCTCCTCCGAGCGCTCCAGCTCCTCTTCATCGTCATTCTCACTGGCCTGATTGGCAACGTCATCGCGAGCAACATCAATGCCGCCTCGTCCGCGACCGCCGCCATCAACTTCTCCATGTTCGTCGTCGTGCTCTCGTGGCTCGCCGCGCTGCTCGGCCTCGCCGCCGGCATGGTCGAGCGCGTCGCCCTGCCGTTGGTGGTGCACCTGGGCGCCGACGCCCTCGCCACGCTCTTCACCTTCATCGACGCCATCGTGCTCGCCGCCAAGCTGAAAGCCGTCAACTGCGCCGACACGTCCGGCCAGCCCGGCGACTGGATCGCTTACGGCAGCGCCGACGACACCAAGCGCTGCCGCGAGGTGCAGGCGTCCACCGTTTTCATGTGGTTCCTCTTCGCCACGTTTGCCGCGGCCCTGGCGCTGAGCTTCCTCGGCTTCCGCCGCGGTGGCGGGAGCATCAGGTCTGGGCCAACCATGTCTCAGGTTAGGGTATGAGGTTGGTTGGCTTGAGTGACACTGCCCAAACGGGAAACTCAGTCAGGGATGCGGAGGCGCAGGCTTGGGTAGGAGCTGATCAAAGGCACAGTTGGATGCCCAGGTAATATATCGATAAGGGTTGATCCCTCAGGATGGGTAAATGGTTCATGAGCTTGATGGCTTCTAATGATTGAGGATACACGAGACGGGTGACGAAGACTTCAGCTAATGGCTATATGACTGGGGAGGGCAGACCGGTGGCTGGTCTTGGGTTCGAGTTTTGGGTCATGGACCAAGCACGAAGAATGGTCGCGCATGTAGAATTAGTATACCAAATCGATGGGTTAGCCCCCGGCCAACTCTTTATGGCCATCGTAATCTGACACAGGCTTCTGAGCAGCAACCTTTTTCCGTGGCCGTATGCGTTCCATCACTGAAATCTCTCGCCGCGCCAGAGGCGCTGTCTATCGCCAGATGTAAAAGCCAAAATGCTCCCCTGTGCCAACCATGTCCGTAACGCCATGTCGAACAGGCCGCCCGTACAAAAGGACAGCACTGGTCCATATGTACTGATATGTTATATGTCCTCCCAGCCTGTGAACCCCCCTAGTCATAATGACGAGGCGGCTTCCGCTGCGCCGGCTGCGTTGAACGCCTGTTTGCTCGTCCATCGAATCTCGACGTTGTGCGCCCACTCCATATACCTCGCCCAGCCTGCAGAAACACGCGCCGAGTCAGCAAGATTTGTCAACGATAAACCACCGGCACTACACGCGCCGACGCGCCCAAGCGAGGCCGTGAGGCGGGATACGCACTCCAGTACGCAAATTTGCGCCCCAAGAACTTGCCCGCAAACGGCATGATGATCATGGTCAGCAACAGCTGTAGCTGCTCCAGGCTGGCCTCCCACTCCCGCTGCGCGTCAGACGAGTCGGCTTCGGATTCGAGAATGCTGGTGGAGATGGAGGGCAGCGAGTCGACATCGTCGTCCTCCTCCTCCTCGTCCCGGCCCGAACGGCCCGCGTGGGGCAGGTCCGCAATGACGAAGGAGGACGACGCTGATAATGACGGCGCGTCTGAAGATGGTGTGCCGGACATGGCGGCGGGGGTGGCCTTGCTCTGCCTCGGCGACGCTGGGTGAGTGGCGTCGGAGGAGTACCTCGAAGGTAGGTCGGGGAAAGCGCCCGCAGTGCGCTCCGGTGATAGGCTCTGGTTGGATCCGCCGCTGACTTGCGAACCCGACTGAGACAACGGTATCGGTCGAGGAGGCGCCGGCTCGGAGTTCTGGCGGGGTTCTTCTGGCTTGCCCAGGTCCAAGCTCGGAGCTCCTGTTGACGACCGGGACACGATGCTCGCTTGTGGAGCAGGCTACGAAGCACGGCCCTGTGCGAAGACACGCGGTTTGGCACTGTCCGAATCAGCAACTGCTGGAATCTGCCAGCAGTTGCCAAGTGTGGGAGCTCGATTTGGCAGAAAGCTTGCCCCACTCATCAGGTGATCGAGGGGCCACTGACTCACCGTGAAGAGAAGAAGGCTGCCAACGTCATGAGGAGCTGCCCGAGCCCGTCGCAAACAACAGTTTTTCAGCGCAAAAGATCCCCGTGGCAGCGCCAAGGACACCAACAAGCACTTCGTACCTACCTAAACGGGATCACCAGCCGATTTCCAAAGGGATTCGTCACCAGGACAGTTGGACCAGCACCCAATTAGACGGCAAGCGCAAAGGCGGTGGAGTGTGCCGCTCACAGAGTGCAAGGGTGGCCAAAGATGAGCACTGAAGTAAGTTTTGTCTCTGCAGTTAGCTGGCACCCCCCCTCACCACACCGAACACCACCCCGGTTTTCTGCTGTGGCACCACTTTCGCTGCCCCTCCAACAGAGTCCCGATCACGCGGCAGGGTTCGTTTGACTCAATCGTTTGGAATTGGTTCTCTCTCCCTCAAATTCTGCTCCTTTGTCCTCGTTACACACATTGTTCCCCGGTACAATCAGGAAATTTTACACAACGCCACCCAGCCAGCACCGCAAACTAACCCGCCTCAGGAACCCTCGATCCAGAGACGGGCGTCTTCCCGCAAGTCGGTTGCTTTCACAGACGAGAAGTTGGTGGTGGACGCCGACGGCAGCGTAACCATTATGGCCACTCCGAACGACGACACCAAGGACACAGCCATGTCGCATACACCTCGTACGCCACCTCTCTCCGCCGCGCTTGGGGCCTTTACTGATGCCTCGCAAGCACACGCAGACGACGCGGCCGACGGTGCCGACACCAACCCTGACGGACTCGACCTCTCGCTCTTGAAGAAGAAGAAGAAGAAGGTCAAGAAGGACGATGCCGAGGGTGACGACGCTGCCGCTGCCGCTGGCGGCGAGGAAGGGATCGACCTGTCATTGAAGAAGAAAAAGAAGAAGAAGGTCCCCAAGGAGGAGGACGAGTTCGCCAAGAAGCTCGAGGCGCTGAACATCGAGGGCGGTGAGGGTGCTGAGGCTCCCGCCGAGGAGGGGAGTGCGCAGGACGGCGACATGGACAAGGGCACGGGCATCTGGGCGCACGACGAGAAGCGGACCATCAGCTATGACCCGCTGCTCTCCCGCTTCTTTGCCTTGCTGGCGCAGAAGAACCCCGACCACGCGTCGACCGGCGCCCGCTCCTACAAGATCCCGCCACCGCAGTGCCTCCGCGAAGGCAACAAGAAGACCATCTTCGCCAACCTGCCCGAGATCTGCAAGCGCATGAAGAGAGCCGACGAGCACGTCACGGCGTACCTGTTCGCCGAGTTGGGTACCAGCGGCAGCGTTGACGGCAGCCGGCGGTTGGTCATCAAGGGCCGTTTCCAGCAGAAGCAGATCGAGAACGTCCTGCGCACGTACATTATAGGTACGGCGTCCCAGCTTCCCGTTCGTCCGGGGCGACTGCTAACTAGGCTTCCAGAATATGTGACATGCAAGACGTGCCGTTCGCCGAACACGGAGCTGTCCAAGGGCGAGAACCGTCTCTAGTATGTGCATTTTCACTTCCGTCGTGACCGCTTGCTTTTGCTAACCGCTTTTCCAGCTTCATTACTTGCAACTCGTGCGGCTCTCGTCGTTCGGTCCAGGCCATCAAGACCGGTTTCTCCGCCCAGGTCGGCAAGAGAAGGAAGATGAAGGTTTAAGTTTCTTTATCGCCAAGCCGCCGCTCTCATCCAACTCTCAGACCTTTCGACTTGCCATATCTTTTTTCTGCTCGAGAGCGGGTTGCACGGCGCCTTGACGGGTTGGGGCTCCTATTTCGCCTTCATTGCAAAATCTTGGCTCTCGGTGGCAGGCCCTGGGACACGCTCGTAACGATGTGACGACGGGAATTTAGAGGGTGTAGCCTAGGCGTCTGGTATGTTGCACCGGCTGGCGGGGTCATGAGGTTCGGAGGCTGGGTGGGCATCGGGCATCTGGAATGGATGAAGAGGAGGGTCGCCGGCTGAAGAGCCAACGCGCTCGCTACGTACCTTATGTCGTTGCCGAGTCCTTGAAGAACATGTACCATCTATCCAGATTGGCAGGCGGGGTAAATAAAAGCGCAGTTTGGTGTTCAGCGTTGATGATTACCATCGTCTGTTCAGAGTTAGTGTGCTTCGTGCACCGAGAGAACAAGTGGGGTGCTCTTGGTCATCCTCGCCCTGCGTATCATTCGTCTCTCTCTCTCTCTCCCCGCCTCACCTCACCCACCTATCGCTCACCCCTGGACTCACAACCCTTCTCCATTTCACATCACACACCGCATAACACAGCCTTTAACCATATTCCATATTTCTCAGAAATCACAAATTTATTCATCAGATTTTAGAGAACCGAAAGCTCACACAAAATGACCATCCGCAAACTGACCGCCTCCGACCCGGACCACCCCCCAGCCGGCAGCACCCTCGCCCTGCCCCCCGCCGGCCTCCCCTCCCGCAACCCCACCGAGTCCTACTGGCTGCGCGACCTGTCGACGACGCTGCGGGGCCATCGGACGACGGAGGCGCTGCCGGACGAGGCGGACGTGGTCATTGTCGGGAGCGGGATCACGGGGGCGTTTGCGGGGCTGTTCTTGCTGGAGGGTGAGCAGGGCGGGCATTCTGGTGAGGGGCGAGAGGAAGGGGAGGGGACGGAGGGGGGAGGGGAGGGTGGTGCTGGACTGAGAAAGCATAGGGTGGTTATGTTGGAGGCGAGGGAGGCGTGTTCGGGCGCGACGGGCAGGGTGAGTCCGGTTGTTTCGTTTGGCGTTTTGCTTCGTTGTTCTTGCCGTGGGCATCTACCGTTCAGGGGTCGGGTGATGACTTGAGAAGTGACTGATGAAAGAGATGTTGTTGCAGAATGGCGGCCACTGCCAGCCGTTGGTGTACGGTTCGGTGCCGGAGGTGGCGGCGTTCGAGTTGGAGGTGTACGAGTTTCTGGAGAGGTTTGTCAGGGAGGAAAAGGTGGACTGTGATTGGTATGTTGTCTCCCATCCCATTCGTCGAGTCCACGCTCTTTACTTCGTCACGATTCCAGAGCAAGCGTTGACCGTGACAGGGTGAGCTTCTCGGGCGTCCACGCCTTCCTCTCCGAGGACATGTTTGAGCTCGCAGTTGCGGAGGCCGAGCAGCTTCAGCGGAGTCATCCTGAGCTGGCCGCTCATCTCGATGTTGTCCGTCCGCCTTCCTCATCTTCTCCCTCCTCTTCTGCCGATGGTACCACACTCGCCTCCCTCCGCGTGCCCTCCGCGCAGGGTGCCATTGTCCAGAAGAAGGCCGCCTCCCTGTGGCCCTACAAGCTGGTCGCCTTTGTCTTGGAGCGCCTCCTGGCCAAGTTCCCTGCCCCACGTTTTAACCTCCAGACCAACACACCGGTGACCTCTCTCTCCCGCCACGAGAGCGGTGCTGGCTGGGTGCTGTCAACCCCGCGCGGCGACATCACGGCCCGCCAGGTGCTGCTCGCCACCAACGGGTATACGTCCCACCTGCTGCCTGCCTTTGCAGATTTGATCGTTCCCGTACGAGGACAAATCGGCGCCCTGATACTGCCCAGACGCGAACCCGAATCCGGATCAGACCCCGCCCTTCCCGCCAAGCTTGCCCATTCGTACGCCTTTGCTGCGGACCCGCCCCGTGACTCGGCTATACCCGCGCCGAGAGACGATTACCTCGTCCAACGACCTCTCCCCGCCGGTGAGTTCATTTACGGCGGCGGCCGACGATTGGCGCGCGGTCTCGGGGTGGGTGAGTGGCGAGACGACGAGGTGGAGAAGGACGTGGCGGCGTATCTGCGTGGGAATCTCTCGCCGCCGTTGGATTTGACGCCAGGAACGCACGTTGCAAGAGGACGAGTACCGGTAGCAAAGGGTGACGAGCAGGGCGATGAGCAGGGCGACGAGCTTGGAGCCTCATTCGAGTGGACCGGCGTTATGGGGTACAGTCGGGATCACCACGCGTGGGTCGGACCCGTGCCAGAGGGCCTGGGCGGTGGCGGGCCGCAAGGAGGGCTGTATGTGTGCGCGGGGTATACGGGGCACGGGATGCCGGCTGCGGCATTGTCGGCGCGGGCTGTCGTGAGACAGATAGTCGGGAAGGGGATCGGGGAGGAGAGATTGGAGCTTCCGATGGAGTTCGTTGCGAGCGAAGACCGCGTGGCAAGGGCGAGGTTGATGCCTCACTTGACTCAGGGGTGGGAGGCAACGAATTTTGCGGCGCTCATGACTGGTTCCATGACGCCCGAGGGCGGAAGGGGAATGTAAACCAGGCTGGCGCAATTATTGAGGTTATCGAGGACAAGCGTCTGCGTGATGGTGGCGCCCGGATCTGTTGGATTTCGAGCGTGAGCTTGGGATAACGCCCAGATGGGGGCGTCCTTGGGATATTTACGTGCGGATGGGGTCAACACTTATGCAGGCGTACCAAACTCTTTCCGCCTCCTCATATATTCCTGTAATGACTGGCATCTTTCATTGACTACGGGTACGCGTGACTTGTGTTGACACGCTGTGAGCGAATGTTTACGGGAAACTGGGTAGGGGGTGAGGTCAGGCAGTCAGGGGGCGATGGCGAAGAGCCAACAACACCTGCCATGCGGGTACGGAGTGAATACACGGAGGCCCAACAGCCCATTTTGGCGCTGCCTTGAGAAGAACGCCTGGTCTCGTAGGAGTCGCCAGTTCTTCCACCTCTTGCAGGCGAGAAGGCGAAAGAGTTTGCCTGCCACGTCGCGCGTGGATCGAGAGTAGATATCCCCTTCCTACCTCTTATGTACTCGTCAGCTGGGCCAAGATATGGCAATGCGCGTTGCCGCGCGAGATATGCAGCCACCATCACACACTGTTGAGAGTGTGCCGACAGCATACCGTATAGACGATGGTGGCTGCCCGGAAGGCCTTGGAGAAGGGGATGCACGTCACATACGGAGCCTACAACGCTATTACTCCCTGGAAACTGACCGCGGCCAGGGACTCTGGGCCGCTCAGTCGCGGCTCAGCGGTGATCACCCCCACACAGCCCGACACCCGAGCAGCTCACGTCTCACTGTCACGGGCCTCCTTTGAGGAACTGCGATGCAAATGCCATGCATGGGATTTGAGAGTGAGCCAGCTGGGCGCCACCGACAGGATGGGCCATCATGACGCCCTTGTGGATGAGGTCGGATGCCTGGAGCACCAGACCAGCTTGGAAACTTGGGATATATTGGGTCACCCTGCCCCGTGTCCATGGCGGCGCCTTCTTGAGCCCCTTCGTCTTCTCCTGTCCTTCAAGTTCTTTCTTCTCCCGCCCTCTTCGCTGTCGGGTCCTAGCCGCCGCGGCAGCTCAACATGCCGAGGGTTCGGAGAAACATTGTGGAGAGAGCCAAGCAGAAGGGCAGCGACAAAGAGACCACCATCGTCAATGGCGACCGTGTTCTCAAAACCCTCGAAGATGGGACCTTGAGAAACCACAGCACGCACCTCCGTGCGTGGGATGAGTAAGTTCATGGCCTGCCTTGCCCCCGCAGCCAGCCCGCCCTGACTGACTGACCCCGAGATGCGCAGTTTCATCGAGGATAGGAAGAAGGAATGGCCTGACGCTTCGGCGTACGATCTGGAAACGCTGAAAGCGTTCATGAGAATCCAGGCCTACGCCATTGATGGCACCAAGGGCCTTCCCGCATGCGTCGAGACCGTTTGAAACTACTGGAACAATTTTACAGGGGCGTGGAAGCGGAAGTTCACCGCCATATCAGCCGACCTCATCAGTTCGGTCACCGAGGTACGTCCCGGGCCCGGCGTGATTACCCTGCGTGTCGCTCCATTCTAACCTTGTCTCGCCCCCCCCCCCCCCACCCCCCCGTTCATCTACGGCCCCCTGAAGGACGAATTGGGCTTGCTTGCGGAGAAACGGCCGCGCAGATACGCCAACCATAACCATCTCCTCTGTTACGCCGAGCAGATTTAGGGACAGGACCCATATGTGTACCGGAAGCCAGGGACGCGGGTGGACGACTGGGGCTTGCACTTGTCCATTGTCTTCACCACGTCGCGTATCGGCGAGTACATCGAGTCGACATGCCGCCGCGGGTCCGACCGCGGGCTGTACTTCAAAGTGAGTGGACTTCTGCTCTGCTGCAACTGGTGGCGGCGGCTGACCCGTGAGGCCTGATCAGGATGTGATGTTCATCTGTTTTTGGACCGAAAACAACAGGCCCGAGTTGGCCCTTCAGCTCATCAAGGACGCAAAGAACATGTCCAACCTTCCCCTCAGCAAAAGGTAAAGAGACAGCAAGCACATGCTATGCTCCGAGTCTTATCCCTGGATGTGCGTGCGCTGACGTCGTTACCATCAGGCCGAAACACGCCCTGACAGAGGGAAACTAGCCTGATCTTCTGTGCTTTAACACTTTCTTGCCATTCCTCGCCAGATTGTTCGAGATCGAGGCAATCCGCGACTACAAGACGGTACAAGAGCTTCTCAAAGTCGTGCCGCCTAGGAATGCCAGGGCCAGTCATATCAAATGGCGATATACTCTTCTCGAGTCGCCCTTCTTCCCAGGCCAGTCCGCCGCGAGAGCCGACAGGATTGAAAAGGCGGCTTCATTCGGCAGGAGAATGGGTGGCTTGGGCATCCGCGCCGGCTTCCCCAAGCCGCCGACTCGGCGTGACTGGAGGGCACAGGGCCTGACTCGCACAGGTAAGGCATCATCTGCCTTGCCCCCTCGGCATTCTCCCTCGCTCGTCGAGTTTTGAGTTTCGATGATTGCTGACTGGTATGTACATAGACAAGGACTATTCCGAGGCGACACGAATGCGGCAAGCGGGCCACCAAAATCCCAACACGTACCGCCGAATATTATCAGCCCAACAACAGCGGTGTGGACGGCCAGAACACATTTCTGGGGAAAACACGGCGTGATCTCGTGAGCGACGTGTTCAACGAGCTCAGCGTCCCGTACAACCCGCACCTCGCCCAACGACTCCCCGCCAGGGAACAGTACAACCTAGAAGAGCAGCGAAGAGTATCTTGCCATCGAAGAAGAACTGGCCATCTTGGCAGGCAACAGAGACCCCAAGTCGGTGGAGCGCCGTACCGAACTCCTCCGGAATAAACAGAAGTTGCGCGACAAGGCCCTCCGAGACTATCGGAAAGACCAGCCGTACAACCCAGACGACCCCCTCGAGTTCGTCCGGGGCACCTTCGATAGGGTGCGCTTCATGATGCCCGAGCGGGGACCGTCTGGCCAGGAACCTTTTTGAGGTGCCACGCTCCGGAGCCAAGTGGGCCTCGAGGTCCTCGAGGACTTCCGAGCCCTCTACCGGCAGTCTCGCGAGGTGGAGTTCCGGCCGGGTCTCGAGCCGGACAAATGCTGCTGCGCCGCTCCCAGCAGCGCGGACGACTGGCAGCCCGACTGGAGGCATGTGTACGACTGTTACCGATGCCAGTTTCCCCGCGGCGTCCAGCCAGACTTCTGCTTCCTCTGCAGCACGTGGGTCTCTGGCAAGCAGGCCTGACGGGACCACTGCCACGGGCACCTCGACGAGCTCAGGACGTCCTCAATCTACTTCGACCCCCTCCAGTACGGCGGCGTCCTCGCCAGCCCAGGCTACTGTCCCTTCTGCCTCGCCAACCCCTCGCTGGCGCCGGAGGACCGGATGCACCAGTTCCTGCACCGGGCCAAGTGGCTGGCCCACGTCCATGGGCACATCGACAGGCTGAAGGTGGCGGAGAAGATGGGGATGCAGGCTACATGCCCGCATCCGGGGCCGCGATGTCCAAAGAACTTCGACAGCATCCTCGAGCTGGAGTTCCATCTGCAGGACATTCACGGCGTGGACAGGCCGAAGTTGCCGAAGCCGCCGATGCCGAGCCGGCTCCCTACTTCGGATTCGGCGGCCTGAGCGGAGCCGACTTCACGAATACCGGTAACTGGTTTCCCGGGGTCTTCCCCTGCGGTGGAGAAAGCGGCCCAGGTTACGCTTCCCTCGAACTACCGGACGGACAGATTCTACGAACTGGGACTTTTTATGGCGGGACAGAAGGAGCTGCCATCGCCTGGGGAGCATATCAAGGTGGAATGCCAGAAGTCCAGTTGGAGGACGGATTCTGGACTTGGACCTAACAATCCGGTTCAGACGGAGCTACCCAGATAGCTAATGTCGATCTACAAGTCACACATGGATCGAAGCCGTTCCACCCTCAACACCTGTTTATTAAACATATAACGTACAAGTGAAAGTAAGAATCACACAGTGGCCCATATTAGATCCATCCCTCTGGCTCTTGTCCCTTTTTACCTTACCCCCGTAGCTGTCCGGATAGAGGCCTGCCGCTTGCCGGTCCCGTATTCCCGAACCCTCGAGGTCTTCAAGTGCTCTAGACCGTGAGGTCTTCTATTTTTTATTTTATTTTTTTCTTTCTAATTATACAGTAGCAGGAACTTTTGGTAAATGGGAAAAAAAGAAAAGGAGAAAGGAAAAGCAAGGAACTCGGGTTTTAATGCATTAGTACGCATGCACGATATTGCATTCGGATGGCGGAGAGACGCGAGACTTCAAGTTCACGAGATCTAGGATAGCAATGACGGAGAACCTTTGAATCCCAATTGCACTTTAAAGAATGACTGGTGCTTCGAGTTACGGAACGGTTGAACAACCATCCACCGCTGTTCCAGGACAAGCCCAGGCTCAACACCTCCACTCGCAGCCTGACCGTCGGGCTGCTACCCCGATGCGGCCCCCCCGCCGTTTAGGTAAGCCTCGTATGCTTGTAGCCCTTTCGTCATCGACCTCTCTCGCACAATTATCGCCGCCGCCATACCCGGTAAGTCGGCGTCGGCGCCATCGCTGAGTTGGATAACCGCGGCCTCGATGTCGCCTGCCAGATTCTGGAGGCCGACGAAAGACCCCGTTTCGGCGTCGACTTGGCGCTGGTCTTGCCCTTGCTGGGCCAGATCATTGTCCGAGACCTTGACACCGCGAGTGGCCAGGTATCCTCGGATGTCTGATTCCTCTTTCGGGTACCAGGCTGCCAATTCTCGGGTTTTCTGGAGTGCTGCAGTGGAATCCGTTTCTCTGCCCAGGCTCCTGAGCTTGTCCCGCGCAACAAACCCTCGGGTGAGACATTCAGTCTCGAGCTTCAAGCCGTGTTGGGGCTTGGAAGGGGCCATGACGAGTTGCATAGAATAGACTGGAGAGAGAATTTAGGGTGGTCTGTTGGATGCAGAAGAGTGATGCGTGGCATAAGGCTGGGAAGAATGCCAGCAATGGACGACATGTCGGGGAGATGGTTCCTTACTTATCCTTTGGCACGGGTGGCTGGGCCGCAGTCTTGGGACCCTGCCGCAAGCAGGTCAGCGTGGCTGAGCTTCGGCTTGGGATCACGTGCTGCTAGAGAATATGGGAGGACAGTGCTCTGGTTGTGTTCCTATCTGGACTAAGCTATCTCGAACACTAATTTATGGATACATGTAGACGTGGAATCAGTGACTCATGATGGGACTCCTGTCCTCCTTATGCTCGGTACGTGGCAGCAGGGACGATCACGTGAACATATATGTACTTCTAATTGCGGTGTGGGACGGTGGAAACTGTCGGTCACTTGATAAAGTATCTCCAAAGTTGAGTTCCCCCTTAGTCATTCTGTGCCTTGCTCTCAATTTCCAGCTCAAGTCCTGCCTCTGAGTGAAAGCCCAACTTAAAGAAAAGAGTGTCTTTGGTCGGGGAAAGTCATTCGACCAGGATCAGTCCATTTCAAGTTGCCGCTGCAGGACATGGTAAATAAATCTCCTGGGGTCAGAGCATGACATGGGCTTACCGAGCTAGCTCGCGTTGACGTGCAAAAACCAGTTGCATCAAGTAGACTGGCTAGTAGAATGCTCGGCGTATGAAGCACCGACGTATATGGTCCTTTCCGTAGGGACGTGGCCCGGCTGACCGATGGAGCTGCAGGGATCAACCGTATGTACGTGATAAAGGCATTTGCAAACGGCGTAGAGTTCGATGAGCTGCTGAGGAAAGAAGGCAAGGGTCCTGTGTTTCGGTCAATGAAATCTTGAAGGCGATGCTTTGATACAGGCAGGTTTGAAGAGGAAGCTGCTTTGGAAGCTCTCGGATTTGCGAGCTCGTCAACGCCATATATATATACAACTCCCACCTCCTCTCGCACGTCTCCATTGTGATGATGAAGCCGGATGAATGCAAGCATACGTGGTAGCGTGGTGGTGTTGGAACGGGACCATGCAGCTCACCCTTTCATCTGCGAAGAAAGAGTCCTGGGCATGTGTCCTCTCGGACGGTTGACAGGACGGTTGACAGGACGGTTGGGAAAATGCCGGCATGAGCCAAAGCACTGCGTCCTGCAAATAAGCCAACATAAAACCAACGAGTTTCTTTCTTCAGCAGCCACCCCGGTCTAGACTCCCAGAATCCCTCACAGGACTAACGTCGCGTTCACCACTGTTCTTTCACCCCGTCCCAGGTGTGGGAGCACTTCCTGATTAGACTCATCTTGCGCTGCTCGGTTGGCATGCATCGTGAGCTCTGAAAGCTGGGCATCGCCTGGAAGCAGCGAGTAACAGAGATGCCGGCATCCCGTGATTTCAGGCTCCGGCCCCTAACCGCCTCGCTGCGGCCAACGCCCCCTCCATTACGACCTTCCCATACATTACCAGCCCTGCTCCCACCTCGCGCTATCTTCCTCTACATTCCTCTACATTCATCTACCTTCCGCTACCTTCCGCTACCTTCCGTCTTCTCCTTCCTTACACTGCCAACCTGTAGTGTCTTTGGAAAATCCGGTAACTTTTTGTACATTCCGCCTTTCGATAACTCCCGTCGTTGGGTCCCCCATATTTGCTGGCTTCGAGTCCTTCACTTTCCATAACTTCCACTACCTTCCTCTACGGCCCCGCCTCATTGCAAGCTCTCCTGACCTCGACAACCCCCACCCCCGGCCGCCTTGTATTGTCCATGGCATCCTATCAGCTGGCCAGCAGTTACAAAATCCGTGACCAGCTCAACCACCATGGCGCCATCCCCGTCGCCTATCAAAGTGTCCTGGAAGAACGCTTGGTCCTCGTGTGCACGGAGCTCAAGCGCCAGGAGCGCAGCCGGGCACCAAGACCAGCCGGGGAAATTAGGGCGCAGCATTTTCGAAGAAAAAAAACGCGACAAGACTACCTAGGGGTCCTCGGCGAGGATCCGCACATCTTTCTGCCTTTCCTACTAGCTATCGACACGGACAGAAGTGGCTGTGAGTTCGACCTGCCGCGCTTCCGTGAACAGCATGTCGGGCGAAAGACGGCACTTCGCCTCTCCGAAGCCGCCAGGACGGTTCTCGAAGTGTCGTGAGCTGTATGCGGTATGTGGGAGCTTGGCAACGTGTATTTAACCAGCGCTTAGGAGCGCTCAGATGTCTTCCTTTTGACAAGCAACACACAGTCAATTCTCCCACATCTATATTTTTATGCTCCCTGCAGTGCGAGAGTTATAAGCCCGACGCTCTAATCATTCTCGCATGCAGCTAGGTTATACTGAACTGGGGTGGATTGCACACATGCATCCAGGGGGCAGACAGGGGGGTTGACAATGGGTCGCATTCTTGTGTTTTCCAAACTTTGGCATTTGGCACTGGCATGCCCTGTACAGTATTTAGATAGAACCGCCCACCGCTCAGAGAGCAAGGGGGGCCAAGCAACAGGCAACGAAGCTTCTTTCTCTTCTTCACAACGGATGCTGCTGGGCTCCTGAGGTTCCCCCTTCCAAACCCATGCAGAGCAGCACCGTCAGGAACAACATACCTGAAATTACCCAAGACCTCATGATGCCATCAACCGGCGACAGAGCCCATGATTACGCCGCCTCCTGACCGTGCAACGCAGTTCCACGATGACTTGTTGACAGGAGATCCTGCCGGATGGCACGACAGGTCCATCAAACAGGCCGCAACAACAACAAAACGACTGCCTAGAACGTACGACCAGGGCGGCAACATACCCTTCGTCTTCGTCATCAGGAAAACGACAGCGGCAGCTGAAGGCAGGCTTGCCCACTCGTCGACAGCGGGTGCTGATTGGGGAAGCAACGCAACCGCAGAGTTCTCGACCATCCCAATGCTCACTCGCGTCTCTACGCAAATGCCGGGCTGGCTGACAAGAGCAAGACCTTTGTTTGTCCAGCCTGAGTTTCAAAGCTGCCCTCCGACCTCGTCGATGTCAACACAGGGGTAGCTGCCGGGGCCAGGCGCGCGACTGTCTTGACTGCGCATTGCCGCCCTGCGCGTACTGCGCGGATCCAGCAATTGTTTACCTACTGGAGTCGGGGATGATGGTCTTGCGGCGGTCCCGGCTGCTCAGGCCCCGCTCAGGAGTGCGCGCTCGCATCCCGGGGCCCGAAGGATTGTGGATTTGCGGCTGCCTGTGGAAAAGCCCTCCAGTCGGGTAGGCAACAGGATAACCAGCCGTAGGCAGGCACTCAAGCACCTGCCTTATACTGAGACGGGCTGGCCCGGCCGCCATTTCCCGGAAATTTGCTGAAACGGAAACCGAGCAATGGCATCAGCGACCGACGGCGCCAGGAACGATGGGAAATGGAAGGAAGCAGCAAGAGGTGGAACCCGACTGCTCAAGGAAGGAGCGGGTTGCAGTGGCACACGCATTGCGGGAAGCGGCGGTTCGAGTGCAGCGCGTGGGAGGTTTTGGCGGGAATCCGGCAGCGACACCCAGACAACGACATCCGCTGCGAGCGAACGGTCCGCTACACCCGCAATCCGATCCGACGGCGACGGGTCTCCCCCGCCGATTCCGCGGACGGGGTGGGACCGGAACCGCCCCGATCCACAGCCGACGACACCTGGCCGGCGCAAACGAGCCAACCTCCGCCTCCTCAGCCCAACGACCGCTTCACGGCACCGCACCGCACAGTTCAACTTGCCAGACTGCTGACCTACACAGCGCAGGCTTCTTTTTTTACCTAGAGCTCTCTATGCTGCGCAGAAGTCTTAGCCATTGCAGTTAAGTCACCCAAAAAGGAGCAATCACTCCTAACACCCACGCCTAGGAAGCCGATCCGAACGTGGCAGCTTATACGGCGCGTGCCAACGGCGCGCTTTGCGACGCCCATGCCCACCCTCGTCGACATGGACCACCTCCCCGTCGTCGCCGTGGACGTCCCAGGCTTGCTGCAGACTTCACCTTTGACCAGACTCTTGGCTACCGATGCGGTTAGGAGCGAGGCAAACCCACACGGTTGGTTCAAAGCTGAGCGCCGCTCGTTCGGCTGACTCTTGGTTGGGCTGCGGGCGGACGACTACGAGCCGGGTACTCGTATCCCCACCCCCCTGACGATGGCGGCCGTTGATCACCCCGAAGCAAGCAGAAAGGACCTCACGACGTGGCTCAACGGACAGTGTACTATTCCACCAGCGGAGCCATAATCTCCGGGACATTCGGTGTACTACGAGCTCACGTGGCGCGACTCCCCCCGACGGCGGAGGATCATCCCGACCTAGGACGGCATCCACTGCTTCGAATTGCGGCGAGTTTACGATCCTTCCTGGGTCGACCGAACAGGCCTCTTGCCCCATGCAGGGCCTTTCTTCTGGCACGCCCCCGGACGGCTCTCCTGGCCGGGGACGTGACAGGCAGGCAGCAAAAGATGAAAGCGCACAGGCAAGATCCGCAATTCAGCCTCACCTTCCCGTTGGCCTCCTACCGAGGAGGATTATGATGTGCCAGAACCGGACGACGACTGCATTGGTTTAGGTGATCGAGGAGGAGCGGCCGCTTTTCAGGCCGCCGAGGCGGGCAAGGGATTTTAGGGATTACGTATCGCTCGGTATTTCCTCGGTGACACGACGCCTCGATCCGCGGTCGACACCGATGACAGCAAGCCGACCGAGTTCGTGTGGCCGCACCTCGTGGTTGGAATAGCTTGGCCAGCTTGAAACCCCTCGACAAGCTGCTGTGGGACCTTTCCCTGTCAGTTCCGAAAGCGGTGCCCTCGAAGGCTTGCAGAATCTCCGGCTTCCTGTGTTCAGGTTTGCACCCCGGCATTGACGACCTAGTAGACGCCGCCAACATGGTCTTCCTGAATGCGGTACCCGTCCTCGGGTCGGGGCGAATCGGGAATCCTCTGTCCTTGCCGGCACTCCGGGCTTTCGTCCAGGCCGTCAAGGGCAGTTACACGGTTGTGGAGATGGTCTTCACGCAACCCGTGACGCCCATGACCCAACATCAGGCAGCATCTGAGCTCTCGTCCGCTTCCCATTCTGTTCACTCCAGGCGGAGCTTGCGCCCTCGGCGATGACTTTGAGCTCCCACGAACGAAGGAATGGGATGCTGGCTTGCGGCCGAGCTGCATCCTTGGGAGGGTACTGCGGGTGTGGGATAGCGTGGATCTAGCCAATGTGAGGCCGCTCGCTGAGCATAGCGTGTGTGCTGGGCGGCCTTTGAAGACCGGTCACCGAAATATGTAAGTCCATTCAAGCCGCGTGCTGGGCAAGCGCCAGGAAATGCAGGTGCCTTAGAGCACTGCCCACTGCCCAGCTTGCTAAACACCCCGCACGAGTGCTTTGGGGAGGTCGGCTGACAAGACGCTGTGATCAAAGTCGCACAACATCTGGAACACCGGCGTGGGGGCCGGGACGAAAGTCGCTCGCTTGCAGGCATGGTACCTCTGGCTGGGAGCGTTTCAGTCTCTGGGTCGCCACAACAGTCAGCGACATCGCCGTCAATGATGCGTGACACAATCCCAACAGGGCACTTGCAGATCACACAGGCAGGAAGTACCGTACCGGACATCCATCCGGGCTTTTCATTCTTCGGCGCACAAGATACCCCGTCGGATGCGGGAGCGGGTCTCGGGATTCGCGGCTGACAGAACAGGGTGCCCGCGTGGCCTTCCTTCCTCTCGGGCCGGTTCGGGAAGAATCCAAGTGACAGACACGAGAGGATGGCAAACCCAACACTCCGGATTTGCCGGGTGCAGTCGCAATCCTGCTATTGGGGGTTGGTGGTGGGCGCAGTCATCGGCAGTGGGTGGTAACTGGGTTTGGGCCGCGCCTATTGCTGCAGCTTCCGCTTTCGAAGGTGTTACGGCTCCGACCTTTTCGGCCTTGCTTCCTTCGGACTCGGCTCTTGCATCTCTCGAGGATGCAGATCCCAGTCGTGAGTGCAAACCGCAAGAATGGCAAGGAGCATTGCTGTGCCGTCGCCAGGGCGCCTCGTGGTTCGCGCAGAACTGGAAGAGATGGATTCGTCGCGAATTCGCAGTTGGCAACAGAACGCCAGTTGCGGCCGTCGCGGCAATTCATACCGAGCCTCCATGGCGTTTCATTCGCGGGACACCGGCGACCAGGCGGCCCAGCGGCAAAGGACCAAATCCCAGCAACCACGTTGTCCATCCTGCCAAGCCACGCTCTCCATTTCGCAAGAGTCAACCCAAACCGTCGAAATGTCGCTGCCTAGGACTCCGCCTTCGAATCTAATATCCAACGCTTGGAACTGCGATGGAGCACCAACATGCACCCAACCCTGCCGGTCATGTTCCTTCAGCCGCGCATCGACCAACCACCAAAGCCCAAGCCCTACCTTATCGGGGAGATCGGTTAAGGCCCAGTCCTACCCCCGGCTGGACCTTGGTTATATGACTACGCTCACCCCCTCCCAACCTTGGGCGTACGCCGTTGGACTCAGGTACCACAGTACCAGGTAAACCCCCCGCATTTGCGCCACACTGTTTTGTGAGAAGAAGGTGACACTCGAGAGAGCACCGCCATGTCCTTCTACCTTTTTTTTTTTTCAGGGAACGCAGAAGAGCGCCGGGGTACGGTGCCCCTTAACCTCCCGACGGGAAGGATGGAAGGAAGCAGCCCCTACGGGGGCGAGGGCCGGCTGCATATCGATGACCGGTTACGGGAATCACTCGATTCATTCTAAGGAACAACCGCGTGTCGCTGTTTCTGGACCTTTTCCTCTATCTGGAAACCAGAGCGCAGGCCGCCCCGACCGCCGCCATTGGCCAGCCAGACGCGTTACCGCCGGAGTTGGATGGAGGAAGCAAGGTTCAACCCTTCCATGCGGCCAGCTGGCCGGTCCTGGGCCGCACCAGCGCATGGCAACCTACATGGTAAGTGCGCTGGGGGTCTTGTTGCTTCAGTTGCTGCGCCTTGTGAAATCAGACGATGCGAGTGCTCGCCTCTTCAGCCATACATGCTCCCTGCTACATGCGCGGGATTATCTTGCTTGTCGAAGACACAGGCATAGCTGTGTGGGCTAGAGATATGAAGTATCCTCATGTTGCATGGTATGCAAACCCTAGGCGTGGGGAGTGGCTCCCATGCATGTGCTCCCGGAACGTAAGCACGGGATGGCACTGCATCTGATGTCTGATAGTGCCACCAGCTGCACGGCACTGTAGATCAGCGGGTCATCCGAAGATACCGTGGTCGCTGGCTAGACTGACATGATGACAACATCCAACGTCGTCACGAAGTACACAGCTCCAAGGGCCACCAGAAGTGGTCGAATACGGTTAAGACAGCAGTTGAGAATCGAACTGTAGAGCCCCTTCTGAGGGAACGATTTCTAAGAAAAAAAGATATGCATTGGTGGTTTGCCCTTGGTAGATCTATAGGTATGCTGTAGCTCAGGCCATACATGAAAATGTTGAACAAGTAACAGGAGAGAAGTGTTGTGACAAGAGTTGGGGGTTGGAGAATTGGAAAGGAAAAGACAACAACCAGTCTAGAGAAATGACACACAGCTCGCTCATCAGTCGTTAGAAGGGAACGGAAGAAGAAACAAAAAACAAGCATCAGACACCAGGTCCCCAGACATTTTCCAGCCACCTCCTGAAGGCCATGGGCTGGACCTGGGTCGCTTCGTTCAGGTTGGTCTGGCGCACGTGGTAGCGGCCATTTGCGGTCTGCAGCAGCCGCTGGAAATAGAACCACTGCGTCCAGTCGCCACGCTGCTGGCAGGCTTCGGCCTGTGCTTCGGCCTCTTGGTAGTGACGAGTAACAAGCCCAATGGGTACTGGCGGGAACATGTTAGTATAATGAGTCAGAGAGAGAGCACACGGCTGGCGAGAGGATGGACATACTTCCAAGCGTGTTGGAGCAGGTTGTGATTAGCTCCTGAACCGTCATGGAGTCACCCTTCATCCTGAACTCCTTGGGCCAGGCGTCGAGACCCATCTCGATGGCGGCCGTGACGAACTGGGCCACATCATACGCCGACGTCAGGGATACGCGAGCAGGTCGTCCGGCCGAGTTGGTCGGGATGATCTCGGCGCGCGCCTCCTGGATGTTGACGAGGTAGTCGTCGGGCCCCTGAATGCCGCAGCCGGCGCCGATGTGGTAGGTCTGCAGGCCGCCAGGTCCGAAGCGCTCCATGAAGATGCCGCAGGAGAAGACGGTGTAACGCAGCCGGTGGGACCGGGATTGCGACCAGCTTTCCAGAAGCTCAAGGGCAGACTGAGACCCGCGGTCGAGCGGGTCGTTGGGCGGCCGGTGGCCGAGGTCGCCCTCGAACTCGGAGGGGACGAACACGCGGACGCGGGCCCGCCGAGCGGCGTCGATGAGGTTGAGCTGCTCGTTGCCGGCAATGGTCGAGATGACCAGGTCGACACCCTGAAGCGTGTACCGCAGGTTCTCGACGTCGTCGTAGTCGACGACGGCGACCTGGGCGCTGGGACAGGACTGCTCAAGCTCGGGGTGGGGCTGTGACATTCTAAGCATACATGCATACACAAGAAGTAGCTCTTCTCATGAGGGCCACATGTGGTGGTGTGACTCACTCGACGGGACAAGACGAGTAGCGCGTGTGCCGTCTCGCTGCTGATCTGCTGAGCCAGGATTTGCGCGAGGCCGCCGGCGCCAGCAATGGCGATCCTCATCATGGCGGGTTGGTTGGTGCGGTTCTTCATGGTGGAGGCGGCGAACTTGGCTCGAGAGCTAAAGGCGACGACTGCTGGTTCAGGTTCTGGAGTTGCTGATGTCCGAGATGCGTCTTGACAACTCCAGGATGATAGCGCCATCATCGTGGTGTTATATAAGTCGTAACTCGAGGGCGAGTGCTCCATGGCGGACGGCAAAGCAGAGGTATAGCCCAAGGCTTCAAGAGGCGCAGGCTCGGTACCTCTTCTTAGTATGGTTGTTGCCGCCACAGTTCAAGGCAGTCGGTGTGAAGAAGTTGGAGAGAGCGTAGTCAATGGTGACGTTGATTGGTATGCGTCCGACAGACAGGGATGGGCAAGAGATGCTTGGACCAAATGCAAGGTCGTCCGTCAAAAGCCAAGAAAGTGCTTAGTCGGCGGGAGCTCCCTCTATCGTGGCGCAGGGGAGGGGTGGGCGGGGACGGGGAGCATCGACCACCCCTCCCCCTTCTCGGGGACGTGGATATGTAGTTACATGTACACATGCAGGTAGGTAGGTCGCGTACGCACATCATGACCCATGATGGTTACCCGGGAGGGAAGCTGACCCCCGTCCCGAACGCACATCAACACATCCGGCATGCTGCAAGGACGGTGCCGCGGCCGTGTCCTTGGGATCCTAAATCTGGTGGTTGGGCTGTTGGGAGGCATGGCGAAGGAAGCATCGACGACACAAGAAGGCCGCATTGCCGTCGAACAGCCGCGACCAACGGCCGCGCAGGAGCCGAACCCACGTTCGACCGACGCCCAACAGCACCGCGTACACAGCACAGCACAGCGGCGCCGCGTCACAGGGCACGACGAGCCGTGATGTGCAGCGCGTGATTCGGCGAGTCGACCGCGGCGGTACCCCCTTCCCCTTCTCTCGCGCCGTTGCAGGGAAGTGGGACGAGCTAGGCTTCCGTTTCTCTGAGGTTCGAGTCCATCGAATCAGCTCACGCAGTGGAGCAGAGAGCGCAATTTGGGGGCCGTTCCGCGGGGCAGAGCGGACGAAGGTCGTCGGGGACCGCGGAATCCCGCCCCCAACATGGATCTGGATGTGGAGCGGTGGGGAAGCCGGCCATCGCATCCGCGGCCGAGGCGGGGTCTGGACAGCGCGGGTAGCGTAGTATTCAGGTACACACCCGACACCCCACGACTGTTACTCTACTGGTATGTAACGCTCTTCTTAGCGCTGCTCTTGGACCTGTACCGGGATGTGTACTGTTTCATACACTTGTTGTCACAGGAACGCACATCAGTGAACAATACCACCTAACCGTGGGTGGTCTCGGACGGCAAAAAAAAAAAAAAAAAAAAAAAAAACAAGAAAGAAAAAAGACGAGAATGCGGGATTTGCGAATTTGCCGTGACCCCGACCTGGAAGCTTAACGTTAGTGGGCCGGATGGGGAATGGGCACCAGCTGGGGCACGCCGCAATTAGTGTAGACGTCGCGACGTCGAACCAACAACCGGGGCTAGTCACCGCAGGGTCGCGATGTGGTGGATTGACGTTGCACGCGCAGCTTTCGAGTCATGGCTAGAACGGTCGAGTGCCTATTCGCTGGAGCGCACGCACAGCGTGTTTCTGCCAATTCCCGCTGTCGGAGAGAAGCGGCCATGCGGCCGGCGGAGAAATGAGCGGAAGCAAACCTCGAGGCTGGGGGCGACGGCGCCAAAAAGGGGGAGAAAACAAGTCCGGGTCGATAAATAAATCTAGCCAATCAGACGCCGGTGCCTGGCTACTTACACGCAGTTAGTTCGCTCGAAAGGGCACAAAGGCAAGGCACAGCGATCATCAGCCCTACGAGGCGATGCGAAGTACGAAACATGCAACAAGTGTAACCATCTCGACCGCAGGCCGCATTGGCCAAGAAAACTGCCTCCAGCGTGGAGGGCAGTCGCGGTGACTGTCTCCTGCCGTGGCGGGTGTGGTCTCGCACCCCCCAATCAGTGCATGGGCACAGGCCACCTGCCTTAGGGGCCAGACAGGTACCGACATCACATGATTGGATGCTTCGATGCTTGCAAGCGCAATCTTGGATCGGGGAAGGAGGAATCCCATCGTCCCTGCAAGGACCAAGCGAATCTCACCAAACGGCAGTTGGCAGCACCCCCTCGCGTCTTTCAGTACAATGTACCTTACCTGCAGTACAAAGTCAGTGCATACAACATCAAATCCTCCCGGAACACTCGGCGGCCAACGCCGGAAGTTTGTGTGCCGGTCATGACGCCTAGAGTCACTCGGTCAACGGTCAGCACTCACCTCCCTCGATGACCCGCACCCCGGAGATGCAGATTGCTTAACCGCGAGTTGAAGTACCTGTAACTACTGTGTAACGTTAAACGTTAGTTAGGGCCTGCGCCCGTGGGAATCGCTGGGACGATCTGCAACCGGCCGGGGCAGGCCGGCCTTTGTCCTTGCCTCCTCGAATACTGACCTATAGCAGAACACCTCCCAGATTTGGCTTCTTTATGAGCTGCATCTCTGGACAAACTGCAATTCTGATAGTAGCCATCTGTCTTGGAGCTCATTGCGGGAATTTTGCTTCGTCCACTGCTTTTGTCTCTCTTCTTCGCCTCGAAGCGAACGAAACTCGCTGATGCCCGGGGTTCGTTGTTGTAACTTGCGCGAGACGAAGTGCCGAGGCCGGGGAAGCTATTAAGAGGGGTAGTCGAGAGAGGACGATGTTTGGCTGTGGAAATTGGGCCGCACTAACAGTTGCCGCTGGGAGGGGTACCAGCTGGTGTCACGCAGTACCGTACCCCCAGCTCCCCAAGCTCCAAGCCCAAAACCTGCGCACCCCGCTGCGTGATACTCACAACGACTCTTCTGATTACAGGCAAAAAGTAAGCAAGAAGAATACCCATGCTTCTCGGTGACTAATTTGCACCGTGTAAGTTTCCGAACTCTGCTGGCGGAATCGTGGGGCACAGTCGCGCGAGGCACCACCGTGGAGCTAGCTGCCATTATCATTCCGACCCTGCCGTGGCCGCCGACCCGGGCCTCCTTCAAGAAACGGGAACATCGTTCTGACCGATACCAACTCGGTCACCTGCCTCCTGAGGCTCAGTCTTGCAGCCAGCTCGTTCTCCAATCGCCATGCGGCGACCTGTAGCCTTCTCAGCCTGGTTCTCGAAGCCGGGGTGACGTTTCTGATGGGGGACACTTCTAGGAGGTTACTGTGCAGACGTGAGCGAATAATCTCGGGGAGCAGGCGCAGAAGTTCCCTAGTCCAGGCACTAATCTCAGCCACCAGGAAGGATGGCGCATCGCGGCCCAGCAGTCACGGTTGAAGGTTGCTGCCATGAAAGTTCGCAAAGTCCCTTCAGAATTCTCACTACGGACTAGGGTGCCCTACCCTACTCCCGAAGACTCCGGTCCTTTCAGAGCACTGGAAGCCATGCGTCCAATGCTCAGGGTATCAACGCGCCTCTCTCTCATCCACAAGGTTTCCCTCCTGCGCCTCATCCATCCCACGGCGACGACAAGAGAAAGAAAGAAAACGCCTCTCGGATATCATGGCGGGTTAGGCAAGCAAACATCTCCCCAGCCAGCCCAGCCCAGCCCAGCCCAGCCTCGCTCCCTCGGCCCGACTCGACTTTAGTCCTGACGACGAGCCTCCGCCTCCTTCTGGATGTCCAGTTCGGCGCCGCGCTGCTGCGTCTTGCCGACGTCGTGGCGGTTCTGGTACTCGGTCTGCTTCGACCGGTCGCCCGTCAGGCCCGCCACCGCGCTGCCCACCGCGCCCGACACGCGGTCGCCCAGCCCCGACGTGTAGTCGTTGATCTGCCCGCGCGCCTCCTGCTGCTGGCCCGACACGTTCTGCTCGCGCCCAGTCTGCTTCAGGCTCTGAGAGGAAGAAAAAGTCATGTTAGTACCTCTTCAAACCCTTGCGATTACGAGCTTGGTCTGATGTTGCTCCTAGGTGTGTGGCATGGACATACCTCGTTGCCCACGAAGCCGCCGACGAACTCCTTGGCGGAGCCGACAGTCTGGTTCCACGAGCCGGCAGTGCGGTCCGGGTCGTCCTTGGCAATGCCGCCAGCCGTCGCCGTCACGCCGGGCAGCTTGACGGCCGCGTGCGACGCGTCGTACTCGGCCTGCGCCTTGTTCTGCTTCGCCTTGCCCTCGGCCTGCCGCGTCGCGCGTGTCAGTAGATCGTCCAAGAGTTTGCCTTTGTCTACAAAAGACAAGGGGGCATGCTCACCTCGTCACCGGTGCTGCCGACCACGCTGCCCAGAACGTTCTGGACTGCGCCGGTAGCCGAATCGACGTACGACTTGAGGGTGGAGGGGTTGTTGTTGTCGTTGGCAGACATGGTGAAAGGTAGGTTGTCGTGTGTTGTTGTGGTTTGGTTTGCAGATAGATGTTCTGGTTTCGTGTGTGGATCGTTGTGGTGGCTGATCGTGGTTGCGGATGGCGGGAAGTCTGAGTCCAGTAGATTTCTTATATGCTTTTCAATTGGTGAGTTTCCACCAGCTCGCCGGCGACTACCGCGTTCTCACAAAGCCCTGTGTTTCTCGTCATTGCCGTTTCTGGTGGTGTAAGTCGCGGATGATGTCATACATGACATCATACCGGACCCTTCACACCCCTTCAGCCCTCCACAGCAGCAACACGAAACCACCCGAGCCTCCTAAATCGGGAAATTCTTGGCACTGGGAAGGGCTCACGGGGGATGTGACGTCTTGGTTCCTGCATCGTTCAGCTGGCTAGGGGAAGTTTGCATCCTGTCGTGATCTCTTCGGTGACCCACGTGTCCTGAACTGCAGCTATCATTGTTACCCGGCCCGAACAGTCGTGGTTGGCCGGCTAAAGCTGTGCACCACCAACAGCAAGGGGTCTGCAGCTGACACAGTCGGGGCCCGGACGAGCTTCGGATCACGACACTGGGCATCGGGTGCTGGTCTTGGAACCACAGGGACCGTCAACCTTCACTGAGCTTGAGTCCGCTCATTTCATACGGTAGCTACATTGACTCATGCCGCGTCCTCAGCTAGGCTCAATGATGGTCCTGCCGCAGGTAGATAGTAGATAGATGTGAGATATTCCGGTGCAGGAGAAGTGTCGGTGAAATCCGGTGGGAATGTCACGACTTTCGGCGGCCGGCCTTCGTTGCCAAATCCACACGTGCGCCAAGGCAGGCAGACGTGAATGTTCGCCAGCTCGTCAGTACAAACGAGCTGAATGCGGAGATGAAATAAAATCAGAGTTTCGTTAATGGGGTGAAGAATCAACGAGGGGAACTGCTTGACTGACCGGGTTATCTACACGAGTTAAGTCAATATGCTTCGCAGCGCTACGGCCATGCCTTCTTTTAGCAGTAATGGACAGCATTCATCAGCGAGACCAGTCGACTCCGAGAGCTGCGGCAACCGCTTTCCTCGTTCTCGTACCACTGGGTTTCAAACAATGAGGACATTCGGGGAAAACAAGACCACGAGGAGTGGCATGGCTCATGGTATCATTCTGCAATCAACTACCAATCCGAAAGGCAAAAATACACATCATATAGTACAGCCTGCTGTTCCAACCACGCAGAAGCCCCGCTAGGTCTCCCGCAACCAGCGAAATGAACGCCCTGCAATAATTCTTTTCCTTGAAGGTGGCAACGTCCTTCCATCTCCCCTCGGCCAGACTAATGCTGTGTCCACTCAATCGTGTTGAGATCCACACCCTCCTGCACAAGCTCCCACAGCGGGCTGAGCTCGCGGAGGAAGCCGACGCGCTCCTTGACCGCCTTGAGGACGTAGTCAATCTCGGCCTCGGTGGTGAAGCGGCCGATGCCGAAGCGGATGCTGGAGTGGGCATTCTCGTCGCTGTTGCCGAGGGCGCGCAGGACGTAGCTGGGCTCGAGCGAGGCCGACGTGCAGGCACTGCCCGACGACAGCGCGATGTCTTTGAGCGCCATGAGCAGCGACTCGCCCTCGACGTAGGCGAACGATACGTTCACGCAGCCCGGGTAGAAGTGGTCCGGATCGCCGTTCTGGTTGGTGTGCTCCATCGACAGCAGGCCGTGCAGCAGCCGGTCCGAGAGCGCCTTGATCCGCTTGGAGTCGTACTGTTCGGAGTGTCAGCAATCATTGCCAGCACTGCCAATGAGCGTGATGTTTCAGATAGCAAAACAGTGGGGGTCAGAGAAGTTGCTGTGTATCAACAGGGAGCCTGTGTCACGAGGCTTCAGAAAGCCATGCATGTATAAAGCAGCTCATCATGGTAAGGTTGCCAAGAGCAGCGCGCATTGAAAACATATACTGAAGAAAAAAAGTTTTGCACACATACCTCGAGCTCCTCCTTCGCGATGCGGCACGCCTCGCCAAAGCCGACCACGAGGGAGGGAGCGAGCGTGCCGCTGCGCAGACCGCGCTCCTGCCCACCACCGCTGATGATGGGCTCCAGCCTGACCCTTGGCCGGCGGCGCACATAGCAGGCGCCTATCCCCTTGGGGCCGTAGATCTTGTGGGACGAGATGGACATCAAATCCACGTTCATGGCGTTGACATCCAGCGGGATCTTGCCGACGGCCTGAGCCGCATCCGTGTGGAAGAAAACCTTGTTCTCACGGCAGATCCTGCCAATCTCGGCCATGGGTTGGATCACACCAATCTCGTTGTTTACCGCCATGATGCTCACAAGCGCCGTGTCGGGGCGGATGGCCGCCTTGAGCTGCTCGAGGTCGATCAGACCCAAGTTGTTGACAGGCAGGTAGGTGACCTCGTAGCCTTCATCCTGCAGATGCCGGCAGCTGTCTAGCACGCACTTGTGCTCCGTCTGGCTGGTAATGACGTGCTTCTTCTTCCCTGACCGGCCAAAGAACCGGGCCACGCCCTTGATGCTCATGTTGTTGCTCTCGGTGGCGCCGCTCGTGAAAATGATTTCTTTTGAATCGGCACCAATCAGCGTCGCAATGTGCTCCCGGGCCTGCTCAACCGCGTGCTCGCTCTCCCAGCCGTAGGCGTGCGTCCGCGAATGGGGGTTGCCAAACACGCCGGTGTAGTATGGCAGCATGGCGTCCAGCACCCGCGGATCTACCGGTGTTGTGGCCTGCATGTCGAGGTAGATGGGCCGCTGGCCCTCGTCCATCTTGGAAGCCTGTTTGAGGACATCTGGCCAGAGTACATCATCAGCTGTGAGCCAACTTCAACTTAAAGCCGATCACGGCATGCGGGCGGCGGAAACCTACCCGCCATCGGGCTCACGTGCGTCGTGGAGCCAGATTGACTCTCCAACGCCGCGCCCGTCTTCTCTAGTTCTGGCCGGTCCAGCCGGAAGGCCGTGTCAGTCTGGACCTGGGCATTGTCGGACCTCGACTGCGTCACATAGCAGCGTTGGCAGGCGCCGCGGGTCGGAGCGGTCGGCGCGCGCGATATGGCGACAACGCCTCGCCGTGGGGCCGCAGCAACAGCCGACTTCGATGCGAGACGCGATGCCTGCCTGAGAAATGATGGCGCGAGACTCGCCATGGTCAACGGATTTGGGCGGTTTGCGATGCTCGGGAGGAGAACTTTCGGAGCTCTGATGGCGGGACGGAGCTATCGGTTTTGCGAACGTCGTTTGCTCCACTGCACCGCAGTAAAGGCCGCTGGCCGTCGGATTGATTGATAAAGAAGCCGATAACGGCTTGACCAATGAACGACTTCCCAGAGTAGGAGGTGGGGCTTCCGCATCTGGTGCCCTCAAAAGCCCACTTATTTCCATCTACGGATTGGCGTGCGTTACTGGCAACTACCGGGGCCGCGTCTCTTGAGGGATGAAATGACGAAGGAGGACAGGGGCCCTGATCAGGTAGCTCTGATGCAGCTCATGATTCCTTTGACTTCCACACCTCAGCGCACCTCCTATGGTAACGTTATGCACACACTGGAAGCAGATTGTCAGTGGAGATCCATCTTGTTCTCCTTATCAACTTACTCGACACCTATATTCCGAGCAGTCTTTGCGCTGCTCATTTCTGTTCGGCATTCCCAAACCGAGCCCCGCGACTTCATTGGCCGTTTTGTTACTGCGGTTGGTCTTTGGCGGCCGGCAGCGCCACAGTTTGTTTCCACTAGCCAAGGCAAAGCTGAAGTCAGACCCAGCGCCGCCTCGGGGATTACATCGTCATCGCCCTTTGACGGCATCAGCGGCTGGGCGCAACCTCAACAGGAGCCCGAAACCCCACGCGAAGACCGCGACGCCGCGCACGTTTCTGCGCCAGTTGACTCACACAAGGTGCTTACCGACTACATCGGTGGACAAAACGTTCTATCCGCCCAAATACACGACTAATATCCACCAAGAATGAGCTTCCGGGGCTTCCAGAAGGGGATTGCTCGCGTAAGTTGCTGCCCCGCATGGAGGGGGAAAGAAGACGAGGAGAACGCATTTTGCCCACCCGCAACATAGGCGGGCTGACACACGGGCGTCGGATTGCCCTGCTATTTTAGGCGCCTCAGCAATTCAAGGCAAAATTCAACATCGGCGAGCATACCAAAGACCCCGTCTACATCGACTCGGAACGCCGGTTCCAGGAGCTCGAGGCCGAGACCAAGCACCTGCACGATGAGAGCAAGAAGTACTTCGACGCCATCAACGGCATGCTGTCGCACCAGATCGAGTTCTCCAAGGCCATGACCGAGATCTACAAGCCGATTAGCGGCCGCATGTCGGATCCCGACTCCCTCGTCGTGCACGGGAACCCGGAGGGCATCCGCGCGTGCGAGGAGTACGAGGCCGTGGTCAAGGACCTGCAGGAGACGCTGGCGCCGGAGCTCGAGATGATTGACAGCCGGGTGATTCGGCCGGCGACCGAGCTGCTCGACGTCATCAAGGTGATCCGCAAGACAGCCACCAAGCGCGAGCACAAGAAGCTGGACTACGACCGCCGCCGCGCCACGCTCAAGAAGCTGCAGGAGAAGAAGGACAAGTCGGCCAAGGACGAGAAGGCCCAGTGGAAGGCCGAGAACGAGGTGGAGCAGTCGACCCAGGACTTCAACTACTTCAACGACCTGCTCAAGGACGAGCTGCCCAAGCTGTTCGCCCTCGAGCGCGAGTTCATCCAGCCGCTGTTCCAGTCCTTCTACTACATGCAGCTCAACATATTCTACACCCTCCACGAGCGCATGCAGCGGGTAGATATCGGCTACTTCAACCTGACGCTCGACGTCGAGGAAGCCTTCTTGCAGAAGCGCGCCGACATCCAGGAGCGCGCCGAGGCCCTGTCCATCGTCCGCTTCAAGACGTCGGGCCAGAAGCGCCCGCCCAAGTACGGCGGCGCGCGCCCGGGCGCCCTCGAGGGCCCAAAAACGGCCGGCTTGCTCACGGCGGGGACCGGCGACTCCAGCACTTCCTTAACAAGCTCAGCAGCAACAACACCAACACCAGTAGCAGCAACAGCAGCAGCGGCGCCTGTGCCTTACAAATCCCCCGCCCTGTCCTCCACCCTCTCGCCTAGCTGGCAGTCCCACCGGCAGGCCGACACAGCCGCCGAGTCGCACCCACCGCCACCGTACTCGGCACAACCGGTATCGCCCGCGCACGGCAGCAGCAGCTCGGCGACGGCAGCACTCACGGCAGCGGCCGCCGCCAAGGCCAAGCCGCCGCCGCCGCCGCCGAAGCCCAAGCCGAGCCGGCTGTCGGGGGCGCCCAAGGCCGAGACGGTCACGGCGCTGTACGACTACGCCGCCCAGGCCGAGGGCGACCTCAGCTTTCGGGCTGGGGATGTCATTGAGATCGTGACGCGCACGGCGAACGATAATGAGTGGTGGATTGGCACGTTGCAGGGGCGGCAGGGGCAGTTTCCTGGTGGGTCTTTTCTCAGCTTTCTCTCCCTCGTTTTGGATACAAATTTATTTTTTCTTTTCTTTTTTCCCTCTCCCTTGCTCTTGGAAGCCGTTTGCCTGTTGAGTTGGAAAGGTGGCGTCTCGCTGACTTGCTGCCGCAGGGAACTACGTCCGGCTGAACACATAGCACGCGCCACGCCAACGGTTTGAGGGATACCCGGCAGCCACGGTGCTTTCTTGAGTTTTGATGGAGATTGAGCGCGAGCGCGGGGAGTACATACAGATCGGAGTTGAGATTCACCTTGCTTCAACACTATACCACGGTGGACTTCCTTCGAAACGTGGCGCGTTGTGTTTGTTGTTACTGCTGCGATGTGTCGTTGCCCCACCGGGAGGGTAGTCCTTGAGACCTGGACCGTGGATGGTGGAAGCGCGCTGCTTTCTTGGCTTAGCGACTATGCTTTGTCTGTAGGTCTCTATTGCAGGGCGTTTGGTAATCGTACGGTTGCCGTCCGTGTCGAGTACCGGCGGCTGTGACTTGAGGACAGGGTCTGGGTCTGGATAAGGGGAAGGGGGATATCCATTGTGGTTGATCGCATATAGACGTTAGACACGGGTGTAGGTTGTTGGCAGGAACGGAGCCGGGAATTTGACGTTCCAAAGGGTTGGGTGTGCTTGACTCTCGGTCAGATGGCTGCATCGTCGAAGTGTGTTGCTCTGTAGCTGCTCTAGTGGCTGTGACTAGGAGCAGGCCTGGGATACCCGTTTGGTTTGGTGGGGGTTTTGATGCGCCTTTCGTCAGACTGGAGCGACAGAACGATGAAAGTCACTTAACTTGGTGAGTGGTTTTGTTGCTTGGCGTGTGCTCGAGGTACGCTCCGCCATTGCAGCCATGGGCGGGAACAGCGAGGGTGATGGTGTAGCCGAGGAATGCCCTCCGACATTCGAGTACTCTGAAGAAAAATCAAATTGTGTTTCGAAGAAGAATAAGAAGCCGCCTCCTGTGTGAGTGCACGGAATCATGACTCGGAGACAGTTTACCGTAAACGGCAAATTGTAAACATAACCCCGCTCACATGAGCGGTATGCGACAGTGCATCGTATGACGGGGCATGCGCAGGCGAGACTTGCGTGAACCGCGGGAGAGAACTTAGGACGGGTCCGAGTGGCGGACACAACAGCCATCTCATTTACATTTAGAAGTTAGGTAATAGTGTGAACCTCAAGGGGGGCAGCTGGCCCGAAGTCCGGTAATCAAGGGACATTATTGCCCCGTTCGGGGAAGAGAGCGCGCCTAATGACAGCATGCATAATTCGCAAGGCACTCTGGCAGCTTGAGGTGTGTGAACACAATCCTGCCCATGCCCGATGCAGACTGACAACCCATCATGCGCTGTCAGCTCACACAGCAGCTATCCAGACTGCTGTGGTAAGGTGGGTACGACTTGACGAGGCCAAAGGCCGACGTCGAGAATGCCACGCGTGAAGTTGGCCTGCACCCCTTACTTGTTAGCGTGAGGCCGATATCTGTGCTTTGCTGCTGAAAAATAGCAGCTGCCTTCAAACCGCATGTTGACTAGGCCGCACAATAGATTGGGCGAAGGGAACCCCTCACCATTGGGAGGACTCAGGAGGGGTAGGGGGAAGTGAGGCTGTCCCGTGCTGCTGCTGCAATGCAACACGTATGCTTGAGCTAGGCGCATCTGGGCATCGATTAACTTAGCATTTTACTTGCGTAAGCCAGGTACGCAAGGCTGCACCTCCAGCTTGAGGCCGATTGTCGTTGATGCGGTACACCGTATTTGCGCGACGAATTCTCAGCTGTTGATGATCATTGCGGGTGAGAGAAAATGAGACACATCTTGCGGCACCGCAGCCTTCACTTCATGTCTATCTTTTTTTTTTCCAATGAACTCCCCACTTGCGTTTCTCTCATAGCCATCTAAGATCACCAAGAACCCAGAGCGTGCGTGAGACGAAGACACGCATCCTGAAGCTTCATGCAGTTTATGTACCCACAGTACATGCGTGCCGCTCCATCCCCTCCGATGAGGTGCATTGGCATTGCCTGGAACCCTCTCTCCAAGAAACCGCGCCTCTACTGCGTATATGCACGACCAAACCCGCTGCGTTGCTCACCGAGCGAAATGGTACCCTCGGCCAATCTGGCGGTACCTCGCCAGCTCAACCCCCCTCCAACTCGCGACACTGCCACCGTCAACCCCTCCCGCAGCCAGCTTCGGACTGGGGCTTCCCACAGAGCCAGACGTCGTATCGGGCTGCGAGCTTGGGCAGCGCTCCGCTCGGCAGAACGCGGGCGTGCCACCAAGGGACAGATCGCCGGGATATGGCGGGGTGCCGTCCAGGGAGATGGAGGGGTCGTAGGAGACAAAGACCAGCGCCTGGGGACCTCCGTGCATGCCTCCGACGCCGTATACCATGGACCGCTCGTCCCAGCAGCCGTGAACGTTTCCAACGTGTCCCGGGGGGTTGAGGATTGCGTACAGGTCGCCCAGCGCGGGATCCGGGAAGCACGGGTTGGGTTCTGGCGGCCAGGTGCAAACGTCCCGGCTGACGTAGAGGTCTTCCATCTGCCGGGCGAGGGCATTTTTGTGTTCCCGGCCTCGTGCTACTCGAGATGACTCCAGCTGCGCAAGCTCACCCGGCGTCCGAGGACGGCGTGAGCCCCCACGAATGCGCAGTCGCTGGTCGGCCGGGTCGAAGGAGTCGGAGTCGTCCACGAGGTCGAGGAAGGCCTGGCTTGAAGGGTGGTAGGACCGAACGGGGCACTTGCTGAGCGGAGCGACCGGGGCTGAGGTATCATCCCCGGGGTGGACGAGGTTGGGGTCGCGGTTTCTGATCGCTGCGACGGTGGCCTGCTGCGCCGCCCCGGCTGCCACCTCGCTGTCGCCAGCTCCTGGCCCCGGATTCTGCCGTTGCAGCACCCCGCTCAACCCGTCGAAGCTGACTGCCGTGGTGTAGTACGTGCGTCTGGCTGAGATGCGACCCGACAACCACTCTTTCCTGCACTCGACGACCCTGAGCTCGCCCGTCGTTTCGTCCTTGAAGAGGCGAGTGAACGACCACCTGTCGTCGATGGGGCCCTCAATCTGGTTTCTCCTCCAGAACTGCTCTCGAGGCAGCGCCTCGATGGCGTCGAAGCCGTGGCAAGCGAGAGGTACTCGGAAGCAGAGGTAGTAGGACACCCAGTCCACGACTTCGAGTTCCAGGCTCGTCTGAGTCGACAAGACGTACAGGTGTTTATCGAATATCTCGAAGCACACCGATGAGCCGACATCGGTGCCGATTACTGCAGGGACCATGTGCGGACCGAACCATTCGCTGGTGGCCATCTCGCAGCCGGTGAGCACCCACCGCTCGTAGCCATCGGCGCCCGGCGCCGAGGTGGTACCGTAGTAGAGAAAGCGGTCGTTGTTCCGAACAAACAGTTTGGAGACTGACTCGAGGCGGCGCGTGGCCACGATCTGACCTACCAAGGGGTTGAAAGCCACCAGGTGCTCATCGCGGCGGCCTTTGCCGCGCTTGGACGGCCCGTAGACGCACGAGACGATGCCGTGTGAATGGTGCAGCAGGCGTAGCCGGTGGTGCGAAGAGCGGCGCGCCTGCAATCCCCTGAGAGCGTCCCGAAGCAGCTTTCGCGTATCGACTACAATTTCGTGAGTTCCGGGGCGGTGCAGATCCAGGACGCGCAGCTGGCGGCCGGAAAGATAGCAGAGCACGCCGTTCTCGTACATCCAGTCCTCGGCAAACGCGACGACCGCCACCAGGAATGGAGACACGGACGCCACAGCCTCTCGACGTTTGAGAAGCCGCCTCAGCCCGGTCGCATACCGCTTGCTGACCCGAGCATCCCGGGCCTCGGCCGAGCACGGCGCCTTGGACTGGACGGGCTGTCAGCTACACCCGAAATCCTATGTGCTCACTGGCTCTTCGGCCTTACCTCCAGAAGCAGCTTGGAAATGTTGGGCTCATGGAGCAGAAACTGAAACCTCTTGCACGAGAAGCTCAGGTTGTAGATGTCGTCAAGACTGAGGTATTCGAAGACGCTCGATAGCAGCTCATAGGGCAACTTCAGCAATGACATGGCTCGAAGGGACTGAAGGTGCTCAGAGTGTTGCGATCATCAAGCACTCCTTCGCGGCGAGAAGTAATCGGTCAACAAGGAAGGAATGCACCTGGCGAATGGTGATGACAGCTCTCCATGAAGCAGGAACGGTCAAAGGTTTTCAAGAGGGCCGTTACCCGCGACGGGAATCGGGGGCCGTTCTCTGTTGGCAGCTTACAGAGATATATACCCGGAGGCTCTGGCAGCGGCGAGGGGGTGCACCTGTGGGACGAGGCTGAGCGCCCGTTGACACGATGCAACGTGCAAGCGACCCCCGCCCTTGTCGGGGGCCATGGGCTCGTTTTCCTCGTCATTGCTGATTTGGCCAAGGGACGAGCGTGTCTTTGTTTATCCAATGTGGCTCCTTCTCACCGCGTGAAATATGTGAAGTGTGATTCTCAGATGTGTGTCGCAGGTGGCCGAGACAGGTGACGTGGAAGCCGAGGCCAGCCTGGCATCGTGCACACAAAGGCAAGCTGGTGCCGAAGCGTGTGCAAGTGGCCGAGTGTGTTCGGAATGACATCTTACAGCAGCACACAGCGCACAGCACACAACCTGCGCTTCGGGCTCATGAGCGATTGCGGCTCTGCGGAGCTGCCACATGCCATCATCCCCGAGCAACCTATGCAGTACATGTAGATCATTTGGGAATAGCCGGATCCTGCATCTGTTGGTCCCCCTTGCCGATTGTCTCAGGCTGTCAATACCAGGGGCAACATGTACCCCCAACATGTACCCCTCCTGCAACGCTGAGCTGCGAGGCACAAAGTTGAGGCTCAACCGGCTCGCCAACTTTGTCGGCACGAGCTCGTCCTGTTTGCCGCGCCGCAGGACCCCCCTGCAATAGCGAATCGTTGGACGAGTGGTGGGGTGGTTTCAAGCCCCCACCATTCTCACCAAGCAGTGTTATTGCATTTTAAGCCGCATCCCATTCCGTACCTTACCTGTCTAGACACGGTAAACCTGTCTTCTGCCATCGAACAAACTAGGCCACGTCCAGACCGTGCCCAGCACAGTTAATCAATGCCTCTCGGCTCACCGCCGGCATGCCAGTGTCACTTTTGCGCCGGCCTGGTCCAATGACTATCGCACAAAGCAGCTAGCGTACGGGGTACAGCACAGCACATTGGGGGATGTCAATCCGCGGTCGCACTGGCAAACGGCACATGACCCAAGTCGTTGGGGTTGCACCCCCGCTCCCACAGCGTATGCCCCCCCACTGTAGTTGGCGCAACGCAAGGCTGTGAGAGCCCGTCTCACTTCTCACCACTGCACCGCGGCTTTCCCCTCTCAGTAATATAGGTGGACACGGCGGACAAGCGCTTTTGTCGGAGTAGTACGAATTCGACAAGATTGCCAAGATTGCGGCTCTGCTTCTCCTCACCCTCCAGCATGGGCTGCTGGTCTCGTGCTCTCAGCTTCTCTCGCCCTACCCAGTCCACGGCCAATCCCCTTGCAGACGCCGCCTTCATTCCTGAGTCGAGTTTGCTGTAAGCCTCACACGGCTTGTACTCCACCAGACCGGTCTGCTTGAGCCGTGTCTGGCCCTGCGTCATGTGCGATCGGAACATCCGGGCATCGAGCGGCCTCGACGGAGCTGGCTCCGTCACGCATGTTTGAGCCGACAGGCTAACGTTAGTGCGGGTTGCAATCAGCCTTCGGTTCCCCCTCCATGTCCTCCTCCTCCTTCTCCTTCCTCCCTCCTCTAGGTCCCCCCTCAGCTCGCCACAGCGGCGGTCAGAGTCATCCAGGATCTGGCAGAAAGGCCGAGTACAGTTTGTGTAACTGCCAGATTCCTCAACGCCCACTGGTGCGATTCCTGTCCCGCTTCTCGTTGGGCGGTATGGTGCCAGAATGAGGACGTGCATCAGGAACTAAGACCACGAAGGCTACCGATTCCATTCAGCCTTCCACCCTTGACCAAAAATTTAAAGCTTGCTGAAGCGTGACTGCCAACTCTTGAAGCAAACAATCGAGTTGACCGATGATTTGGCTGTAATTTTTTTTTCTTTTTTGCGAACAACCAAGTGCAAACCCCTGCTCGGTTGTTTGTGTCCGGTTACCCCTATTCGCGGCCCTGTTTCCTGAGCAACTGCGAATGCAGCGCTCTCTGACATCGGACGTACAGGATCGAGTGGCTCTACCTCATGCGCCCAATGTACCATTACAAGCCACTTGAAACTTTTCGAACAGGAATTAAATCATTCTCCATTCGTGCGATCGATCATCCTTGTACTTTTGCTTCATGTGCTCGTGCAAGAGGACTTCGAGTGAAGGCCAAAAAGAGGTTACAAGATTAGTCATTACAGTGGGGATCATCGATCGTGCTGACTGTGTTTTCATGCACGCCTTATCCCTGACATGAGATTCGGAATCGACTCTCACACTCTACCCCGCAACACCCTGAAGCGAGACTTGCAACTCATCACAGATATGTCGACATCTTGAGACCGATCGAACCATCAACTTTTGTTGTCCCACCAATTGGCAGCGGTTCGACGCTGTCTCATCACACACAAGCACCCTTTCTCCCCATCATGCCAGACCAATTGCAGAACGGATCTGCTTCCGAGGTGGACCTCAATGCGCCGTTCACGAGCGACACCATCCTCGAGGTCCGCACGGGCGCCATGAAGCCCTTGCGCGGCCTCACAGTGCAGTCAGGCATTGACAAGGCGCTGCGGCAGGGGCCAGTGCGCGTGACCGAGTTGGGCCTCGAGGGCGACGAGCACGACCCTACCTTCCACGGCGGTCTTGACAAGGCCATCCACGGGTGTAAGTCGCCGGCCTCACTGAAACCCTCACGCAACGGAACTACATGCTAACCACACTCAACTCAATCCTCCTCACAGACTGCTCTTCCCACTACGCAGCCTGGCGCGCCGAGTTCCCCTCGGCCGCTGCCGCATTCCAACCAGGCGGCTTCGGCGAGAACCTGGTCACGGCCCACCTCAACGAGCGCAACCTCTGCATCGGCGACATCGTGTCCATCCGCCGGCCTCATCACTCCACGACCACCACTCCAGAATCAGCCGGCGACGACGAAAACACCGTCCTCCTCCAAGTGAGCCTCCCGCGCCAACCCTGCTTCAAGCTCAACCACCGCTTCCAGCTCAAGAACTTCGCCCCCAACACCTGGAAGACCAGCCGCACCGGCTGGTACTTCCGGGTACTGCGCCCCGGCACGGTGCAGGCGGGCGACACCATCCAGCTGGAGCAGCGCCCGCACGCGGCCTGGCCGCTCGAGCGCGTGCAGGAGTACCTGCACCGCAACCCGGCCGACGAGGCCGCCAACGCCGAGCTGGCTGCCATCGCGGAATTCGGCGCCGAGTGCCGCGACGCCTTCCGGGCGCGCGTCGCGCGGCAGCGGCGCGCGCGGGAGCGGCTGGAGCGGGAGGGCCAGCTGCAGCAGAAGTGGCGGGAGTTCCGGGTGGTGGAGCGCGCCAGGGAGACGGCCCGGGTTGTGGCGTTTGTGTTGGAGGCGGTGGAGCCGCTGGACGAAGGGAAGGGGGACGAGGTGCAGCTGCGCTCTGGGGCGCACGCAAGGATTAGGTTGGGGAACGGGCTGGTGCGGGCGTACTCGGTTGTGGACGGCGACCGGAACCGGTTCCGGCTGGGCGTGGCGCTGGAGGAGACGGGCCGCGGCGGGTCGCGCTATTTGCATGACCAGGTACAGGTTGGACATGCGCTGCAGGTCGGCGCCATGACCGTGTCGCAGCCGCGGATGAGCGCAGCGAGCCACCACGTCTTTGTCGCGGCCGGCGTGGGCATCACGGCGTTTCTCGCGATGCTCGAGGAGTTTGAGGAAATTCACTTCAGCTTCGAACTGCACTATGCGGTGCGCTCGGCGGAGGAGGTGCCGTTCCGCGAGCGTCTGGCCAAGCTGGGCGCCAGCGTTGTCATCTACGACAAGGCGGCCGGCCAGCGGCTCAACGTCGGCCGGCTGGTGGAGAAGCGGCCGTGGAACTCGCGGCTGTACTTCTGCGGGCCCAAACGGCTCATGGACGAGGCTGCCCGGGAGACGAAGGCGCACGGCGTGCCGGAGTCGGAGGTGCACTTTGAGGCGTTTGAGGCCGACATCTCGGGCGATCCGTTCGAGGCTGTCGTGGCCAATAAGGGCGGCAAGACTATCAAGGTGGGCGAGGAGGAGACGCTCCTCGAGTGCCTGCAAAAGGAGTTTGGCGACGTCGACTCGAGCTGTTGTGTCGGCAATTGCGGCACCTGCAAAATCAGTCTCAAGGAGGGGCGCGTCGACCACCGAGGTACGGCGCTGACGGAGGAGGAGAAGGCCACGTCGATGCTTGCATGCGTCAGCCGCGGGATTGGACGCATCACCATTGAGATATGAGCCTGACAGTTGCAGGGGTTTACGCTGCAAGGCAGAGAGGATTTGCGCGGGGGAGAGCAACGCTCCTCTGCTATCGCAGCTGCTCTCCGTCCGAGGTCTGGGTGCGACCGTCTTCGATGGTGGTGGGGCTGTCGGCCGAGCTGGGCTGCTTCTTGTTGGGCTCCGACCCCAGCCCAAGCGAGACCACGGCGCCAACGGCGGCCCAAACCGCTAGACTCCATGTTGTGGTTCCCCAGCCGGGCCCGGCGTTTAGATAGCCGGCCGCGACGCTGCCGACAGTGCCGCCGAGCGCGAAGGCTGTGGTCCAGAGGCCATAGGCAATTCCGTAGACCCCCTTTTCGCCCCAGAAGCCCGGCTGGCGGGTTTCCCTCTCATCAATAGCGTATGTCATCTCTGCCATCAGTGGGGTGATGGCGAGTGTGATGAGGGTAGCGCCCAATAGACCAAGGAGAACACAAAGCAGAGCCTTGTGTGCCAGTGTGTTGCTTGTCACAAACCGCAAACACACCAGTGGCGGGATGGACAGGACGAAGCCGGCCACCGACAACCACCTGGCACCATAACGATCCGAGAGCTTGCCGACAAGCGGCGAGGCGAAGCCGGGAACCATACAACAGATGAAAACGAGACCGGCCGCCGTGGAATTCCAATGGAAGGTGTCCTTGACGTACAATGGCACCACAGTGTCGAATGCGAAGCTGTTGGATTGATTAGCAGGGTACAACCTATCGGAAGACGTCCCGCCGGCGAGGCTCTGGGCGAACTCACACCACGACTGCTTCGAGCACGACGCATAGAAGTACAGCAAGGACCCTGCGGGACTTGAACAGTTCTCGGTGCGGATGCGTTGCAGCAGCAGCCAAGGAGGGGCTCGATTCCGGTGGTCCGGAAGTGCTTCCGGCGCGGCTCGGTGAGCACGAGGCTGCAGGTCCGTCCCCCGCTCGGTCCCCCTGCGTTCCGGCACGTGTCGGACCACTGGGCAGCGCTCCAGCTTCCGGTTGGTCCTGAGGTGCACCCGCACCATCTATTCCTGTCACACCACGGTTCCCGTCATCGAGCCATTGACGCGCCACCTTCTTCTCGACCAGGATCAGGCGCAGGGCGATGTCGCAGACGATGACGGCAAATGCAATATAATAAACTGCATAGTAACCCGCAGCTGCATACACAGCCCCGCCGATGACAGGCGCTATCAGCAGGCCGACGGACATGGCGATGTTGACGTAACCCATGGCGTAGCCGATGTCCTTGCCGACGGTGTCGACCAGCAGGGCCAGCCCCACGGACCAGACGATGGCGGCGCTGAGGCCCTGCAGCACGCGGCCCAGGGCGAGCAGGGCGACGGTGCGGCCCAGGCACAGCAGCAGCGTGGACGAGCACAGCGCCACGAGGCCGAGCAGCAGCGGCCAGCGGCGCGACGAGCTGTGGTCGGCGTAGAAGCCCGCGACGGGGCTGCCCACGAAGAGCGCCGCATTGTAGCAGGCCAGCAGAATGGCGGTCCAGTGCTGCACCTCGTCCTCCGGGACGCCGACCTGAGCCGTCAGGCTGAAGGGGATGACGGGGACAATGAGGCCATAGAACAGGATGTCCGTGAAGATGGCGAGGCAGATGGTGAAGACGATGAAGAGGGTCGACGAGCGGAATTCTAGGAGAGCGGGCCGCTTGGGATCGTCGTCCTGTCTCTCGAGCCGCTTCCAGAAAAAGGCTGCGGCTGAGGCGGGCTTGTTGAGGAAGCGCAGCCGACTGGTTGCGGCATCTGAGCTGGTCATGGTATGACAGGTGACGGTTCGCACACTGAGAAAGTTACCTGGTGACTTTAAACATGAGAAGTTGCCATTGCCGAGTACAGATATAAAGCAAAGGACTAAGCAAAATGTCCAAGTAGCTCATATAGTATTGAGCATACAAATTCAAAATTTCCAAGCAGGAAGCCAGGAACCAACATTCAACACGAAAAGCCTCCATCTGCGCCCTTCGCTGGACGAATAGCGTCAAGTACTCCGTAGCATCGTAGTGTACGGAGGTAGTTATGGATTTTTTGGTTCCACGGGCACGGCTTGGCTGACAACCTGGAACAGTTCAGATGCATGCTTCGGCTTATCGCTTGAAAAGCAGCCAATAAAATCCGGCGATAGCGTCTTAAGAGCCAAAGTGGGGTCTGAATTTTCTCGAGACAAAGTCACGTCGGCTTCAACTGGAAGCAGCAGCACAGCTACCAAAAAGCATTGCAGTGGCCTTGTCAGAAGTTGCAACCACCGTCGAGATGCCTTCTAGCCCCGTAACGATTGGAGGCTTCTCCGTTCTCCCAGTATCCTTTCCGCCATTACCATCCTTCCCGCAACATGCCGTGCACTACCTCTATGTGCGGCGCAACACACCAAAAATCCCGACGCCGACCGACGCGCGCAGCCTCTTCCTGGCCAACGTCCCCGTCGACAGCACCGAAGCCCACTTCCGCGCGCTCTTTGCATCGCTAGTAGGCGCGGGCCGCTTTGAGAGCGCCACCTTCGAAGACGAGCGGAAAGATGCCTACTCCCAAACCCAGTCCCCAATCGACGCTGCTCAACCCGCCCACGCCGCCCGGCTGCTGCAAGCTCACAGCAAGAAGCGCAAGCGCGAGGACGAAGAAGCCGAACGGGCGCGGGAAGAAGCCGCGGCGCGTCTGCCGAGTACTTGGACCCGACCGCTGCGGCGGAGCGGCAGCACGGCTGTCGTGCTGCTGGCCGACGAGAAAAGCGTAGAGCAGGTGCTGAAGGCGGCTGCCAAAGTGCACAGGACGAAAAAATACCCTGTCTGGGGCGGCGATGACTTGCGAACAGGCAGAGTCCCGCCGCTGGGCTCGGCGTGGCTCAAGGCGCACAACCGGCTCTCGTACCCCGACAGGGCGGCGCTCCAGGCGTCGGTGGACGCCTTCTCGGCGCTGTTTGCGCGCCGCGAGCAGGAAGCGGCCGAGATTGCCAAGCGGCTGCGCAACGAACCGGACGAGGACGGCTTCGTCACGGTCACGAGGGGTGGCCGCGCCGCGCCGGCGAGCCGGAACGAGGCGGAGGAGGCCAAGCGCCGGATGCTGGAGAAGCAGGAGAAGAAGAAGGAGGAGCTCACGAACTTCTACCGCTTCCAGCTGCGCGAGCGGAAGAAGGAGGAACAGGCCGAGCTGCTCAAGAGGTTTGACGAGGACAGGAGGAAGCTGGAGACGATGCGGCAGAAGAGGGGCAAGTTCGTTCCTGAGGCATGAGAGAGCTCCTGCTGCGGGACGGAACGGCGAGCCAGCACAGACCGCGACGGCTACAGCTCAGCGACGACGCGACAGCCGAAGAGCTATCTTACGGTGACGACGATCTGCTACAGCACTCAACAACGGTGAGCTCAACCCTCTTCTTGTCGCTCCGTCCAACCAACCACACTATGATGACGCACGCGGGGCCATCAGACCATCCCGCTTGTTGCCTTCGGGTGACAGGGATGAAGGGTGACAAAACCCGCGTTCTTTACAATCTTCTCAAACTGTCTGATGTGTGTGTACAACGGACCACAGCACTGCCCCGGCAACACCGGCATGGATATGGACTGACACCTGATGATTCGGCTAGACACTACGGTGACGTCTTGGAGGATATGGGAGCTGCGCAGAGATCAGCGCGCAAGATTGGCCAGCAACGGACGGGTGGGGCAAGGGTGTTGGGGTGGGGGTGGAAAGAGGAGGGCAGGGAACAGAGTGAAGCTCCATATCCCGGTTGACGGCTCGGGAGATGCCCGTCGGTAGCATGCCAGATTACTGCAAAAGCACGAGCACTCCCGCGTCAACGGGACCAACTCGACCCCAGCTGTGCCTCTCTTAAGATATGGATCTGCGCCGAGAATCTGCAGAAGCGTTCCGTTGACGACGGGATTTTGAACAGAAGCAAGACCCTGATTGGAAAGGGTTAGGGCTCGGTACGGTAGCGTGTGGAGAGGTGGGGTTGATCCATGCCAATTGAGTCTCGCTGCCCCAGCAACGCCCCGCCAAATAAACAGGGCTCGGCCGCGGCTCAGGACTGTCCTGGCGTTGCATTGAGCCCAAGCTCCCCCGGTCGCACTCGGGATGGCATCGTTCCAAATTGGACATTTGATTTTTCGTCGGTGCGCGCCAGGGTCTTGCATCCGCAGTCTTACAACTACCTACCTACCTACACTACACTGCCATACTTGTACCGTGCATATCCATGGGCCCCTGCCCGTCAACGTCCAACATCTCGTCCTCGAGTCTGTCAATCCGAGCAGAGAGCTCAAAGTCACAAATTGATTGCGCCCAGTCTGGCTCGAGTCCAGACGAGCTGATGAGGACCAAGCGCCGGCCGCGATGATTGAGTCCGAGAACCTGCGTACGGCGTCGCTGTACATCAACAATCAGCTGCTATCCCGAGGCCTGCTGCGCGATGGCAACAGCATTGATTTCGTCCATCCGGGCGACAGTGATGGCGAGGTGGCTGAGACCATGAGCCGCGTCATGGCTGTCGTCAACGACTTGATTCTGCGACGAGACGTGAGTTCCCGTCCGCAATCTCTTGGTTTGAGACCGCTACTGACCGCGATCCGCAGCGGGATGCTGAGCAACGCGAGTCGCTCTCGGCCACCCTGAGGACCCTTCGCGCCGAGTCGCTTCGCCAGACCAACGACATCCAGCGTTTGCAGGAGAAATACGCCGACGCACAGCGCAAGGTCGGCCTGAGCGAAGCTGCCGAGGCGGCACTGAGGACACAGCTTAAGACCGCCGAGGCGACCGTCCACCGCTTGAAGGAGGAGGCCGTCCGCACCAAGACGCTCGTGGCCCAGACAAGAGCATCGTGCGCCAATGAGGTGCGCAAGCGGGACCGCCAGATTGAGAGCCTAAAGAAGGCAGTCACGGAGGCGGGAAGGGCGAGGGGAGTGGGAAAGAGCACCGGCGTCACAACCATCACGGTGGTCGGCGACATCGGGTCGGATAGCGAGCAGGGGACACTCAGCATGGGTACTACTGCCGATAACAGCTACAACCTGCGCTCCGAGACGAACGCGTTCCTCGCCGAGCTTGCCAAAGGTCTCAGCGAGGACAACGAGGGCTTGCTGCAGCTGGTGCGGCGAACGACGGAACAGCTGAAGGACATGAGCGGCTGGGACGATGGCCAGCCCACAGAAAACGGGGACGGACATGCGGTGGCGCTGACGGCCAATCCCGCCGACATGTCGCTCGAAGTCGACGCCGTGCTCGACCACCTGCGCACAATCCTCACGAACCCGTCCTTTGTGCCCATCGAAGAAGTCATGGTGCGCGAGGACGAGATCCACAGGCTCCGCGACGGCTGGGAGAAAATGGAGACGCGCTGGAAGGAGGCCGTGCATCTCATCGATGGCTGGCGCAGGCGGATGCAGGCCAGCGGCCGGCCGGTGAACGTCGAAGAGCTGAAGATGGGGTTGCGGCTGAGTCCGGTGAAAGTGAGCAATGTGGAGGAGACGACACACGGATTCGCTCTCCGCCTGGATGCTGTGCTAGAGGATGACGAAATCGACGCGGTGCGGGAGCCCTACGATGACGAGCCTCTGGATTTGGCCTTACAACCGGAACTGGACGAGGGCGAAAGCGATGCCTCCAGTGAGTTTGAGCACGACGTGGACGTCGATGTCGCCGATCTTGATGTGGAGGAGCCCAACGTCGAGATCCTTCAGCAATCGATGACGGTGGTGTCTTCGCCTCCTCTCCCCCCGCCACCACAGCTCAGCCCGCTGCGCCATTCCAATACAGCTGGAAATCGACGCGAGCGTCCGAACCGCGGACCTCAGTCGAGGGAAGTCGAGACGATTACGGAGGAGAAGCAACGAGATGTCATCGGAGAAGACGCGCCTTTGCCCCCTCCACCCCGAGTGCAGAGCAAGCAACAGCCTTCGCAAAAGAGACCACTCTTGTCACTACGAACGGTGCCGTCAGAAGAGGCAGCCAGTGTGGCTCTGCCGTCTTCTGCCGCCGTCTCCACACCGGACACTTCGGTCGACAGCATCCCGTTCAGCAAGGCCGCGGACCAAGCCGCAAGGCACCCGCCAGCCGGTGCTGCAAGAACGCAGAGGCGTCCGGCACCCTCTCCGAAGAAGAAGGACCCAGTCAAGAAGGAGATCACACCGAAGGAACCCGCGAGAAGAAAGAACCGCGAGGAGACCAAGCCTGCTGCCAAGCCGCCCGTCAAGGCGAAGCCAGTCAAGCCTCCCGTCAACCGGGGCAGGCCAGAAACGCGGAAGGAGGAGAAGGCAGCCGCTCCAGCAAGGGCACCGCCGCGCGCCACACCAGCCACGTCAGGCATTTCGGCTGTCCCGGCCAACCCTTCAAAGCCCGCCAGCGCTGCTAAAAGCGCAGTTACGGATGACTCGGTCACGGCCCGGCCGTCACCAGCACCAGCACCAGCACCTTCCCGGTCTCAAGACCGTTCTCCACAAAGAGTTAACTCCCGCCTGCCCCTGCTCCGGCCTGGCTCCAACGGCGTACTCCCCGCACCACAACAATCCCCCCTGAACATGGCCACTATCACCGCCAAACTAGCTGCGTCAGAGAGGGAAGCGGACGCCGCCCGGGTTCGCGCCAAGCTCAAAGCGGCCCGCCTCGGCAACGGCGTCAGCCTCCCGCCGCCCGGGACAGGGAATAGCAGCAGCAGCGACGCGCACCACACCGCACCCAAGGCGGATGGCACAAGTGCCGGCGGCTCCAGCCTCCGCTCGGAATGCGCCAGCGTCGCCGGGTCCGCCGCCTCCACAGCCGCCTTCACCTCGGACGGCGCGCACAGCTCCACCGCCACGGCCCTCACCGCCGCCACCACCGCCTGCGACGAGGACTGTCATGCCGACGCGGACGAGCTGGGCCTGTCTCCTCCTGTCCCGGGACAGCAGCAGCAACACCAGCAGCAACAACAACCAGCGCAACGACAAGAACAGGCACAGCTGAAGAAGCAGCCATTATCACCTTCAAAACGACTGAAGCCGCAACCGAGTGCTGCAGACCTGCTGCCCAAGGCGCGCAAGCGGGAGCGGCGCGCCAGCAAGGTCGCCTCGCGCCGGCGCAGTACGCTTAATCCGTGGGAGCTGGACGCGCTGATTCAGGGTGGGCAGGTCACTGTTGAGAGGTGATAGGCAAACATAAAACAGAGGCCAAAATGTCGCTGCTGGCTTGTCTGTCGGAGAAGGGTCTGATCTGAGATGGGATGAATTCGCAGTGGTCAGGTGGACATGGCTTTGATCAGAAGAGGTTTTGGGGGGGGGGGGGGGGGGGGGGGGTGGGGGGGGGGGGGGGGGAAAACAAAAGGGGGGGGGGGGGGACCGGGGGAGTGAGGGGTAGGCGTGGGAAGTCACGACGTGAGGGGGAGGACGAGGGCCGTGCTATGGAAAGGAGAAATTAACGAGGAGAGGGGAAGCACAGGGGTTGCAACGTGCAGGAGTGATGATACGCAATGAGTGGGGGGTGGTGGTGGAGCGGCTGCTTCCATGAGTTATGATACTGCATATTTCTTGGTTCATCTATCTTTGCTCCTGGGTTTTCTCCCTTTCGACGTTCTGTTTTGTCTGGTTTGCGCGCAGTGCATGCATACATACACGGGTGGATTCGGGCGTTGCGTTGGTTCTGCCCTTGTGGTTTGTCACTCGAGGATCCAGGTACGATGTGTGACAGAGGATCGTTCAACATGGATTGGCTGGATTCTGAGTTTCATCGCTTCGGCCGGAGTTCGCGCGTGTCTGCTTATCTGGTTATTTTGGTCTTGCTTTTGGCCTAGGCAACAACTTGTTTGTGTATATGGAACGTAATATCAACAGCTACGGGGTATCGAGATGCTTGATCAAAATAGTCATAGGCGCAAAGGTTATGGACAGAACCTGCTCTTCTCGTATAGCTAAACCAGCGCTGTAACACCCGTCGTATCCCAGCTGACCCCCAAGCAAGACCCCACTCGAACCAGGAGGTTATCCTCGCTCCCTCAGATTACACCTTGAACCGGAACCCGCCCGAGTTGATGGCGCCCTCGACCCACTCCCCGCGCTCGAGCTTCTTGTTCAGCCGCACCAGAACCATGCGCATGACGGTGGCGGCGCACACGGCGATGAAGGCGGTGGCGCAGTTGACGCACATGGCGACCGTGTACTGCGGCTGCGCGCTCGTCGGGTACATGTAGCTGGCGTAGATGCTGCTGCAGTTGCTGACGGCGTTGATGAAGGCCAGCGCCGCCGCGCGCTTTGCCGGCGGCCGTGGCATCGTGTTGCTGATCCAGGCGAGCGCCACGACGAAGCCCGAGTAGACGGAGGGGACCTGTTTGCCAAAGGCGCGGGTAAGTACTTGCACTTGACTGGTATGGAGGGTCTAGGAAAGAGATGGGGAAGAGAGAGGTAAAGGGTAGTTACCATCAGCATCATGCTCAGGTACCGCGGTGCAACCGTCGTCGTCGTCGCGGCGATGATGTAGGCAATCACGGCAATCCACATCGGGATAGTAATGTGCCAGTAACGCTCGCCCGTCTTGTCGGCGTGGGTGGCGTTGAGATAGGTGCAGATGACACCCAGCACGTACGGCGGGGCGGTCAGAAGCAGGGAGATGACGTTGCTGTTCTTGCTCGCGCTGCCTAGGGAGCCCTTCTGCAGGGTGCTGACGACGGTCGGGAAGAAGTTGGTCACCGTGCCGCTGGCGACGATGCAGAATAGGAGGACGAGCTATGGTGCGTTAGCTCAAACGCCATGTTGGTTGGAGAGGCGGAAGGGAGAGTGCTCACCAAGATGTAGGTCTTGACATCGGTAAACATCATCCTCGCGCCCTGCCAGAAGGTCTGCTCCTCGCTGTTGACCCAGTCGTCCTCACCGATGTCCTCCTGCAGACGCCTATACCACCACAATCTTCATCAGCATCCCCACCCATCCGCAGCCAGGCGCTGCTGCCAAGCAACCAGGTGTTCAACTCACCACACAGCCAGCGAACGCTCCTCCTCGGTCAACCAAGGCGTCGTGCGCGGGAAGTTGGGCAGCACAAAGATGCAGGCCAGCGCGACGACGACCGTGACAGAGCCTTCGATGATGAACAGCCAGCGCCAAGCGCGATAGCCGCGGGCGCCGTCCATGCCGGAGGTGACGCCGGCCGCGATGAGCCCAGAGAAGGCGCCCGATATGAGCGCTCCGGAGTAGAGCACGGCAGTGCGGAATCCCAGCTCCTTGCGCGTGTACCAGCATGAGAGGTAGTAGAGGCATCCGGGGCTGATCGACGAGTCAGTATTGGCTCTAGATCCGACTTCAGAAGCGCAGGCAATGCTCTTACAAGTAAGCGGCCTCGACGACACCTAGAAAGAACCGGTTCGCGAGCAAACCCGACGCGTTCGAGCACACGGCAGTGAGACCAGAGATGATACCCCACAGAACCATCTGAAAGAAGCGGGTATCTGGTTAGCTAATCGAAGGCGCGTTCGGAAAGGAGAAGAGGCTCGGACGTACGCATGCTGGCAGGTAGATGGCCGGTTTGCCGAACTTGTTGAGGAAGAGGTTCGAGGGGATCTGCATGAGCAGATACCTGTGCCGGTGTAAGCCAACAGACACAACCCAGCGAACTTGCATGCTTGCGACTCACCCCACGAATAGAATGCTCACTGAGGTCTGAAACTGAGTTGATGTCAATTTCAAGTCGTCTTCCAGACCAGCCAGGCGCGCTGCCGCGATGTTGTTTCTGCCCATATCACTCGCTGTCAGCCCGCGCACATCCCCCCCCCTTTTACTAGCACCACCGCCCCCACACAAATCATCACGCACCGGTCGATGTAGTTCATGATATACATCACGATGATGGCGGGTAGTAGGCGCAAGTCAATCTTGTGCTTCAGCCGCGTCTCCAGCCGCTCGCGCTCCTCAGGCTCCAGGTTCCTGATCCACTCGGGCGCCTGCATCCGCGTCGGTCTCGGGTCCTCGACATTGTACACGGCCGCCTTCTCGTCGGCGCTGCCCGCTCCCTCGCTCTGGGCCAGCTTCTGGTCCGCCACGGGGACGGCCATGGTGACGGTGTTTTTTTTTTTTTTTTTTTTGTTTTTTGGCGGCGCGTGGGCTTGAGTGTCCTCCGGGGGGTCACAGTTTGTCTGCCGCAGTGCTGGCGTGTCCGGGGGGAACCGCGCGAGGGATGAAGTGGTGAGAAGGGAAGAGGTCACTGCTGATAGAGTAGGTCGCGGGCCCGGGAGACAGAGACAGACGCGGGGAGGCAAGCTGGTTTTCTCGAGTGCTACCGTGAGGTGGTAATTAAGGTTCCCGCCCGATGGGACACCAACAGCTGGAGCTTGGGGGAGCATCTGGTGTAACCTTGACATGGGACGTCATGGTGCGCCATGGTAGACCTGGTAGCGACGCTCCCAGCGTGGAGCAAGCGGGCAGCTTCGCCGGGATACATTTCCCGCTAGGGACAATAGTGTGCATGGGGCAACACGGGGAAATGGAGCCATTGGAACGCGCAGTAGCGTTGCTCGTTGACACCGGCCTCGTGGTAGGATCGACAGGGTACTTTCATGGCAGTGGCGACGGCGAGATGGCAGGTTTGGCAGGACGGCGTCGAGCCCCCATTGGCTCGGTTGAATGTGTTAGTCCCCCAGGTCCGCCGGCGGATATTCTGGGGTCGCTAAGGTATGCCGGGACGTCTGCCGTGACAGAACGTGCGGGGTGTTGGGGAAACGGGCGATCGGCAAGGACGGCACCAGGGAAAGGGCCGATTGAGACACGGCCAGACACGGCCAAGAGAGGCTGCAGAGCCATCAGCAGAGCAGCAGCACAAACATTGGCGTTGGCGGTCAGCGAGGACCCCTCGAAGCTGTCCACTTACACAAAGACTCGGCATCGGATACACCGAGACGACGAGCCAGTTCCTTGACAGCCCCTGAAGAGCGAGTCAGCAGACACTTACTTGGCTTGGCTAACAGGCGAAAAGACCCCACTGTTCGAGGATCGTTCCATTGCAACCTTCTCGTTTCGGCCATCCGTCACTGGGACACGCGTTGTTCGACATCAACATCTCCGAGGCTGCCCCAGACAAACAACAAACACCGGTTTCCTGTCTGCCGTCCACCTTCAAAACACCCAACTCGTGATTTATTGTTCTATGAACATTGCCCGTGTGGTCCTCATTAAAAGTCTTACAAAGTCATCCAAGAAAAGATAGAGATGAAAATGGAACCCCCCAACCGCCATCTCTGCTCATCGCATGTTGAAATACAAATCTGCCAGTCGCCGGCCTAGCCATGATCGCTAGAAGAACGAACAAAAAAGAACGTTGCGCATTGCATATTCTTACATAGCTCATGAATCGCATTCAGTGCGTGATCGTCCTCACCGCCTGGAGGATGACGCCAAACATCAGCCCGCGCGCGACCTCCTCGATCTGGAGGCAGTCGAACAGGCGGCCGAGCGCCTCTGAGGTGGCCGCCTGGCCCATGACGCCCATGAGCGCGGCGGGCACGCCGCTCTCGATGAGCAGCTTGCGCGCCTTGACGCGCAGCGCCTCCTTCTCGGCGGCCGAGAGCTCCGCCGGCCACGCGGCGCGCTCGGCGTCGGTCGGCAGGGTGTTCTCGCGCAGCTTGCGCAGGTGGGCCGCGATGCCGCCGTCGGACGTGCTGGCGTCGAGCACCGACACCTGGATCAGCGACTGGATCGACAGCAGCGACGGGTTGCCGGGCCGCAGGAGGAACGACTTGGCCGCGGCGAGCAGCGTGCGCCGGATGTTCCACGCCGACGAGAGCGTGTACAGCTCGTTGATGACGGCGAAGAGCAGCTCGACCGCCACGCGCGTCTCCGGCTCCGACAGCTTCGTGTGCTGCTTGACGCCCTTGAGCGGCGGGCCGCTGAGCCGCTGCTGGCTGTTCGGCGTCGACGGCATCGTCAGCGACCGGGCGTGGTGGAAGTCGGCGTGCGGGCGCGCGCTGGACGGGCTGATGGGGGATTCGTAATCGTCCGGGATCATGTCGGGTGGTGGAGGCAGCTTGAAGCCGTCGAAGCTGAGGCTGGACGGCGACCGTGCTGGTGGTGCGCGGCTCGGCGCGCGGCTGGGCGGCCGGCTGTTCTCACGGCTGTTCCTGGCCGATGTCAAAGAGAGGCGCGCGCTGTCCGGCTCCGCATCGCCCTGCGAGTTGTAACTGGGGCGGCGTTCCATCGCGGGCGTCTTCCCGGGCTGCAGCGCGACGACCGACGAGCGCTGGCTATCCATGCTGTCTCGCGACTTGCGTAACCCGCTCAGAGATGCGCTGCTGTCCGCTCGCGGCAGCGCTGAGATGGACAGGCGACTAGCAGCTGTCACGTCTTGCAGGGCCGAGGGTGGAGGGGAGGGTTGGGCAGGAGCCACCGTCTTGCGCTGGCCCAGCCCGATATTTCCCAGCACTCCCGTCACGCCACCAACCACAGCTTTCGAACCTTCTAACGGGGCGCTGGTCAAGACGTCTAGCATGTTCTTGCCGAGCTTCTCAAACGCTTGAAACCCGGATTTGGGAGCGTTGGGGATGTGCCCGTGGTCCCTCTCAAGGAACTTCTTCAGCCCCTCGCTGTCTGCCAGACTCCGGTGCGAACAGGCGTCGCGTAAGTAGCGCTCTAGCTCGCCGCGCAGCGATGTCCGCGTGTGCGCTTTCCATGGCGGCACCGCGTTGTGCTGCTCCGAAAAAGCCGTTGCTCCGGAAATGGTGGCAATCCGTCTCAGCACCTCGTGGAGCAGCTCGAAATCGCTATATTTCCTGATAATCATCCATCCGGGATAGACCGCTGTCGCCGGCTCAATTTGCACCAGATAGTCCCAGGTAGGTTTTGTCCGGATCCGCCCATCATTCGGCTCGTCCAAGACGGTGATGGTGGCGTTATGCAAAGTCAACGGCGGCGGTTTGCTAGGCTCGTTCGCCTCGCTGTCAGCTTCGTCCTGGGCCGGCGGGACGATCTGATCGAAGCTCGTAAAGCGAGACCCTGGGTTCGCTGGCGGAGAGGAGCCTTGACTTGAAGACGGGCTCGTGCCGGACATTGGCGTGGCAGGGGTGTGAATCGCCTCATTCCTCCCCGAAGACTCATCGCTGCTTGTCCTCTTGGAGGCATTGTTTGAAGTGTCCAACGGTCTGGGAGGGCCTGACTGGCGACTGGGCTGTTCTTTGGTGCTGAAATCTCCCACTTTTCGCGTGGCGGGATCAGCAAGCTTCGCTGTGACATCGGTTGCATCCGCACTCCTGCGGAATCCTGCATCTGGCTGTGGCAATTCCGCCTCGCGGGCCCCTTCCTGGGCTATCATTTGGTTCAAGCGCTTCATTTCCTCCATAGCAAATTCCATCTCTTCCTCGGCCTTGCTGAGCTTCTTTTTGTGTGCCAGCGACTCCTTCCGCCGGGCCCTCTCGTGCTCCAGAGAGTTTCTATTCCCCTTGGTGAGGCCAATATTGCCCACGTTGCCATCGATGTCCGCGAAAGCGGCGTCCGCGCCGGGTCTGGTTTGCATACCCACGTCGATCGCTTGACTGATGTCGGGCTCTCCTGACTCTAGCAAGTACACAATCCACGAGTTGATCCATTCGGGCTTTGAGCACGACTGGAGTGTCATTTCCAGCACGACACCAGCCAAGATCTCCCTGAGAAACACTCTTGTCGGATCACAGTCATAAGTCGGTCGATCCAAGAAACCCAGAAGATCCTCTGATGCCATGCGGAACTTGCCGGCTTGCTGTTTCTGATTCAGCAAGTTGGCCAGGTTGGACTCGGGATGCGAGGCAAGGTAGTTGTAGACAGCGTCGGCAGCGCTGACTTTGGTATCCGGCGGCAACTCGGAAAAGGCGTTCGAGAGCTCCGCCATGAAGACAACAAGGATAGACGATGAGTTGGTCAGGAAGTCGAGGAAGGCATCGGCGGGGCGTTTCCTGCCGAGGCAATTGGAGACCGACGTCAAAAAGGTCGTGAGCGTCTTGCGGCACGCCAGCGGGAAGAACTTGTCCGAGGGCACAATGGGCGAGTACCACCACTTGACGTAGTTGTCGATGACAGCGTCAACAAAGTCGTTCATGGCTTCCCGCGTTTCGGGCTGCAGGTCGTCGAATGACCGGACCAGCGCATCGTCGGCGGACTGCTCCTCGGGAACAGCACTGGCCGAGTCCTGCTTCGCCGCAAGCAAGCGCGACAAGACATCGAGGCCGCGTTCGCCTCGAACTGCCCGGACGACTTCGGCATTGCGCTGCTCCCATTGTATGAACGTGACTATCCCGCCAAATGCGCCAATCAACACGAGTCCGAGCCTCCCAAGCACCAAATACGTGGTCGCAGCCAGTCCCACAGCAACACCACCGAGTGTCCCGGAATTCGCGGTCGCAAGGAAACGAAACACTCGGCTGGTCAAGCTCTCGTCCTCGGTGGTGCTTGAAGGGCTCGGGGGTCGAGATGGGTCCGGCTCTGCAGCGTCGGCCGGGGGTTTGCTTTTTGCTTCCATTTTGTCGGGTATGGCGCCCGTGTTTGGCGCATCTTCCTGTGTCATGCGGGCGGAGCGGCGTCTTGTCGGGAACACATCGACATTCGAAGCAGTTGGCTTGACGACGGGGCGGCGGGAAGCGAGCGCCACGCAACGAAGGGGAACTCGGGGCTCCCTCGCAGCCTGAACGTATGACGGCGTTCGTCGGATCGAAAATGCTCGAGAGCAAACGAAGGAAGGCGGAGGCGCTGGAAGAGCACGCTGAACAAAGCACTAGGAAGCCAGAAACTGAACACGCAACCCGGAATGACAGACGAATCTGATCACAGATTTTTGTTGCTTCGGTTTTTTTGATCTTTGTTGCTGGAGCCCAGTCAGGACTCCTCAGGGTACCGCATGGGTCGCTTTTCTTCAGGGGTTCCCCAACCGTTCCTCTCTTCAAGGCCTCAAACATCAAAGGCAAGCCGTGTCCCCACTTGGAAGGTCCGTGCGCTTCTGCCAAGCTTTCTCTCAAATTGATTGGCATCGTGGGGTGAATTACACTACGACTCCCACTTTATCTCACGTGGGAGCGCGTCGCGTATCGATGTCACGGCTGCGGCTTCGTCGCGCCTGAACGAGATCACTGCGATTTCGCAGTAGAGTCATTTTCCACGCAGCCTCTCTCTGCAGTTCCCTATTACTTTCGGGTTTTCAGTCAAAGATCACATTTTGCGGTCACAGAGCATCACCTCAACTGCTCACGATGCCCAACAACAAGAAACGGCGCGCAGAGGCCGAAAGCGACGAGGAGCCCCAGGCTGCCCGTGCCAAGAAGGCCAAGGGCGAGGCCACCTCCTCGAAGCAAGATTTGTCTAAGGGCCAAGATAGCGACGGCAACTCGTACTGGGAGGTTTGTTCTCGCTCGCCTCGGTTCAACTGTCGAATTCGTTCTGCGGGTGACTAAATGACTTTCAGATTGGCAAAGCCCGGCGGGTCGGCATATCGGAGTTCAAGGGCTCCACGTTGATCAATATCCGAGAGTATTATACCGCTCCTGATGGTGAATTGAGGCCAGGAAAGAAGGTACCGAACGCCGCACGAGCTCTTGTATTACGCCTCCACGGCTTGACTGAGCGTTGACTGACCAAGGCTCTAGGGAATCTCGTTGACGCTTGACCAGTACAAGGCACTCCTCAAAGTCATTCCAGAGCTGAACGAGACGCTTAGCTCCCAGGGTGTTTCCGTCGACAGTTTACCGGCGACTGGAGCCAGCGATGCGCTGGTTAAAGCGGAGCAGCGGGTGAAAGCCAAGAAGTCGCAGAAGCCGAACTTCGAAGAAACGAGTGAGGAGGATGACGACGGTGGTAATGAGTGAGAGGGTTCAGGTGAATCCTAGCCTCTGGCGGCTGCTGGCCGATTTGCTGTGAGTCTCGATTTGCTCAACCAGGGAGCGTTACACTCGCCAGATCTTTCTCTTGACGAAGTTACGACCGCAACTGTAAATATCTCTTGCAATTCTGGGATGAGTCTCTGATATCCAAGACCTTGACCCGTGTCCACCGCGAGGGGCCCTCAAGCATACAACATTACCGTTGTAAGCCAGTCGGATGGTTGAACGTTCGAGGTTTCGATTACTAATACACTTTGCATCTCAGAGTGACGAGTGTTGATACATGGTTTTTATACACGACAAGCGGAGTGCCCTTGTCGAGTGAGAGACTGCCAAACCTTGGCAGCAAATTACCGCGTCATGGCTTCTTCTCTTCCTCGCGGAGCCGAGCTACCAGCTTCTCCTGCAGAAACGGGCTCAAGCCGAGGCTAGACAGCAGTGGGTCAGTCAATGTAAGCTCAGAAGCGTCGATGGGATCACCTTGAGGGGTGTCACAAGTTCCTCACATTCCCTGGTTCGTCACCATGCGGTAAGTCCCGCTGGCCTGGAAGTTGCCGATGATCTGCCCCCTGCCGTCGACCTCAACGCTCCCTAGAATGTCTTCGGGCCTGTAATCATGAGGTCAACATCACTCGCCAACCATGCCTGAAGCGATACTCCGTTGTGTCATTCCGGTGGACCTACCACGCAATCCGCCCAAAGTCAGGCGGGTTCCGCGCATCGCTGAGATGCACCCAACCTCCAACACCGGCCCCTCCCGCACCGCCCTCGGCACTGGCGCCCCCCGCTCCGGTGCCCGAGCCACGCTGGCTGCGCGCTTGTATGAAGCTAAAGCCACCCGGCGAAGCAAACGCCTGGGCCTGACTCTTTAAGCCTGGGTCGCTGGCTGCGTGCCGCTCGAGGACATCGTTGAGAATGGAGAGGAAGCGCGGATTGCCCTGGAAAGAGTTCGGAGTTGGCGGCACGGCCGTGGTGCTGCCAATTGCGAGGGCCGGACTTGGGGGCGTGGTGTCGAGGTAGGAGAGGAGGTAGCTGTTGGGGACCTGCGGATGGGGGAAGACTTTCTGCATGGCACAGGGTCAACTTCGCTGCCGCTTCTCGACGAGTTGGAGAGTTGGAAACTGACAATGCTCGGGTTGGAGGATAACGTGGACAGTCCACGTGTGAACCTCGCCAATCGCTGCGGTGAGAACAAACGAGTGGAATGCATATTTCTCACTACCTTAGAACCTAGGTACGCGAAGGAAAAAAAAGAGAGAGAGATTGAAACTCAAGACCTAGAGTGTTGTCCGCTCTACGACGATTGGATGCCGTCATTCGAAGCTCCGATAAAGCTGCTTGCGACCTTTTAGCTTGCCTGCCGGGAGCAGTGACGAACCCCTGTCAATAGCCCTGTAAGCCCCGCCAAACGCGCTGAGACGCGTCCCGTTGCAATCCATTTAACATTCACGCGCTTCTGTAGAAGTACGGTAAGGGCCTACCATACCAGACAACGCCACCTCCACCACACCTACTAGCCGACGTGAAGATGATGATAGTACAGAGTCCCAAGAAGAGCCCGCGAAAGAACCAGGCCAAAACCCCTGAGAAAGGGGCCAAGCGGGCCAAACCCCCGCCGCCGCCCTTCTTTGCGCCCAAGACTCTGAATCCCGGGCCGTCAAGCGCGATTCCGTCCTCGTCGCCTGCATTCGCAACGCCTGCCCACCCGTTAAGGCCGTTTCAGCCCCCAGCACCCGCCAAAGCCGCGGTGCTTCCCATCATCCTCCCTCCCGCGACGCTGCGACCGCTGGCATTCCGCACCTTCACCAAGAAGCACAGCCTGACGCTGACGTCCTTGGCGCTGCAAGAACTCGCGACCTTCATCGGCAGACACTGCGGCTCGGGATGGAGGGAGGAAGGGCTGGCCGAGAAGGTCCTGGAAGAGGTTGCGCGTGCTTGGAAGAATTGCAATGGAGCCGTCATTGTGGAGGGGAGCAGCCCCGAGCTCAAAGACATCCTCAAGACGTTGGAGGGCAACATGAGCGGCGGCAAGATTCTTACCGGGCCGCGGGACCTGAGTCGGCAAAACAGCCTGATGCTCGAGCCGACCGACGACGCTGATCACTCCAATACACGACTCGGTCTGAGACCCATCACGACGCTTGCACGCGACGATAGCCAGACCAGCTTCGGCATGTCCACCATGGACTTTGACGACGAGCCGGACGACGAGGGACTGCAGGATGTCAGGAGGTGGTTGAAGGTCATCAGCGCGTTTGATCAGCCCAGGTACACGTACAATGTGGCGAAGAAGCACTTTGAGAGGTCCACAACTCCCCATCCCCTTTTGAAAAGCATGAGCTGTGCGCTGGACCCGAATGTGCTGACGACGTTGCAGGCTCACGAGTAAACCATCGCTGTTGCCCTCTGCCTCACATAAGACGGAGGTATTCCGCAACAGGTACAACGTTATCCACCAGCGCCTCCTCCGGAACGAAGCCTTCCAAACGTCCATCGTCACGAGCGCACGAAGTTCTGCGCTCCGCAAAAGCTCCTCCTCGGGGATGCAGTCCCACAAACTGACCCCGATTGCGAACCTGCTTGGCCGCCACGGCACGAATCATATGCTTTTGGGGATGCTGGTCATTCTGCCCACGGGCAACTTGGCTATCAGCGACTTGACGGGGACTATCACGCTCGACCTATCGCACGCCGTTGCAATTCCCGAGGACTCGGCTTGGTTTACGCCGGGCATGATTGTCTTGATTGACGGGATATACGAGGAGGAAGAGGAGTCTATTGGCAAGGGGCTGAGCGGGAGCAGCGGTGTGGGAGGCACCATCGGCGGCCGCTTCCAGGGCTTCTTCGTCGGCCAACCGCCGTGCGAGAAGAGACGAGCGACGCTGGGCGTCAGCGGCTTGGACGGCGGTGCCGACCACACGGTCGGGGGTGGATTTGGATGGATTGATTTTCTCGGTGTGGGCAGCGAGCGAGCTGTGGGCTCTCGCATGCGGAAGCTGGAACAACGGCTCCTGCGGCAACCAGTACTTGCTGATCCTAACAGTCCCGGGCGTGGGCGCGTTGTCATTGTCGGTGAGCTTAACCTCGACCAACCGCGCAGCTTGCAAGCGCTGCGGAAGATCCTCTCGCTCTACGCCACCGACCCGGAAGGGTCGACACCCATGACGTTCGTCCTCACCGGCAATTTCACGACCCACGCTGTCATGGCCCGCGGGGGCAGCGGTGGGAGTATCGAGTACAAGGAGTTCTTCGACGCCTTGGCCTCGACGCTGGCTGACTTCCCCATGCTTCTCACCACCGCAACATTCGTCTTCGTCCCCGGCGACAACGACGGGTGGGTGTCAGCATTCTCCGGGGGCGCCGCGGTCCCGCTTCCTAGGAAGCCCGTGCCCGACCTCTTCACCTCCCGGATCAGGCGCACATTTGCGGCAGCCAACGCTGAGGCAGGGCTGTCCGCCGCCGACGGCAAAGGCGGCGAAGCGATCTGGACCAGCAACCCCAGCCGGCTGTCGCTCTTCGGACCCAACCACGAGATCGTCCTCTTCCGCGACGACATCTCGGCCCGTCTCCGCCGCTCCTCCGTCCGCCTCAAAGGCAGAGCAAATCCAGACGTCACTCCGACCGAAGACGGCGGCACAACTACCACCGCGGCCGCCAACCAAGACGCAATGGACCTCGACCCTGTCTCTTCGCCTGGTTCCCCAAACCAACCGCCACCAGCCGCGACGGATATCCCCTACGACACGCTGGCAGCGCGCAAGCTGGTCAAGACGATCCTCGACCAGGGCCACCTGGCGCCGTTCCGCCCCGCGGTACGGCCGCTGCACTGGGACCACGCGCCGGCGCTGCACCTGTACCCGCTGCCGACGGCGCTGGCGCTGGTCGACGCCGGCGCGCCCGCCTTCTGCGTCACCTACGAGGGCTGCCACGTCATGAACCCCGGCGCCGTCCTCGTGCCTAGCCGAAGGGGCGTCGCGAGGTGGGTGGAGTATGTGGTTGGGAAGGCGGGGAGGGTCAGGGAGTGTACTTTCTGAGCGGGGAAGGAGGATGGGAGGAAGAAGGATGCATATTGGCTTGAGCTTTGATGACCTTGATGTGGTTTATGTGGTAGAGACGGGCGTGCGTAGACCGGTAGTCTTCCTTTGCGAGGTGTTCTGGGTGTTGGGTGAGCAAGAAGGCGGGATAGGGGAAATGAGAATCAGAGCCCTGACGATGGTTGATGTCTCTCTTGGATAGCTACTGCATGCTGGGGTACATGATGGTTGAGCCATGCATCATCAACATGTGAGATATTGGTATTCGTGACCGCATCCGCGTGCTGTACCCTCGCTCCGGGCGTATGGACTACGACATGGCTCGGAGAGAGTCGTCTATGCTCAGAGATGTTGACATGTCGCGTACTCTCTCACGCACGTGAGCACCTTCGGAATGAGGCTCTCGTTTCACGAAATGCCAGCTCTCAGAGGAAGAGAAGAGAAAGCGGCCAGATGGCCAAGGTCTCGAAACACTAGCGGCCTGGCCTACTTGTGCAATCATCACCGCCCCCTTAACGATGTCAACAGAGGGAGTAAGTCAAGCGACACAACAGGAACGGACTGCTTCTTGAGTTGTCTTGAGCTGAACCGGTGCTTGACCGAGTGGCAAGAATAACGAGAGAGAACAGCAGAACAGAAACAGGGCAATATCTGGTATTCCCTGACTGTTCAGCAGAGAACCTTCCCCGGCCGTCACCAAGTTGCAGGGCACCAGGCTGGCGAAATATCGGGTAGTAGCGGTTCCTTCGGCTGTCCAGGGCTTAGGCTTGAGGCTTCGGAGGCTCTGCTCCAATCTCCTCAAGCGCCACCACATCATCAGACGGTGTGGGTGACACGGTGATGAGAATGGGGGTGGGAGGCTTGGCGTTGCTATCGCTGCGCCTAGAATCAGCGTGGTGCAGAAGGCGGGCAGCCACCTTCCTAAGGGTGTTGAGGAGAAGGTTCACATCCACAAGGAGACTGCCTATCTTGGTAGGTAAGAGAGGTAAGAGAGGGAATAATCTGTTGCGCCAAGATGCGAGCGACGTGCGGGCTGCTTTGCCGGTCCTCGTATTCTGAGCGGGCGTCGGGCAAAATGCATGGTGACACAGGGCTGGTTGGGTTGCCTACCTAAAACGGCGTGCAGTTGAGCCCGTTGATGCAGATATTGGCGGACACCGGAGTCTCGGCGTATGCATGGCGGGCAATGGTTTTGCTCAGGGCGCTGCCCTGATCCAACACGGTGAACGAACGTGCCTTGATGCCACATTTGGAGGCTGCATTTCCCCCCTCCCCCGCAGCCCTCGCTCCCATCGGCTCGGGGGCTGGAGACGGGGCGTCACAGGACTGGCCCACGTCCTCGGGGCGAATCTCAGCCCTCGGCCTCGGCCATAACACAGCCCGCAAGGATCGCGAGAGAAGGACGGAATACGGTGGGTGGTGTGCAACAGCGCTGTACACAGTAAGAGTGCGAAACTCGACGTATACTTGCCGTCGACGAGATATCGTCGAGTATCAGAATCTGGGATGAAGGAAGGGCGTTCGAGTTCGCCGTTGCGTTGAGCCGAGGCTGACAGGGCTGAACGAACATGCAAGGTCGACCATGCGATTGGCCTCTCCAGATTCAACGGATTTCGGCCAACAGAAGAAATCGGGATAAGCCACCGCGGCGCAGGCCAACAGGGCAAGTTTAGAATAAGGCAGCCAGCAAGCAGAACTTCGATCGAACGGCGCAAGCCACCGGAGTGAGGTGGGTGGTCTGTCTGCGCGTGGTGTACTGTGTATGGACGCGCCGGGAATGTGATGCGGTGCCAGACCAACATGCACAAGGTATTCCTGCGGCTGTGGGGCGTGCAATGCCGAGTTCAAGTTATTTTAGGTTTGTCCGGGGAATATTCGGCCGGGACCTCAGATCTGGACATCAGATGTGAATATTTGGCTGACATGGGTCAACTTGGAAATGACAGGAGCAAGAGTTGACCCCAGGAAGTACTGTGTACCTAATTGCCATTGCGGAAATACAGGTTGCCCGGTACAGAATGCCGAAAGATGGAAGTTGCACACAGAGACAGTGCAGTGTGTACGGTGATACGAGGGCTAGGCGGCTTCCAGGTTAGTCATGTCCCTACTGACACGTGATAGTGCAGCCGGCTCAGGTATGTGCAGCCCCCAAGCCTAGAACCCTTGTAGTGGATTTTCCGGACCGTTACGCCCCACCATCACGCGCTTCTTTCAACTTCACCGCGCCAAGACGCGCCGACTCAACCTCTCTCTCTCTCTCCCACCTCTCCTCGGCCAAGAGACCTGACTCCCTCGACGAGCCAACCACGGCACTGTGATACCACACCGCTCCCGGGCCCGCAGTTGTCGGGGCAGACAGAGCGCATGCATGTATTTGCAGACGCATGGCAGAGATGCAGGGTGCAGGGTGCAGGGTGCAAGACGATCGCACGCTCCTCGCCTTGTCGCCCTCCGCCAAAATCATATGTCGAGTTGACGCGCAAACGAGTCACGATGCGTCCATTTGTCATGTGCCATTTGTCGGGAACTAGTAGAGACATTCTCTTGCCCTAACCGAGCACCACCTGCGGCGTGCGGGCATCTAGATGCCTGCATGTTGCACCTCAAGATAGTCTAAGGGTTGCCTACCGCCTTGGAAAGCCACATGGCACCGCCTACGTGCGGGCTAGCTACCTACCCTACCTGATAGTCATGGCGGAGGCGGAGCTAACAAGACGTCCCTTGCCTCCCTCGTCCCAGTCCGAGACACTCCTACCTACATACTGCGTAGAACATGCGCAACGGAGCCCCACATGCACAGTATGTCTCGCGGAGACGCCAGTCATCAGCCGCCGGTAGATGTATCTCTGACATGTGTGACTCCCAACAGCGTCCCCTGTAGCCACGTTAGGTTGGCTTGTGAGCTGACTGCGTCGAAGCCCCCTTGAACTGTTGGACTGGACACCCGAGCGGCTGCGACCCTGGGGGTCGCCCAGGTGCACCCCAGCTGGGTGTCGCCGCGTGGGGGCAGAGTTGCCTTTCAGATTCACTCCTTCCCCTTGGCGTGTATTGCTTGCATCTACCCCGACGGAAGCAATCATGGCACGAGCTTCTTGGACCCGCTCATGACACCTGAATGAGTTGAGCAGGCGTGGCTATGCTTTGCTTGGCTTCCAAGTTGGTTGGCATTGCCTTCATCATGACCAGCATCATGACCAGCGATGGCATCCATAGCTTGTCCGCTGATGCCCGCTCTACCGGTTCTGGCCAAGCCGCCGTAGCCTTCTCAGCCTTGGCTTGCTTCACTATGTCCGACAAACCATCACCCAGCGCCATACTCTCATCAGACCAACGTCGAACGATGACTGCAGTGCCGGTCAAGCCCCTTGGCCTTGCCTACACTATGAAGCACCTATGATGCCGTGTCCCGGGCCCCTGCACAACCGCCCCCCCTATAAAGCTCTGGAGGAAGGCTCATTCTCGAGCAGATTCGCTCTTGACTGTCAAGCAACCCGAGCAAGTTCGACAACATTCAGGCAGTGTTCAGCTCTGCAGCAGTGTCACCCGCTTGATACTCACCATCTCCGCGGTCTACAAAACTCCGCCTCTGCTCACACACAGCCACACGACCGGTTGTCCAAGGCTCTTGTTCTTTTCCTTACCTGTCTTTCTGTCTATCTTTATTCCTATCTTCAACAAGGCGCACCCGACGGCACCATGTCTCGCTTCGGCTGTGTCGCGATGCTTTGTATCCTGGCCCTGCTGCACCTCGCGGTGGCAGGAACGGTCACATACGACTGGAATGTGACCTGGGTGTGGGCGGACCCAGACGGCTATGGGCGATCCGTCATCGGGATCAACCACAAATGGCCCTGCCCGACCCTGGAGGCGACGCTGGGTGACACCGTGGTCGTCAACTTGAACAACCAGCTCGGTAATCAAACCACTGGGCTGCACTTTCACGGCATGAATCAGCTTTCAACAGCTGATATGGACGGCCCCAGCGGTGTCACCCAGTGCCCGGTGCCTCCCGGGTCGACGGTCAAGTACCAGTTTACTGCCGACATCGCCGGTACTTTCTGGTGTATGTATTCGTCTGATATCACTTGCAGTGGTGACAATAGGGGCTAACAAACCGGACTGCAGTCCACTCTCATGACCTGGGCCAGTACCCAGACGGCTTGCGTGGCCCGATGGTTGTGCGGGACCCAAACGACCCGTACAAGGACAGCTACGACGAGGAGGTCATCCTGACCGTGTCAGACTGGTAAGCACTGTTTGACTTGCAGATTTGGGCTGGAGTAGACGCTCACCATGAATATCATCTCCAGGTATCACAACAGCAGCATCAAAGCTGTGCAGGGGATGCTGACTCCGTCCAACACCCGGTTCGCCCCGCCCATCCCGGACAAGTTGATTGTCAATGAAGGGAAAGGCGCGCATATCAACTTCACCAGTGGCAAGCCATACCGCGTCAGGATCATCAACTTCGCTGCTTTCGGCTCGGCCATGATCCACTTCGATTCGCACACCATGAGCATCATCGCCAATGACGGAGCCAACGTCAAGCGGACGGACGCCTACCAGTTGCGGATTGCGCCGGCACAACGCTACGACGTCCTTCTGACGCCCCTCGACAGGGACCACGGGAACTATCCGTTCTTGGTCTCGCTGGACATCAACCGTGATTGGACCAACTCCAGCGAGCAGCTGCAGTGGAAGCACAACGTGACGGGTTATCTCATGATGAACTATTCGCTGCCGGCCGCTAAGGACGCTGAGGTGGTGCAGAAGTGGCAACCGATCGATGACTCCCACCTCCAGCCATATGACGGCGCGTCAGCGCTCGGCTCATACGACAAGCTGATCAAGCTGGACTTCAAGTTCTGTCTCGACCAGAACGGATACCCGCGGTATGTGATATACTCTGCTCGCATCAACTGACGTCCAAATCATGGATCTCTTCCTCGTGCTGACAGTCCCGGCCACAGGTCTTGTTTTAATAACATCACGTACATCGGCCAAAAGGTCCCAACTCTTTACAGCGTGGCGACGACGGGTGACCAAAATACCGATCCGGTCATATACGGCCAGGTCAACCCGTTCGTTGTAAACTACGGCGACGTCGTGCAGATCGTGGTTAACAACCTCGACGCCGCGACGCACCCGTTTCACCTGCACGGCCACCACTTCCAGGTGCTCGACCGGCCGTCCAGCGGCACGGGCCCTTGGCCAGGGCGGGACGTCAACTACGCCAGCTCGCCGCCGATGCGCGACACCGTCGCCGTCATGGCGAACTCGTACGGCGTGTTGCGCTTCAAGGCGGACAACCCGGGGGTGTGGCTGTTCCACTGCCACATCGAGTGGCATGTGGAGATGGGTCTGACGGCCACGATCATCGAGGCGCCAGACCGTCTCCGCAACCTCACCTTCCCGGGCGACCAGATCGACGCCTGCAAGAAGACCAACACGCCGTACCAGGGCAACGCAGCTGGCAACACCAAGAACTACACGGACACGACCGGGTTCATCACCGTTCCGCCAACCACGTACAGCGGGTGAGTCCATTTTGCTTTGTTCCCATTTCCCTCTCACTCACGGCAGTCTGCGCCCGCAAACATGGCGTCACTCAGTCGTCGTTCTGCTGAGCCAATACGTTTTTGAGTCTACCTGCTGACATTTTTCGTATGACGTAGCGCCACCTATCCGCCCCCGAAAGGCAATTCCGGTTTCAAGTTCCTGCGAACAAGAGCGTTCGACATCTACAGGGGCGCGAAACTTGCGAGGAGAGGTGGGGCAGCTAGCGAGGATGGCGGCGACTGACAAACCCGGTGGTGTTGACGTCTTGGTGTTAAGGGCTTATGGTCTTTTGGTCAGGGTTCCGTTCTGGAAGGGAAGGGATGAGATGTACTTTGATGGCTAGGATAATATATGTCTTGAACTGTCCACCCGTGATGAGTGCTGATATAAGTTGCGTGTTGGCTTGGTGTTACCGGTTCCTGGTAGAATTTGAATGTGATGCTGTTATTATCGATACCTCAGTAGTTGCGCATATAGGAAACAAAATGATAGAGAAAGAAATATGAAAGAGAAAACGGAAATACAGGGCGCACTTGGCTGTGGACAAGGGCTTAGGGTTTTGAGGTTAAGGGCTTTCTGGAGCTGTAATGGAGATTGTGATTCGCGTTCACACGCTCTCTAGTTTTAGAAAGAGTATTGACAGGTTTGAGTTTTGGTAACGTTTGAGAGACTACTGCGAGAAGTAGCCCTAGAAAAATTGTACTCTCACTTAGCGGTCCGTTGGGTTGGTAGCTTGAGGGCTTGCTCTGGGTCCGGCGTGTGGTTGTTAGTCCGAGACGGTGGTGGCAGCTGATACGTTCCTGGGCCCGAATATGAGGGCCGGATGGATGGATGGAGGGGGAAAACCAGGAATGGTGCAAGTGGTGTTGAGTGCCGGGCCGGCGTTATCGCGACAAGACAGCCACTTTCCGAGGTGTGCGCGCCCGAAAAACATACTACCACGGCACCGTTTCGCACATAGACCAGACAGTCAAATCTCAGCCGTCTTCTATCTTGACGTCATGTTAAGCATCAGTTGGAAAACAGCAGCAAAAAGAAGCTGACGCCGGTCTTAAAGTTCTGTCATAAACGCGAGGCTAGTCATGTAGTATGCCTGATGAACATGGCCCAGCGGAAGCACATGACAAAAACTACCCCACAGTAGTCACCCGAACTCCCGAACTCATGTTACGCAACAAAGCACTGCTGGCTAGGTACTCTAAGTCAGAAGTCTCCATTGTTTCAACTAAGTGTAGTTGATGTATTTCTCTGGCCGGCCCGAGAAGGACCGAGAGTGAAGCTAGGCCGGACGCCTAACCAACTGATGACCCGGAGGAGGGGAGTAACGAGCTTTGGCGCTTCAGACGGGAGATCCCGATGTGTCCTGTGCGGGTGAAGGCCCACCATTGTCATGTGCCGTTGACGATTAGGTTGGCAAACACGAGCCCTCGCATGTGACTAGGCGGCAGTGTTGTAGCCACGACGGGGTGAAGGGGCTTAGTGGCATCAGACATATTCATTAGCTTGCTAATCTCGCGCACTCGATGGTACTCGGGCGTCGCGCCGAGGGGTTCTCAGGCCGGTATGGGGACCGAAAGCTTGATGGAAACCGCTCCTCAATGAGCGGGCTTGCCATCCTCCTGCCAAAACAGGAGTCGGCTGGCTACATAGCACACACGTCGTGGCAACGGCTTGAGATCCAGCTCCGGCATAATCTTCATGAAGCGGAATTGGGCCGCAAAAGTCGCATGACCAGCTGTCAGTGGCTTCGGTAATGCAGCTCCCGATGGCCTCATGTCTCACGCGGTGCTTGCCGTCAGTGAGACCAAATGGCGGGCTGGAGCAGCACGAATCCCGGCAGATGATGTTTGTTGCCGTTCCCAAGCAGCCTTCCGTACGCCGCTTAGGACTGCCGTGGTAATCACATCAAAGGATGACCAACGACGTTGTGTTGGACCTGCGTTACTCAACTTTGGTGGGCTAGGGCTTCCAGTCTCATTCATCGATCTCGGCCTCATGGAACGCTTGCGGAAGATAGCCACTGGAAGGCGCCAAGGCTTTCCTTTGGCTCGACACTTCCCAAGTGCTGGTGGATGGTTGCATGGAGGTCTCCCCGGGGTGTCAGGGATAACGTGGCAGCTGTGTGCCTTCTGATGAAGAAGATAACTGCCAAGCTAAGCGCTTGACGCCGACCTGGACGCACCGAGTCGGTCAACTGGAGGCACGCCGTGGCCAGACAGTCGCGCGCTTCGCTGGCAAGACAGCATATGCCGGTACTATGTCGGCGAGACCATCGTTGGGTGGGAACAACGTGGAGGAGGATTCGAAAATAAGGAGCCTCCCAGCAGCTGGTTGGACATCAGGGATACTTGTTGACACTCAGGCCTGGCAGAGCAGCCTATCACACAGCTTCTGAAAGGGGATACTCTAGACGAAGAGGCCAGCATTCCACATGCCAGAACTTGTCGGTCGTCCAGCGACGGGGTGATTCGACCAGCCTCCCATCAGGAACCCGATCTGTCAGCACGCAACGTGTACCCTCCGGCACCCAGAGACTCGGAGACGATGCACATGTTCGGCCGGCTCACGGGCCGGCGGTCTCATGCTGCCACTTGGCAGTGAGCTGCTGCGCCGTGGGAAGCCCTAGGCAACCACAGCTACGGAGACCCGGAAGAGCTCGTGTAACAGTTCGCCAAGGCGAAGTTGCCGGAGAGGGTCTGCTGGTCTGCATAACGGGACGGACAATCGGGGGTCCGGTGGTGGTGGGTGGGTGAGTGGGTGGCTGCGAGGGCGGAAAGGTCTGAACCTCGCGAGGCGTCTGGCGATGACATCGCAGCAATGTTCGCATAAAGCTGACAAACGTTGAGGGTAGGAGAGCGGACAAATGAAGCGACGCAACGCGGCCTCCTGTGCCTGGCATGACGGGGACGAGACGCGGGACGGGGGACGGCCCGAAGGACAGCGTCGCAACCGCATAGCATGCCTCCGGCACACGGGAGGACGACTCAAACCTCGGCAGCATTGGATGGAAGCTTTTTGCGGCACAAGTCCATCCTTGTGTCTAGAGATGCTGGCTTTCGTGCTCTCAGGTCCACGGAAGCGGTTCGCCGAGGCATGTCCAACCATTTGTCCAGCAGACACGACCTTGAGAACGAACGGGTGACTGGCAGGGCTCAGAGAAGCACGCAGACCGTGATGAGGAGCGAGTATTACATACCAGGTACTTACTACCTCCCAGAGGACCGGGAGCTCTTCGACTCGGGCAAGGTAGCCGGAATGGATGGGCTGACCCAAACAGGCCTGTTCTAATTTGGCTCCGTCGTTTGCGCCATTCACCCAATACTTGGGTTGACGGTTCGGAAAAGTCCGTAAGAGAAAACATCCAGAAGCTGCCCATACGCGTTTTGGCGGCCTGGAAAGAAGGCAAATAATACCAGGTGGGAGGGCAGACAGGAGCCTGCAAATCGCATGGGACACCAGACTGTATCGAAAGGCTGTTGCCCAAATACCTGGATAACCTCATGTTGCGACCAGGCCGCAGGCAGCAACCTCAGTGTGGCTTGTTTTGAAACTGAAAGCGGCAGGTTCCATTACCTATACAGGTACACAGTAGATAGAGGAGGAGGAAAGGGTCGGGAAGCAGCTGCCTCGGCCACAGCTCCAGCCAATGGCAGCCAGCTGTCGCACACCTGCCAGACTGCCCTCGGTTACCGCCCGCTTTGTGCTGCAAATTACCCGACCTTCGGTAAGGTACGCACTCCCACTCATTCCCTTCTTCGGTTGCGTCGAAACCCAAACCTTTGGCAAACTCGAATCGCATCGGTGACGCTATGGTCGTACATGGCACTCATGCCTATCACCTAAGCAAGCGTACCGGTAACGCTAATCACGCCCGGCACTGTCTCACACAACCTGCACGCCGTCTGACCTGCGAGGCCATCCCAAGTCTCAAGGCCCAGCACCCAACTCCCGAGTTGGCCATCAAAGCGCCCGTGTTCTCCAGCGGCCATCCGGACGCATTCTGCCCGGCTCAGCCTCCTTTGGGTCAAATGAGTCTCCTTCCCCCGGCCCTGTCGCACCTCGAACTATGGGACCAGTAAACCAGCGGGGGCTATTCTTATCCTCGCTGGCCTGGAAGCGCCCCGTCGGGTTTCCATCTTCCGTCACGCATCTGAGCTCTTCGAGAAGTACGCCGATTGCTTCGCGCAGAAACGAAGCTCGCAAAGAGCTCCACGGTTTTGGATGGTTTCATGACACGTTCTCAGAGCATACACCGTAGGCCTGCAAAAGGAGTCGCTGACTTGAACGATTACCATCTGAGACCGAAGTGCCGATCTGCTGGGCTTCTTCGGCCGGCGGCTTCTGCACGCAGCCAGCACCGCTCCACCGTGCGCTGGTCAATGCAGCATCTGGATCACAGGAAGCCCATAAGTCTCAGAGGTTCCGCGAACTGTTGCCATGGAGGTGCTGTGATTCGCTTCGGCAAGAAAAGAAGCCGACGGCTTTTCCCGCTGGCCAACTCTTGTAGGACCTTCCCGCCTTGTTGGGCCCACGATGCATTCTCGTAGCAGGCGCCGGCAGCAATCACGCTGGCAAAGGTACCTGTACCCGAGCTTGGCCTCACACGATCCACGATACGATTGCCCGTTTTTTTCTTGTGGTGCGGATATCCTGGCCTGAGCTGCTCCGTCCGGCCTTGCGAACAGGGATGGGCTGGAACCTCTCTTCGCTGTAGTGGATTCTGGTCAGCAACGCAAGAATGCAACCCGTTGGTATAGTATAGCGTGGTATAGTACCCGGTCGAGTTGGTTGGTGGTGACCGTGAGGACAGCTACGACGAAAGCATCTTGTTGACTGCCAGTGCCTTCTCCCTCTGTTTGGCATCGAAAAGGGGCAGCTTGGTGGGGCGCTTGTACTTGCACTCACTCACTGCATACGAAACGCAACGGCCAATGAGGCTCCTCCTGCCGCCAGCCGACTTCGACGACATGCAGTGCCGTGCCTTCCCGCGACTGGATATGGGACTATTTTGCGCCTTCCAATCGCACCCAACTTTCATCGTAGAATTTCTGCCAACCGACCTACTAAACTTGGACGCGCCCTGGAACATTCGACCCGGCAGCGCAACCCGCTTGCAGAGGAACGGAGGACAATGGCATCACACCCCACGTCCGTAAGCCCGCCATCAGGCAGTTTTGTGCTGCAATCAATCGCATCCGCGCGTGGCGGCTTGTTGGGGTAGTCCGTGGCGCCTGCGGCGGGACAGTCCGACCCGGGCCCCCCAGGCAACCCCCCTCCACCATCGCGGATTCCCGACAGAGAGAGATGGGGCTCTCGGTGCGTTTCTTTTGTTTTGTTCGTTACCGACATGCCCTGGTCGTCGGGAAGATGCCCTTGAACGGGTGGATTGGGTGGTGCGTGGCTGGGTGGATGGATGAGTCGATGAGTGGATGGGAGGGCGGGGAGTCATCCTCGTCCCTGACATTCGTTCGGTCGGGTCCTGCGGGCCCTGCCTCTTGCTGCTTGAGCAGCCCTGCCGCCTGTGACCAGGAAACGCTCATCTCATGCGCAGTGGGCATTCGGATGGGAGGGACGTCCGGTTTCTGAGAAATGCACCCATGGACGGGGCAGTACACCCGTGGGACGGGCAGACCAGGGGTTTGGCGCTCCAGTCCATTCCCGCCGGGACCCCGTGTTCGCCCTGCGGCTTCCGCTTATCAGACGCGCCTGCTTAGGATCGCTGGACTTCTGAGGCGCTGGTACACCGCATGGGCGGATGGCACGGCCCTGGCGTCCGGGAAAGAACGACTGTCGGGTAGATCATATAATCTGTTACCGGCCGCCGACGGCCAGCTCTCTGCCCCGAACTCGATCTGTCACACACCGCAACATCATCATCATCATCATCACACTTGACACCGAGGCTGGCCTATCCATGTACGCCACAGTCCAGCCCGGCCCAGCATCTGTAATAGTACGACGGCGGACGACGGTGGCGGCATAGCAACATCATCGTCGGCTTCAGCATCAGCATCATAATCACCACCACTACTCTTTCTTGGCGTCGTCGTCGCCAGTGTCTCTGTTCTTCTAGAGAGACGAGAGAGAGAGAGGCACTCGCCTACGCCGGCATCACCACACTTGAGGAACGTCACGCACCAGACAATACAACATGGACGCCGGCCACGACCAAGCGTGTGCCGACAGGCCCGCGTTCCTCGTGCTGGGAGACCAGTCGTGTGATACCCACGGCTTCCTTGTCCGCTTCTTTGCCCAGGAACAGCATGGGGAGCTGGCCAAGGCCTTCATGCGTCAGGCCGGCCACGCCGTCAAGTGGGCGATCCAGAGGTTGCCCGCCGCCGAGGCACACAGGCTACCCGACTTCCACACGCTGAAGCAGCTGAACGAGCGGTACCGTAAGAATGGCTACAAGCACGCAGCTGTCGATGCCGCCTTGCTGGCCATTGCGCAGCTTGCCCATTTTCTCGAGTAAGTTGTTCTTCCCCGGTCAGAGATCTCTTGGGTCTCTCATGAAATGTGTCACTCCCGACCCTTCCATCGTGGCCGTGCTGCTGACCACCAATACGACAGCCATGCCGAAAAGCACTGCGAGGACATTCCTCATCCGGACCGTACGCTTGTCGTTGGTCTCTGTTCGGGGCTCTGGGCTGGAGCCGCGATTTCCATCACGCCATCGCTGCCGGACCTTGTCCCCGTCGGCGTTCAGACCGTCCTGTTGGCATTCAGAGTGGGCTCTTACGTGCACACAATTGCCGAACAGTTCAGCCCGACACCAGCGCACGATTCATCGGCGAGCTGGACGCGCATCTTTCCCTTGACAGATTACCAGCGCACGGCTGCCACACTGGCCGAGTTTCAAGAAACAACGGTGCGTGCAGCGTCCACAGAGGCGGGCTCAGCGCCGCGCACGTTGCAGCTGGGCAGGGCTGACGTTTTCACAGGGAATCCCCCCAGCCAATCGCGCCTACGTCAGCGCTGTGACACCCAGCAGCATCGCAGTATCTGGGCCTCCCATCACTCTCCAGACGGTGATGAACAGGGGCGTTTTGCACCCTAAGCAGGTACCCGCGATTCCTGTCCATGGCCCGTATCATGCGCCTCATATCCACGCCGAGGCCGACGTGCAGCAAATCCTTGGTCTGGACGATCCCAAGGTGGAGGATGCATTCTACAAAACGCGCCCGCGCTTGCCCGTCTTATCCTGCGCGACCGGGCTGCCGTTGCCGGCCGCGGACACCAAATCACTGATGGTGTCTATCGCTTCAACGATTCTGAACGAGACCTTGATAACGGCCAAGGTACTTGACGCTTGCCTTGAGCGCGTCCGTCAGTTCGAAGCCGAGAGCTGTCTCATCTTGCCCCTCGGCCCGACCCCGTTTGCCGCCGTTCTCCAGCAGAAGCTCAAGGCGGAGACCGAACTGAAGGTCATTCTCCGCACGCTGGACGATAGTGCCCAGGACGCAACGTCGAGCTTGACTGGAAAATGCAGGCTCGCCATCGTCGGCATGGCTGGACGGTTCCCTGACGCCGCCAGTCACGAGAAGCTATGGGAACTCCTGGAAACGGGTCTCGATGTCCACCGAGTGGTTCCCCCGGACAGGTTCGACTACCGGACACACGTCGATACCTCCGGCAAGGGCACCAACACGAGCCACACGCCCTTCGGCTGCTGGATTGAGCGGCCTGGTCTGTTCGACCACCGTTTCTTCAACATGTCTCCGCGCGAGGCGCTGCAGACGTGCCCGATGCAGCGGATGGCGATGACCACTGCGTACGAGGCTCTGGAGATGTCAGGCTACGTCCCCAACAGGACCCCATCCACGAGGCTTGATCGAATTGGCACCTTCTACGGCCAGACGTCTGACGACTGGCGCGAGATCAACGCCGCCCAGGACGTGGACACATACTTCATCACGGGCGGCGTGCGGGCTTTTGGTCCCGGGCGCATCAACTACCACTTCGGGTTCAGCGGACCCAGTCTTAACATTGACACGGCTTGCTCCTCCAGCGCGGCTGCCATGCAGGTTGCGTGCACGGCGCTCTGGGCGCGAGACTGCGACACAGCCATCGTCGGCGGTCTTTCGTGCATGACCAATCCTGACATCTTCGCGGGGCTCAGCAAGGGCCAGTTCCTGTCCAAGAACGGGCCCTGCGCCACGTTTGATGATGCCGCCGATGGGTACTGCAGAGGTGACGGCTGTGCTTCTGTCATTGTGAAGCGTCTGGAGGACGCCGTGGCCGACAACGACAGAATCCTGGGCGTCATTCTCGGCACTGCGACCAATCACTCGGCCGATGCCATCTCGATCACGCACCCGCATGGCCCGACCCAGTCTGTGCTATCGTCCGCTATCCTTCAGGAGGCGGGTGTCGATCCGCTGGATGTCGACTACGTTGAGATGCATGGTACGGGGACGCAGGCCGGAGACGGCACCGAGATGGTGTCGGTCACCAATGTTTTCGCGCCCGCCAACCGCAAACGCCCTGCCGACAGGCCGCTCTACCTGGGTGCGGTCAAGGCCAACGTCGGCCACGGGGAGGCCGCGTCGGGCGTGACGGCTCTCATCAAGGTCCTCCTGATGCTGGAGAAGAATGTCATCCCGCCGCATGTCGGCATCAAGAAGAACTCCGTCATAAACCACAACTTCCCAGAGGACCTGTCGGACCGGAACGTCAACATTGCCTTCCACGCGACCCCCTTCCGGCGGAAGGATGGGAAGCCGAGGCGCGTCTTCGTCAACAACTTCAGCGCGGCCGGGGGCAACACAGGTCTCCTGCTGGAGGACGCCCCGAAACGCACACCAGCCTCAACAGATCCCCGCAGCCATCACGTCATCACTGTGACAGGCAAGGCCAAGACGTCCATGATCAGGAACGCGCAACGTCTCATGGCCTGGATTGAGAAGCATCCCGACGTGCCCTTGTCCCATGTCGCGTACACCATGACGGCCCGGAAGATTCAGCACTACTGGCGCATGACCGTGACGGGCTCCGACCTGGCTGAGGTCCGGAACGGCATCCAATCGCGTCTTGAGGGCCACATTCTCCCCGTCTCGTCTCAGCAGCCCAAAGTTGCGCTGATGTTTACTGGACAAGGCTCGCACTACCCAGCGCTTGGGCGAGAGCTGTACCTGCACCAGTCGGTGTTCCGCCAAAACATCGACGAGTTTCTCCGCATTGCCCGGATCCATGGCTTCCCATCGTTCCTGCCACTGATCGATGGCACCGGATCTGACGTGGCGAAGTTGTCACCCGTCGTTGTCCAGCTTGGCCTGATTGCCTTCGAGATGGCACTGGGCCGGCTCTGGGTGTCGTGGGGTGTCAGGCCTTCCCTGGTCATTGGCCACAGTCTGGGAGAGTACGCCGCACTCGAAGCCGCCGGCGTTCTCTCGGCCAGCGACGTCATCTATCTTGTTGGCACTCGCGCCCAGATGCTCGTTGACAAGTGCTCGGCCGGAACCCACTCAATGCTTGCTGTGCAGGGCTCAGTGGCGGATGTGAAGTCCGCTCTTGGTGCCAACGCCGGTGGAGTTGAGGTTGCTTGCATTAATGGACACCGCGAGACTGTGCTCAGCGGCGAGGCCAGCGTGATATCCGAGGTCTCCCGGGCCCTGTCCACCACCGGGATGAAGTGCACAGAGCTTCGTGTGCCCTTTGCCTTCCACTCGGCGCAGGTGGACGCCATCCTGGACGACTTCGAGAAGGTGGCTCAGGGCGTCAGCTTCGGCAAGCCCAAGCTACCCATCATCTCGCCACTGCTTGGCAAGGCGGTTGAGGACGAGCCCATCGACGCGAACTACCTGCGGAGGCATGCGCGCGACGCAGTCAACTATCTTGGCGGCCTCGTTGCGGCCCAGACGGCTGAGATTATTGATCACAAGACTGTCTGGGTTGAGATTGGCCCCCATCCCGTGTGCGCCAACCTCGTCAAGGGCATTTTCGGTGCGCCCACCGTCGCGGTCCCCAGCCTGCGGCGGAATGAGGGATGCTACAAGACCCTGTCGAACTCCCTTGCCACGCTTCACTTGGAGGGTGTGAAGATCGATTTCAATGAGTACCACCGCGACTTCCTCGAGTCGCTGCGCCTGCTCGACATGCCCAGCTACGCCTTTGAGGAAAACAACCATTGGCTGCAGTACACGGGAGATTGGTGCCTCACCAAGCACAGGATCGGCACGGTGGCGAAGGCGCCGGAGAAGCCCAAGTTGTCTACGACAACCGTGCAAAAGATCATCTCCGAGGAGGTCAAGGGCGACGTCGCCATCGTGGAGATTGAGTCCGATCTTGCTCAAGAGCAGCTCCGCAATGCTGTGTCTGGCCATGTGGTCAACGGCGCGCCGTTGTGCCCGTCATCGCTGTACGGCGACATGGCGATGACCGTGTGCGACTATGCATACAAGCTCCTGCGGCCCGACGCGCAGAGGATTGGGTGCAACGTCGCCAAGATGGAGGTGCCCAAGACGCTCATTTTCGATGACAAGGCTGAGAGTCACATCCTGCGGCTGAAGGTGACCGCCAATGCACAAGCTGGCTACGCCGACCTCGTCTTCTCCACGGGCGAAGGGAACAAGAGGACCGAGCATGCCTATTGCAAGGTCTACTTCGGCAACCAAGATGAGTGGCAGGCCGAGTTTGATCGCGCTGCGTACCTGATCCAGTCCCGTATCGATGCGCTCAAGATGGCCGAGAAGCAAGGTAATGCCTCCAAGATCGGCCGCGGTCTGGCGTACAAGCTCTTCTCTGCCCTTGTCGACTATGCCCCGCGGTACCGGGGCATGGAGGAGGTCATCTTGGACAGCGCTGCTTGCGAGGCGACGGCCAAGATTCGCTTCCAAACCACCGAGCAGGACGGGACATTCTTCTTCAGCCCCTACCACATCGACAGCGTCTGCCACATCTCCGGCTTCATCATCAACGGAACCGACGCCATCGATTCGCGCGAACAGGTCTTCATCTCGCACGGCTGGGGATCCATGAGGTTCACCGAGATTCCGCAGGCCAACAAGGAGTACCGCAGTTACATCCGCATGCAGCCCGTCCAGGGCAGTAAGGTGATGGCGGGCGATGCGTACGTTTTCGATGGCGACAAGATCATTGGTGTCACCGGCAACATCAAGTTCCAGTGCATCCCGCGCAAGATCCTGGATAGGCTGCTGCCTCCACGTGGCGCTGCCGCCGCCGCTCGCACGCCTGCTCCGGCGCCGCCGACCAAGACGGGCCCGGCCGAGAAGAAGGACGCTCCGAAGAAGAAGGAGAAGACTGTGACGCCGTCTAACATCGGCAAGGTCAACCAGAAGCTGAAGAGCGTTGTCTCTTCGGTCTTGGACATCATCGCGCAGGAGGTGCACTGCGGCCACGACGAGCTCGCCGACAGCATCCTCTTCGGTGACCTGGGTGTCGATTCTCTGATGACCTTGACGGTCAGTGGCAGGTTGCGTGAGGAGTTGGAGATTGACATTGCCGCCGACGCCTTTGTCCAATACCCTTCGGTTGGCGAGTTCAAGCAGTACTTGGCCCAATTCGAAAAGGCGACGCGTAAGATGAGCATCTCGTCGCACGACTCGGATCCTAGCAGCGCTGCCGAGTCGGGCGACCCCGAGTCCGACTCGCAGATCACCACACCTATTGGGGATAGTGAAGCCAATTCGGTCAAGGGTGATGGTCAGGAGAAGGATCAGTCCGATGACTCCGGCGAAGAGGTCCGGAACTTGGTGCGCCACATCATCGCCGACGAGATGGCGATTGAGGTGGACGAGATCGTTGCGACGCCCGACCTGGCCGACCTGGGAATGGACTCGCTTATGAGTTTGTCCATCCTGGGCAGACTTCGCGAGGAAACCGGACTGGACATTTCCGCGGAACTCTTCATCGCCAATCAGTCGCTCAGCCAGGTGGAGGCTGCCCTTGGCATCAGCGTCCCTAAGAAGCCTGCGGCACGGAAGCAGCAGCAGTCTAAGCAGCAGTCCAAGCATCAGTCCAAACAACCCTCAGCTCCGCTGGAAACCTCGAAGGACAGTCGTCAGCCCCCTCCGGCGCCGAAGCAACACCCCAGGATTGGCTTGGAGGAGCCTTGCCCTCCCAAGCCGCCGCGGCCCACTGAGCTGGTCGACCGTCATCCCAACCGTCGTGCCCAATCTGTCCTCATGAGTGGCACCATTCGCACCGCGAAGCATCACCTGTTCATGATTCCCGATGGCAGTGGATCCGCTACGTCGTACGCTAGGATCACCAAGGTCGGTGGCGACTGGGCCGTCTGGGGTCTCTTCTCTCCTTTCATGAAAACGCCGGAGGAATACAACTGCGGTGTCTATGGCATGGCGTCCAAGTTCATCGAGGAGATGAAGCACCGGCAACCAACGGGTCCATATTCGCTGGCTGGATGGAGCGCTGGCGGCGTGATCGCGTACGAGATTGTCTACCAGCTTACCGCGGCCGGCGAGCGGGTCGACAACCTCATCATCATTGACGCGCCCTGTCCCGTCACCATCGAGCCTCTACCCCAAGGTCTTCACGCATGGTTTGCCTCGATCGGTCTCCTCGGCGAAGAGGACGACAAGAGTGGCCAGAAGGCGGTGCCGGAATGGCTCCTCCCGCACTTCGCCGCATCGGTCACGGCGCTTAGCAACTATGATGCCCTACCAATTCCCAAGGATCTGTGCCCCAACGTCTTTGCCATCTGGTGCGAGGACGGTGTGTGCAAGGGACCCGACGACCCGAGGCCAGAGCCTTACCCCAAGGGCCACGCCCTCTTCCTCCTGGACAACCGTTCCGACTTTGGTCCCAACCGGTGGGATGAGTACTTGGACATCAACAAGATGCAGTTCCGACACATGCCTGGCAATCACTTCTCTATGATGCATGGCGAATTGGTAAGTTGGTCTTGTCTCCTCGCCGGGGATACTTCTTCCCCTTCCCCAACTTACGCTCAAGTAACGGCATACTGACTTTGCTTTTTCTCCCTTCACAGGCTAAGCAACTCGGCTCTTTTATCAAGGAAGCGCTTGGGCAATGACCCATGGGTGGCAGTCTACGTGGCGTGTCGGGCCGGGAGCACTGTCCTGTTGGCCGTCACGGCTGGCGTTTGTCAAGAGTACAGGTTGGACATGTATGTGGGCGACGAGCATGCTTATACTACATGGTAAGCATATGCTGTCAGTGGTGCTTGGGTGTGTTGTTCTGGTGAACGAAATGCTGACTGCGATCCGTCCAGTGCATTGATCAGTTTCTAGAGCTCCCCTGGATGGGGTGCCGAGCGTGGTCTGGGTTTTGATGGTTCATTCATAGCGGTTGCTTGTTTGGCTGCGCTCTTGTCTGCTCGCTTGTTTCGTGTGGATGATTGAGATTGCAGTCATCGATAGCTTTCAATTATGTTTCTCTTTCATTTTGACTTCTTCGCTTCTGCTTCCTGGGTGACGAGACCTTCGGAGAAGTCTCTGTAATGGAGGAGTACACGTGTGAACTGGAAGGAAGAATTCCCTTCGTCTGCCGATGAGGTTTTTGACTTAAGGTTGTTCGGGATTTGAAGGAGAGACTAAGCTTGCCTGAGAGATGTCTACCTCGCTAACTCAGGCTTGCTCGGCAGATGAAAGGAGCTTGCGTCATCGTCGGGGGTGACTGCCCTGAGCTTACACTCGTTTTAAGCGTCGCAAAGCAGGCGAGATCCAGGTTAGCGTACAGTACTAGAATTGAAGCGCCAGTGTATTTCATGAATCATTCATTTGTGATACCGCCCTAGAGGTCAAAGATCTCAGTTGTGTGGCTGCTCGGGCCGAGTCTGTAGTGACCAGACTTAGGACGGCACCGCACAGACAGGGTGAACGCGCTCCCACGTTTTGTCTCCTGTGATTTACAATGATCCTTCGTTTTACACTTCATTGTGCTCTTTTTTCTATTGCATAGTCCGCACTGTTAAGGCAGTAAGTTCTTATTGAAGCATGTGACGTCAGAAAAGGGCAAGAGTACGCAAGCCCAGCAATAGATTGAGTATCAGAATTTCCACTTCGGAGCCCTTCAACAGGCTAGGACGGTGGCTTCAAAGGTTCAAAAGTTCTTTAACTACTCTGCCTTCAGCGTGATTCCACGTGCCAACTACCAGAGTATGATATCTTATGTCAACAGATACACATTTCTTACTTGTTTTACCTGCCGGCCTGAGTAACCCACAGTGCGCGTAGAAGCAATCGTTGCGTTACTGTGTGCTTGATTTCAGAGTGATACCCCAACAACAGCGCAACAGCTGAGTTCTCCTGTGTGTATATATCGAGCTAAAAGGACAATCAGTGGGTCAGCCAGAAAAGCCGTAAATCGTTATGTATACAGTGGTATAACACGATTGAAGAATTGAGAGGGCCAGGATCAACGTCGAGGAAGTGTGAGCACTGCGATACTCATCAGTCCTGTTTCCTAAGCCAACTCGGTTGTGTAAGAAGCTCTACTTGATAATCCACAAGCTAATATCCATGAGAAAAGAATCAGGTTAGTCTCAGCATACCCGAATACTAAGAAAGGGGCCAGTTGTGGCAATGATATGTCGGTCCCCTAAACACACCTCACAGCACGTGGTATGGCCCGGGCCGTCATTCTCAGAGTTATAAACCTCTTGGCTGGTGTTTACATCGATACATGCCTCACCCGAAGGAAGCGCTATAGCGAACCTTTGAGCTAGTTTCCTGAAGCTGCTTTGAGACAGTCTTGACCGTTCTCTGACGGACAGCGACCGTACTGGTTATGTATGCATGTAGCAAGACAACACTTTATATCTACCGGTTCACCAGAAACACAGAGAGAGCAAGGTTCTGGTATTTATGATGTTTGAGCTTCATAGACTCATACCGCTCAAGCTCAGAATCTGATCAATTTACACAATGCATTGAGGTTGGCACCCGGAGAACATGGTAGGCACGCAATTGACCCCATCGGTTTTGACACTCTGGGTTTAACGCTCACGTAAACATTTGTGAAGCCCTGAGTACTGCACTGTTGGCCATCCGTTCTGACATGGTGAGCAGGTAGGTCCGGATTTGTCAGTCTACAGAACGGAGCACCACCCCCTTCTCCGCCATACACCTTGACGCAGAGGCAAGACATGAAATGCAATCAAGGTATCTGCTGGAAGCCAGTAACATATTTGAGTTACAATGGCTGCAGTTATTACCATCACTCTTACACCGCGGAGGCAAGCTCTCCTCATTCTCCTGGCAAGGCCACATCCGAACGGCTCAGGGGTCCTGTCAGTTCCACATCACATGAGAGGTCAAGGTGTCAAAAGATAGTAAAGCGACACCACTGAGACACAAACAATGCAGGAGAATGAATATGTGATTTAACACGGAAGCACCGCAGGCATGGTCCCGCCAGTGCAGCCAGAACGTCGATGCTGATGATTCCTCTCGCCCCAAGCCCAGCGCCTGCTCAACTTCAACTCACAAAGGTTTCATTATGCAGACATCACGGGCAGTACCTGTGACCATCTAGAGGAGGTTGCGGTATCTGCTTGCCAAACTCGTTCAACTATTACCGGTGCCCCTTGTACGTTGAGACGACCACCAGGGCACACCTCTCGACGGCACCCAACACGCCTGCTTGAGCTCGTCCCAATATATTCTCGTCACGGAGACCCGAATCACCCCGAAGATCACGGATCGGTTGTGTCCAGTGCCATGCATGGAGCCTCAGGCACCAGGGTGCACCTGCAAATTGCCAGGGCGGCCAGGCCTGGCAGAGGTGCGAACATCTCGTCCTGCCGTTTGCGCAGGTGAAATGAGACCTTTGCACCGAACAAAGTGTTATCGAGGTGGGGATATTGAAGCTTTAAGGGTGACGAAGTTGGAAATGTCGTGCAGATTGGCTATACGTCTTACTTACATTCCCCATCCATCTAGCATTCTTGAGTTTGTAGGATATTAGAGATATAAGTACCTTGACCGTTCTGTTCCTTAGCCCTAAGACGGGTTTGAACGCTGTCTTTCTTCCTAGAGAGGGAGAGGTGTTTGGAGATCAGGTTTCGAGTCGTCTTGGTTGCCGGAAGTTCATTGATGAGCCCGAACAAACATGTTCGAACTTGGGCATGCTCTTCGGTTAATCTGTCCCCTAACCGAAACTCAAGAGAATAATAACTTTTGACACGGACGCGCAATGTGCAGGCTTTCAATGATGAGAAACACGTTCAAAAATGTTGTCATTTCTTCAGTGTGAAGGTGTCACTGCAAAGCACTTCGATTTATCCGAATGAGTAGTCGCGCAGGGTGAGTCGTGCGGCAGGGGTTGCTCAGGCTAGCCATGGAACCCCTTGTCGTGCTGCCTTCCCGATTCAGCACACGAACAGGGCCTGCAGCCAATGAAACGCGATCGATCTCCACAGCGACCGGGGTCGCGATCGTCGATTGCTCGCGCCTGATGGCGACTTTTCGGGTCTCTATTTTCGTTAAGTGCAGCTGCAAAACAGATGACCCAATTGGTTCTCAGTTGGGAACTCTGGTAAAGAAGGCAAGAGCAACACTCAGGATTTGTTTTGAGAGTGCGTGGGCAGCTCAGGGCAGTAGTACAGGGCACAATGCCGAGCTCTGTCGCTGATAAGTGTCCAGAAGTTATAAACTTTGTATACATGAGACGACATAGGCATGCTATGGAAGTGCCGTATATAAGTGAAGCACTTCTGGTTAAACGATCGTTGTCTGAACATGTACAGTGTTGACCGGAATGCGATGTTTCGACTAGCCGCTAGCTCCCGTCCTTTGTTTCCGAATTGAAGAATTGAGCTTCACTTTCCAAATGAACAGAAGCGGTAATCGAGTCATAAGGGAATCCCAGTCTCTGTTTACTTAAGCGAGCAAGTGGACCGCATTTCCATGACTGCAATAACGCCGATGTTGCTGGTTTCTAAACAGCGATTTAGGCGCAAGCTAGGATGGGTGATGCCATACAGGCTCATGTAGCCTTGAACGGAGCCGTAAGGGTCCGGGGATGGAAGAGGAGCAGGTTTCAAAGCACATTTAGAACATACTTTCTTGTAATGTATAGATATCAATGTAATGGAGTTTAGGTTACAGGGTTGGCATAGAAACTTTGGCACATAGCGTGGGACACCCTTCCCATCATCTACTTCAATGTGGACTGTTTATCCTGTATAAACAGAAGATTTGCATGCTACAGCAATGAGACAGTACTCTTCCATCACACAATGTGCTTTTGATACGTTCCTTGCCACATGACAGACACCCGGTCCCCAGCTGTAACATGCAGCTAGGTATCCCGATGGCTCACAGTTCGTATCTGCTGCACCATTCTTTCTCTGCTGCATAGAGGCATATGACGCAACCAAGCTGCTGTCGATCTTATCCGTAACTGTTCTCAAAACACATGCGGCGGTCACGCACTTCCGGGCTCAGGCAGCCAGCGCAACCGCACAGAATGCTGCTTACAGCGCGGTATCGGGCAGGGAAACCTCACATGCTGCTGCGTATAGCACAGTAAGAATGCCTGGCATGCCCGACACACGGATAAACACACCACAACTTGCAACTTACAAGTCAGATCCGGCAGGAAGCCGTGGGCTGGGAACTGGGACAGCCACGTTGTTGGGGTGGCTTGCACATGCGCGCCCGAGCCAACCGGACGGCCGGATGCCGCGGGACGAGGTGGTACGGACCCCCCTCCTCGGTTTGTGGCATATTTTGTGGCGTCCAGCCAGAGCAGGTTGGTGAGGTCACCCCAACGTGCGATTTCTCAGCCGCTCAGCCCGATGACACTGGCTGTGCTGTCGGCCGAGGGGTTTCCATCACTGCTATAGCAGAGCGCCTCTTAAGCCGCTGCGCTGGGCCAAGCCACGTCGGGTCATTGCTGCTGCCGAAAACACGCAACTTGCCCGGCCCGACTGGAGAGGAGCCCGGCAGTGAGGGCGAAGGGGGGGGGGGGAATGAGTGGAGATAGTGCAAGCCACCGCCCAATCCCGTCGTCAGCCGCGCAAGGCGAACGGGTCTTGGTCCAGTGAGTGAGCGTGTCTTCCGTCTGCGGGTTCTTGGCGTGCGTGAGCTGAGCTGACAATCATTTTCTCTGTCTGGACGCAGTATGTATGTTGGAACCTTGTTGGCCAATCCAACCCGACGGATCCTCCCTGTGCTCTGGCATTCGAGAACCCGACAATCGCAGGCACCCATTGGGTTACCACAGTAATCATGTCTCAGGAAAATGCCCGAGACCCTTCCACCTGTGCGAGGCGGGGGGCTGCGTGGCCCCTCCTGTGACACCTGCAGCACCTGCTACACCTGCATTGCATCAGCGGCGTCGCTGAGCGCCACCTCGCCGAAATGCGGCTCTCGGGACCGAGCGGACATGTCTTGACGACCGGTTCGCCAACGACCCAAGACGAACGACGACAGCATGCCGAGAACTTTGTGCTGTCATTTCCCACTGGAGGACGAGAGACGCTGCACCTACAACAGCCCCGCGTTGGGACCAACCACGAAACTTGCAGCATCCCTCAGATATCGAGGAGGGGGTTTGCGCCAAATTGTGGGGTGGATGGAGATAAAATTGGAAGATCGTTGCCAGGATCAGACATACCCATACCACCTTCGGCTCCGGCACCCGGGGAGAGCCACGCTGCATGGTGACAATGCAGCGTGCCTACTGTACACAGTAGTTGGACTGTAGGTGCTAGGTATCGCACGTCTCCAGACCTGACCTGACCGGCGGGACAGGGAAAGCTTGCCTCACCGTACCCTTCCACCCTCGTCTCTCACGCCAAACCACGAGACTTGCCATCCTTCTTCCCAGCCATTGATTCTCCGCGCCCGGCCTCGGCCTTTCAGCAAGATCAGATCTCTCAACTCTGCCTTGGTGCTGCGAGAAGTAATGGTGTGGTGGTGGTGGTGGAGGAGGAGGCTGAAGCCGCAACGCAACGTGGTGTCGCCTCGCACCCCGGCTTGCCCAAGCCGTGGCTTGAAGAGGGCGCACAGCCAGCCACCCTGCGAATACGAGGTCCAAGATGCAGACACAGCGGGTCGTGTGAGTTGGCGGGGCAGTGTGAGCTTCTGCTCGAAGCTCACCGGATGAGGAAAGTGTTTTGCGAACTCCCATTCTCTTTGAAACGCCATGGCAGCCAGTGGTCGCTGATTGCGTAGTTGGACGTGGGATGTGGATGTGGATGTGGATGTGGATGGTGTGCGAGTCATTGTCCGATGGGTTTCCCAGTGGTTGCCTCTTATCTGCCCATTGCTCGGTCGTTCATCCTTCGGCTTATTCTGCTTTGCTCCAACACAACCTCCCCCTCCCATGCGTGGGAGTTCTGTTGTGTCTCGACTGACCATCTATCTCATACATCCTCGGGCCTATCCATGAGAAGAGACAGAGCGGCCGAAGAAGCCGGGCGCGAGGCACAGTCCTACCGACTGACGCCCCTTCCATCCATATCATCGTCACCATCAATCCCCGCCCCCACCACGAGAGACCGCCAGGCTGCTCATACAGGTACCTGGCAGAGGCAGGCATATATGCATGTTGTGAGCCACAGAGAGGGGGTATAGTAGATCGTCGTGCATTCTTGCCCAATCTGGCCTCGCAGGTCGACGAACACAGGACGACGGATTTAGAACTTGTTCGGCCCTCTCGTACGCCGTCCATTCCGGATCCTCGTCTTCGTCTTGCCGGCTTACTTTTCCCTTATCCCTTTGTCCGGCCGTCGACTTTCGTCTTTATCAGCCCATTGCTGGCTCCGTCCGTTCCAATGCATGTTTGTTGTTGTTGTCTCGTTGGTGCCAGGTGTCCCTGGACGATGCTTCTCGAACCCCGAGGGAATTAAAACCGGTTACAGCATCCGGCCTTGGGTTTCAGGGTCCAAGTGTGTGGATGGGTGTGCAGACACGAGGGTGGGGGGTGTAACAGGATATCCGGCTGTCGAGTGAGGCGAGAAGGCTGCGAGGAAGGGTGGGGGGGGAGGGGGAGGGAGCGCCACTGATGCCGTGGTGGGCTGTTGACTGTTGATGGTACCGGTCACGGTATCGCCACGTACTGCTCGCTGCCAGGCACTTGTTGTGATTGTGGCGCGGGAAGGGCGGCGATCCCTTCCCTCCGCATGGCGACTGCAGGGGCATTGCCGCTGATTGGAGGCAGACTGAGAGACTTAGACAGAGCGAGAGAAAGAGAGAAATAGCGCGAGGAAGACGGTGTGCATCTAAGGAATGTCTTGCCATCTTGCATATTGTTGCAATGGTGCAAGCCATGGCTGTTAATCCTCGCTCCGGGCTCTACTGTTCCGGGTCCCGGATCTCGGCTCGACTAGCCATGGCCGAACACCGGCACATGTGGGGCCGGTTGGCCCGGGGGAGCGGCCGGGCACGCCCGGCCTCTGGACTCAGGGGCCATAAGTCGCCTCCATGATCCAGGGTAGAGAGTCTCTTGAGCATCCAGTGGCGGATCTCCACGCTGCATAGTAGCGAACACCCACGGACCCCGGCCGGCTGCTGTGTGACCGGCGACACAAGCGATGGAGTCCTAGCTGGTGGCTTCTTCACTGGTGTAAGTGTGAGCGACGTGGTGGATAAAGCTCAGACGTCACAATCATGGATTCAGGATTACAAACATTCCTCGTCATGGTGCTACTTCACCAATGCATTGACTGAGTCAACGCTCGGACATCCTCCGCTCCCCTTTCCTACTCGCGCATAGCAATGCATCGCCTGACTGTCACCATTCATAACCTCACTTGTGGTCACAGTTGTTTGTTTTTCAATGTCACTGCATCTGCTGTGCTAAGGAGACTCCAATGAAATCCCATGCCTTTCGATATCGCCCTCTGACCCGACTTCCGCACCACATGGTTCCTGGCTTGAGCTGGTTTGTTTCTCGATGCCGTGTAAGCCGTTCAATACAGCTCGTCAGCAGGCCTTTCCACATGCCACTAGCAGATCCCACCATAATTAGCTAGTGAGTCATTTATACCGAGTTGATTCGCAAGTTTCGGCTCTGGCGTCGACACCAGCAACCAACAAGCGACTGATTCAGCCCAGGCAGGACACTTGGCCCAGCCGACAAGGCCTTCTTGAGCTTTCCCGTGCCACCAGCGAGGACTCTCAGAGTTTCCTATCCTGATTTTCGTTTTCATGATGCACGACAGTGGTGATATGCTGCTAGCCGTCTTGGTGCTCGTGTTGTGCGAGGGAGGCTGGGACATGGGGCTCGGGCGAATATCCGGCCCCATGATGAGTGGCACAAGGCCGGAGGGAGCCTGGCTCGTAAGCAAGTTAGACAGCATATCCCTGACCATCTTGTCTGTAGTGTCATGGGTGATCTCTTACTTGGTTGCACACGCGAGTGGCCGCCAATTCACCGACTTGAGTGGGGCCGCGGATGAGAGTGGCATCGTCACCGGTCGAGTCACCGGTCATCGGTGTTGTGCTTAGCACGAGGCGTTGTGTATGACGATCTGAAGGATGAGGTCAGATCACAACAGACACGGGAGCAGACTTGAATGTGAACTCAGCAAGACACACTCAGATTGTTATTTGGTTTATGTGACATCACTGTTGCGCTGCTTCTGTGGCTTTGACATGCTAGGTGTAGTGATGAGTCTTTTCCCCGTACTGCTAAGGTTTCTCTGAACAGCTGACTAGCCGCTCTGAGATTTGAAAAGTCGCTTCCCTCTTTCTTTGTGTTGCTTCACGAAGAATAGGCAGTCGGCCAGCCCCGTAGTGGAACAGTGGCTGACCTAGCTAGCTGCACGTATGTCATGCATCCCGTACTTCTTTTCGGAGCGAGCCGCAGCACCTGGTCATCCCGCCGCCACGCCAGGCATAGAGACAGTCCACTCCCAGGCAAAAGACTCCACAACACTAGTCAAAGCGAGAGAGCGCAGCCTTCGATGCTTTCCCCCTCCTCATCCAATGGGAATGAGGGATTCAGTCCCAGGGTCTTCTGGTCAAGTCCTGTAAAGTGCAGGAAGATTGCCGTCCAAGCCTTCTCCCCAATTTTCAAAACAGAGAGGGTGTTGATAAGTAAAAAAAAAAAATGAGGATTATCGGTTATGTCTGAAAATCGTGCGTTCCTCCGCCCGAGCGATTGCCCGCGCGAGACGCATCTCTGGACGCGAGTGAATACGAGGAGGGTAAACCTGTCTTCGTAGGCGCCCCCACACAACACAAAACCGGCTGACAAGCCGCTTTTCCGGCCAAGCAAATCCTGCGCAATCTGTGTTCGGGAGGATGAGATAATCAACATAAGCACGGGCGGAAGCGAAGTGCTACCAACACCAAGCGCGCGGTCAACCAGAGCAGAAGGGCTCGCCCGTGTGTGATGATGACCAAGCATGAGAATAGCATCTACGCCGCGCGCCAGATAGGGCCGGGTAAGTTGAATAGCGTCTCGCTCGCCGCTCGCAAAGCCCTCGATGCACGGGACTTTGAGATTGCAGAGATGGGTAGATTGATAGCTCAAAACGCACTGGGCGGGGGGAGAAGCTTCCGCGCCGCGTCGAGAAACGACGAGAGCGCCATGCCGTGTCTCCCACCTCAACAAGAGAGAGGGTGTTGTGCTGCTATGGCCTCGCGACTCGGAACAGATGTGCGAGGTGACATGACTGCAGTCGTGGGTAGTCGTGGAACAATCTTTGGGTTAAGGTAAGGTAGGTAGGTAGGTAGGTAGGTAGGAACCCAGGTCCCGCTCCCAGCCCGAGTGACGACGTGGACGACGCGGATGGCTCATGATTGGAGACCGCGTTCTGGAAGGAAATGCGGACATGCTGCATACCGTACCACGGACGAGTGATGGTGGCGCTTGGCTTTTCCACCTCCCTCGCAGCAGATGCTCCGGACGGGCTGTCGACAGCATTGTACTGTGTAGCTTGAAAAACGCCTGTGCTCCATGTACCGGTATCCACGAGCCTTGAACAGATAAGCGATAGAGACGATGGCTGTCGAAGCCCGGCACTCGGGAGATGGAAGGGCGACGATCTCCCGCGGGCGTCGCTCCCTAGCGCAGGGCGCTTTCGGATGGCGTCATCTAGCTGCCTATCCTGGGCGAGGATTAGGAACACAACGGCTACCACTAGCGCCCCACGCCGCGGCAGGAACGCCTCGGATCTGTCCTCCTCGTAAGCCGCCACAGGTACTGCCGCGATGGGCCGTCCTGGGGGCGTCGGGCGCTCAAGCCGTGTGCCTGGGTCACCTTCCCACCTGGTGTAGGGTAACTGGAGATATCTTCTAGGTTACGCGAGGTTTGTTTCCTTAACCTCGGATGGAGATGCCGAGGAAGCTCGAGTGTCACTTTGTGTCATAGTGTCATAACGCGACATCCCCACGGACGTCCGGTCTCGAAGTGGTCGAGGTGGTAGTGTACAGTGTACGCACGTGGGGGACAGGGACAAGGAAGGCGGACGCGGGTGTCGCAGAGCCACGATGCGATGATGCCCGTGTCGAGATTGAAGGCCGGCTGACAGTAATGGTGATGGTGCAGTATCCCGAAAGGACAACGGCAGGGGTCGATGTCGGTTGTCGACAGCTTCAATCAACTTAAACTTGATCGATTGCGCGGTCAGCCCAGCACGACCCCACAATCAAATCGCAATCAACGCACGAAAGGCGGCCGCCGTCGAGGGCCACGGTCCACGACCCACGGTATGCGAGATGCGAGGTGCAGTGCTTTGGTCCTGGCGATTGGTCTCTTCGTACGCAGAGCCGGTACGTGATATGAACTGTGCGCATTTTGTGTGCGGAATGCGGGCTCTGTGCCGCCGAGGAACATGGGAGGCGAGTTTCAGTGCCCGATAGCTGAACTGGAGTCGATTGTTTCTTCAGGCTCGGAGGCAGGGGTTCGACCGTTGGCAGATCGTTCCCAGGCTCCCAGGCCCTGGAGTGGCTGGCTTGACAGCGATTGGGCTGGCGCGCCAGCGGGGTTTAGGGCTGACCCCCGCAAAGAACGGGTGGCCCCTCAGCTCGCTCTCGCTTCGCAGTCGCTTGGCCTCCCAGACTACGCTAGACAGCCGAGCGTCAACTTTTGACTCTTGGTGCAAATTAAGGCACCGACCTTTTCTTAATTACTCGAGCACGAAATGCTTATCTTGGCGATGCCGTCCGCTCCAGCAACCCGGCTTATGAATGATGACAAAACCCCGGATAATAACGGCAAGAGACGAGCTCGACCCGTGCGCCGTCGGTTTTTTTTTTGGTGTCGGCCATCGACAGCCAGCGCGGGCGAAGGGCTTCGAGTCGTCGCAGGGGGGTGTGTTTTCGCCAGGTACTAGTATTCTGTGTCGACTGCATCGACTGCATCGACTGCAAACTGCTGGTGGCCAGGTGGCAAATTCGATGCGATGCGCTGCACTGCGGTTCGTCAATGCTCGACATGCTGCGCTCAACTTTCCATGACCACCACCACCACCACCACCACCTCCCTACCCACCACTCACGCACATCCTCACAGGGGTTGGACGGTCGGTCCCTCGCCTCGGGACCCCCTTCGCCTAGTTCCCGGTCGCCGGTGCAACAGAAACTCACGTCGCCCTGCGGCCCGGCTCGCATCGACTGACTCTTGGAGGCCGACCGGCGCTTCGACAGAGCTTCGCGCCCGCTTCGTGCCGATATTAAGTCGACACCATCAAGAACAAGCCGTGCTCTCCCTCCAGCTTGGTTCGCCTGCACGAGGGGGCTGACTTTAGCCTGTTGTACCCGCCGACATATGTCCATCGTGATACCCGCGTGGGCAGCGAACCAGTTCCCGGGCTGCCGGTTGACTCCCCGCGCCCGGCTTGCCCACGCTTACACGGCATCTCGACGTAGCTCCTCTCCAAGCAAACCGCGTCCCCGTCTCGTTCGTGCTGCAGCGTCATCGCCGCACCCTGCACCCGGGCGGAACGAGGCGCGAAGACTCATTCGCCCGGGAATTCAATCCGTCCTGTCTATGCTACCCGCTACCACAGGGCTTCCTGGGCGACGGTGACACTAGACGGCCGCGGCATGTTCGAACTCCCCGTGGTCTTCCGATACGAGGGGTCGCTATGAGCCAAGAGCTGCTTCACCATGATCCTAGAGCCGCACATTTTCTCGTCCATCCGCTCGCTCTCACCCAACCAGCTGAGACAGCCAGTCATAACAGCACCCCGCCGGCGGTCGACTCTGATGTTCAAAAGTCATGTTACCCTCCTCGCCGCGTAACTTTTGCTGCTTGGACAGTCGTACAGCACGCGCCGGCGATACCGACGTCGTGCGGTTCCCGTTTGTCAGATAAGACCGATAGTGATGGAAAGCCGTCTTGGTGGGCAGCCTGCGGCTGACACTTTGGAAGATCTGCCCGGGGGGGGACCCATTGGGACCACTAACGGGCGATGGCGCTACACCTCCGTTCCAATCGCCGAACGTCAAAGTAAGGATTGCATCGCTGAGGCCAAGCGAGCTGCGAATGCCGTCGTTGGGAAGCCCGATGAAGGCCCTTCACGGCAACGGCAATCGCCTAGAATTACCAAACTCAGGACCGACCACGCGGTCAATGCTTCGCGTGTTATTGCGCGCAGCTCTGGCCGCCTGCCTGCCACCCTGCCACCCTGCCCAAAACACAACCTGTCAACCACTCAAAGCGAGACATCCAGATCGAGGTTGCCACCTAACCTATCCCCCTTGTTCCCTGCGTCTTTGGTTGCTTCCCCGGTTCCCTAAGATCTCCGTGCGCGCGGCTGTCCTGGGGCCACAGATCTTGTGCGTGTGCTGGCGGCCGCCCGCACCGTTCGACTGGCTAAAAAAGCTCCCGTGTCTGAGAGCCGGGCCCTGGTAGCGCGCTGCCGATTTGCTCCAGGCGGGAAGAAGGGTCTGGCCTGATTTGGAGCAGAGCAGGCATACCCTCGTCTTTAATATCTATGGCTAATATGCGACGGCAGATTTTCTTCTGCTTATTGACCACCACCACACTGTGCTGGCCATGTGCACGCGCCCAGCGTTCCGACCGGGTTTTGGGGGCTGAGATTAACACCGAGAAGCGTAGAGTACCATCCCGCCCTGCCCCTCTCCGCCCCTCCTCCCGAGAGTTGGGCACGACCTGGCAAGGGGCCAGCGAAGCGTCAGAAAATCTTCCGACGAAAATTGCCCCCGCTCGCTTGGAGGGTATCACAGGTCGCAGCACCAGATGGAGGGGGGCGTCCTGGAACTCGCTGGGCCGCTCCATTGGACCGCGACACCACCTTCTTCACACACTATACTGAACAAGTACACATGTAGCGGTCTTGGCGGTGCGGGTTGTCACCCCACCACACACACGCCCCTAGCTTTCCTCCCCCCGGGGCGTGTGCCGAGCAAGGCTGCGATGCCAAGACGGGGACGATGGAGCCTTGCATGAGCTTATTCTGAGTACCACCCGTCGTGGCATCCACCGCATGCACACGTTTTTCGCTGCCTTTTGGGAAGCCCCTCAAAAAGTTCCCGGGTCTACGGCATTACGGCACATCGCTCGTCAGTTGGCATCCCCACTCCGTTTCTTCGTTTCGGTGAACGCGCGTCTCTTCATCTACATCCCGTACGAAGACCCATGGTTCTCTACATGCAAGACATAAAAACGTTATGCACCAAAGCAGAAACGGAACCACAAGACGCGCTTCCGAACCGCCCCCCGGTCCCGTCTTCAACGTCTGCCGCGCAGCAACCAAAGGGACTCACTCGCACACGCGAACCTACACTCGTGATACCTACCTACCGAAGACGCAATGTAGAAGCGGCGCGGATGCAGCAATGCAATGCAATGCCGCGGCACTCTCTCGTCGCCTTGACTCGCTCGCCCAAGCCGGAGCTCCGTCCTCCTCTTCATGCTTTTTGTTCTGTTTCTTTCCCCGAATACACACACACACACACAATACATTCTTGCCTCTTGCCCCGTTCCAAATACCATACCATGTCTCACCTTCCCGTCATCATGTGGCCGGCCTGCCGAGCCTCCCCCACTGGCATGCAGCCGTCACTGGCCCCGGCGCCCGGGAAGCTAGTAGCTGCAGAGTTCCCGGCGGCGCTAGCTTATTAGCTTGGTTCTGAGCAGGTAACGGGAGTACAGTAGGTAGAGAGCACTCCACGCTGCCTGCCTATTCTGCCGGGTGGCGTTCTGTGTTCATATCTGTCGAATATGCCTGCCGCACATACATACGCGTATGGCGTGGTCGAGACATATGTGTCAGGTCAACTAGTACCGGTAAAACTCAAAGACTTGCGAGCCGTTGTTTTCTGTTTTTGCACCGTTAGCCCAACGTCTTTCATGGCCCCATATCTGTCGACCCTTGTCCCTGGTCTTTTCGAGAGGTGTCTACTTTTAGCAAGTCCCCATCATGGCGCGGGCGTCGGAATTCCCTTGCAAGCACACCCACCCTACATGACGTTGGGCGAGGCGTCCGCCCCCCGGCACCGATACCGACAAGAGGCGACGAGCAGGTGGCGCTTCTCGGGTCTTGGCCTTCCTTGTCGAGTTTAGCTGCAGCTGTTTCGCACTTGCCCCCGTGATTGGCATGGTTGTTTCACCGCACCCCTACCTCAGCCCGTGGTGTGACCTGAGACTGTGATGAAGTGGGCCACTGGGGAGCTCCAAACGCAAGGTTGATCGGATGGATGTAGCGTGTGCTGGCGCGAGACGCATGGGCTCAGTGGGTATCGGAACAGAGACGACACTTGCGATGACGGAATTTGTCTTGGAGAATCTAGAAGTCTTCCTCTGCATCCTCTTGACTTTATCTCTCTCTCGTCCGAGCCAGAAAGTAATCATGAGTCATTAATTGGCAGTATATATCTTGCAACGCGCCCAAAACAGACCGGAATTCCCGTCCTGGAAACCGAGCAACTCCCTAGTGGAAATATGTCCTAAACAGGCAAAACAGGGGGGGGGACAACATTGGCACCCCGGGTAGGCCAGGCGGGCCAGACAGTTCCCACGGCGACCCTGCCATGTGGGCTTGATACAACGCGGAAAGTAAAACGGCCATCATTCGCAGACCGATGGATGCACTCTTGGCCCGATCTTATAGTACCACGTCTGGTAACAGAAAAACAATATCGCTCCGTGAACCGCCAGCCGGAACCAGTACTCAGAATGAATATGACCGATGAGAGTTTGGCCCTTGTAGGCGGGCCACAGAAAGGGAAAAGAAGGGGGAATCTGCAACTCCCCTGTTGGTGGCCAGGGGGATCGCGCAAGCTAGCCTCCCCCGCTGCCAGCTGGTGACACCTCCATGGCATCCGCGCTCCAGTTATTGCCCAGTGTGATGAGCTTCCGCTTGATTCCGTCCCCGATACGTGAGCTGAAGCCGGCCTCGATGTGTTGGATGGCGTAGGAGAGAATATCCGCGGGCTTATCCAGCGTGAACGTGGTGCCGTTCGGCTGCGTCAGCATGGCCACCCCGTTCCCGTTCCACACAAACGCGTTGATGGCGGGATCTTCGGGTGTCACCTGGTCAATCAGGACTGGCGGTGCTTGGGGCGGCGCAGCATCGCCTGCCATGTTGGGCTGAGCGCCGGAATAGACCCTGGACATGCTGTCGGCCCAAAGAATGAGCGTGGGCCGGTACATGGCAGCGGACCACCATGCCGGGCGGCGGTCGTTGGGCATTAGCTGAAGCAGCCGGAAGACTTGGCCACAGTGGAAGATGGCGTCCTCGCGCTGGAATATGCAGCGCTTGTTCAGCTGCGAAACGTCCCAATACCAGTGCTCGAACCCCTCGCGGCGAGCAAATCGTTCGATCTCGACAAAGTTGGTCACGGCGTTCAAAGAAATAAGATGGTACAGGACGAGGTTGCACCGGGCGACGGGGCAGTCCGGGCTTGCCTTGGCGTAGTTTGCCGAAAGGTCGTACCATTTCTGCAGCAACTGCTGCACCTCTTCTAGCCGGTGGAGTGTCGAGTTCTTGGTTACTAAGCGCGCGCCGGTGCGTCGTGCGCTAGGCGTGTCGGAAAAGCAGGCGAGCATCTGCCGGAGATGGCAAAGCAGCCCTTGTAGTGGGTGGAGAATCAACCTCAGCTGCTGCGGGGAGACGCTGGGCTGTCCTCTCGAGAGGTTGTCGTTCAAGAAATCCTGGAAGAGGTCATAAAGCGACGGGGTGGCTGACGGCGTGCTGAGGAGTTGGGGGTTGACATTGGCAGAAGATCCGTACACCGACTGCATGGCTGAAAGCCAGCGCTCCGAGCTGGGCGACATCCAAAGGATCTCGGGTCCTGGCAGAGGGCATTGCAGTTCGGTGATGGCAAATAATGGGGCGGTATCGTGAAATAGACTGAGCTCCTGGTCGAGCATAACGTAGTTGTAAACCAGCCTGGCGACCAAAGACATGAGCATGTGTCCCAATCACTTGTGAGATCGAGTTGGGGGCCACGGCCGTACCTGTTCCTGGTTTCGCGCTGCACCCAAGCCCGCCACTCGAGCTCAGTGCTGGTCGAATCGCTGAATGTTGGTATCATGGAAGGCTGCGGGTCCAGCATGCCGGCATGTTTGAGCATCTGATAGGTTGGTCAGTTCAGCTTCGCTGCGTATCCAACCCCAACCACTGCGTAAGCAATCCCCGCCACTCACCGACATATACATGCCCCGCTGTCCCATGGCAATGTCCATCAGCCATTTGTCGCCGCTCCAAGCTCCGAGGACGATGAACAAAAGAGCGCAGCGAAGCGCGATAGGGTCGGCCGACAGCTCGACATCCTTCTCCACGATGTCGAAGAGCGAAATGCGGCAGGTTTCGGTCAAGCCGGCCGAGAGATAGCGAGCCTCAGCCAATGGCATCGCGGCGGCACCCTGCGCAATCATGAGCAACACCAGAAGAGTCGATGCCTGGTTGTTCTGCAGCATCTCGTTCGGGTCCACGCAGCCCGCCGTCACCAGCGGATAGTACACGGACAGGCTGCGGACATAGCTGCGCAAGAAATACTCAAGGATCTTGGTGGAGGGAAGAACGAGAAAGTTGAAGTCGCCCGGACTAGAATACCCACTCTTGGGGTACCCATTGACGCTGCCTCGGTGGATCTCCAGAGCTTTGTGCAGGAAGCTCTGCGTGATCGCCAGCATCTTGTCGCGAGTGCGCGAGGAGAGCGGCACCACAGACGCCAAGTCCGAAGGGTCCCAATCCATCCGATCCAGATACTTTTCCAAGGAGCTCCATGTTCCTTCCTGCTTCGACTTCTGCTCCAGACACTCGAGGTGGACTATGGCCGTGCGCGGACAATTGCCGGTGATGGCGGCCGGGTTGCACCGCGCCAAATTCCACGCCCCTTCGGCCACCATCACGACCTCGAACTCAGGAATTGAGTTGTCCGTCGGAGCGGCCATGGCGAGCTCCATCGGTTTCAGGGCATTCTCAAGGTCGCCAGCCGACATGATGCTCGTGCCAGGAGTTCGAATCGATCCCCGTGACGACGAGGAAGCGGTTAGCGGCTGCGATGGAGGCGACACCGCGCTGAGTTCAGGGAAGACCGAGACTGGGATGTCTGCCCTGCCAAGCGGAATTGTGTTCGGGTAGACCTCCAAGTTCATGGAGAACTCGGGCCATAACATGAGGTCTTGGTATGCCGCATCCTGGGTGGCGAATTCGTTGCCCATATGCATGAAATCGTCCAGGCCGCCGTCCATCCTTGTGTGTGGTGACGGAAAGTCGCCGGGGCTCACATGCGAGTGATACGGGGAGGCCTTTCTCGGGGAGCCCTCGGCAATGTTGAGGCCGGGGATGGCAACCTCGATGGCTGTGGGAGAGCTGTTGCCCTCCGCTTTCACCCCATTCTGATTGGTGTCCAGAGCCGTGACGGTAATGCCCCCGGTTGGTTGCGCTTGCTGCGGTGATTGGGCGAGGGCGTTCTGGAAGGCGGCGCTTGCTTGGGCCGCGCGGACAGCAGCCTTGGAAGACCGCCTGGCGTAACGGGCCTCGCAAGGTAGGTTCTTCTCCGTGCAGCGCCCACATGGCACTCTCTTATCACAGCCTGTTTTCGCGTTCGCGCAGTTCTGGCAGGCAATGGGGGTCCGCCCAGCAATTGTCGGCGCTCCCCCTGGGAGAGGTTCCATCGGATCTCTGGCTTCATGGTAGGTCGCATAATGTCTTTGCAGCAAATCTCTGTTGACAAGGTACATGTCAGTGTCAGTTTGGTGGCGATGTTCACTTGGAAGAGGCCTTCTTGAATGGATATTGAATGAGCTGTAGATGCGGAAACAACTTGCCGTCGGGCGAAGGACAGGTGGCAGCCAGTGCAACGGTGGGGTTTAACGTTGGTGTCTGTCAAGGGCTAGCCGTCAGTATGAGAGAGTTAGGAGAAGATCAAGGGGATGAAGATTCTCCTCACGGCTTGGTATATGTCGTTCCAGATGCTCTTTTCGGGTGAAACCCTTGCCGCAGTAGGCACAGTATACCATCTCGACGGTATTTGCCCCTGTGCTGAACTCAAAGGCTCCAGACCGACAATTTTCGAGGGGGATCTGCAGTGAATCGGCCAACGCCAAAGTGTAAAGTATCTGTGGGATCGTTGGTTGATGGGATCCTGGGCAGGTTGAAGCCGAGTCAGCGACTGGTCGCAGGCAGGTCGGCGTGACTCTGTTGGAGAGCTGCTGTGCCCATCGACGGCACTCCTATGAAGGCCGTCCGAGAAGAGATACGTAAAAAGGAAGGATTCCCGGCATGTGATGGGATAGGAGGCGAGAAGCTGGTTCAGCAAGAGCAAAGAAAACGACGAAGCCTCTTGAAAGGAGACAGAGTGCGGTGGCAACTGAGCGTCGTAGGAGGAGGTAGGAAGGTAGCACAGGAAGCTTGGGGGCAGAACGAGATTCATCCGGCACGGGGGCCAAGAAGATGCCGGATGGGAGAGCCTTTTCAATATCGGAAATATGGACAAGACATCGTTCGCCCATCAGGGTATCCAGCCATCCAGACCGGGGCGGCGGCGCGGCAAGCTGAGCTCCACTGAGACGGCCCAGTCGACAACAAGCCAGCGGCCTGGGATGTGGGAAGCAGGGGACAGGGGTCCGACGTGCGTGTCTGCAGCAAAAGGGTGGACAATGTCTGTGGGAATGGAAGATGGGCATCGAGGTTCTGGTGGGTACCGTACGTGGGGTACGTACTCGTCGTGTAAGACAGCGCCGAAGAAAGCAAAGCTTACCGACCTTACCCAGCCAGGGCGTTAGCAGTCTTCAGCCGCCGTCTAAAAGAGGCGTCATGCTCGAGATGCATACCTTACCTCCGCTCAGAGGTGCCGAGGCGGCTGCGGAAAGCATCGACCGAACGCCAATCGCGGATGCTGGTTCGTGGTGTGGCCGATAACACCATGGACTCGTGTGAACGGGAGGCGAAGACAGGCAACAGAACGTGAGCAGGGTTCGTTCGCTCCGACGACCCGACCTAGATTCCCAAGTGCCTAAACATGGCCTGGCTGAGCAGAGTCGTGCCGTCCTACCTATCAGCACCGTTGCCTTATTAGCATCCCATGTGGAGCGGGAGTTGGTCAGCCTCTCCGCCCCGAGAAGGCATGCCCACCCCATCTGGCTTTCCTCGGGTACTTGAGTAGCTTGGGTATCTCCAGGCAGGTACCTTACCTTACCCTACTTGCTGCGCAGGAGGTACGAACCAGGGTGGGTTCGTATGACTTGGCAAAGCTCGGCGAGACGATTCACAGGGATGTGGACCTTGCGGTGAGGGATGCGGCGGGCCTGGTGGAACGGGAGGGAGAGCAACCAGCTCATCAAGCGACTGAGACCGGTCAGCATGACAACATAGCACGCGCTGGCGATCTCATGTGCTTGCATGCAAGAACGCCCTCGAGGCTCGGGAGCGAGAGCGGTGGCAGATCCAGCACGGCCGCAAAAGCATGGGCTTCCCGTCCGTCGGCGGCGTGAAACGATCCTGGTGGCCGGAACGCCGGTCCCAATGGCAGCAGGAACAGGATGCGGATCGAGGCTGGGCCCTGCCAATTAGTCTTTCCGGAGAAAGATAGAGTCTTTCCGGAGAAAGATAGAGAGAGAGTGTGTGTGTGAGTGAGAGCGAAGGGACACAGTGCCCAGGAAAGCGCGGGCAGGCAGGGAATCGATCCACGACTGACGGGAGAGACCCGGGAATCTGCAATAAGTGCATTGCTGCGAGGAGGAGGGCAGGGCGCTGAGCAGGCAAGGGGAGGGGTTCAGCACAGAGGCCCGCTCCGTGGGACCCGGGACGTCGTCTCGGATCAGTCAGGTAAATTACCTAGATTTCCATGGACGGGAGGGGGAACGCAGCTCTGCCTTGGTACCGGAGGGCAGGCAGGTAAGGTATCGCGCATGTGGGCTGTGCGACTACCCGTGGTACCATCCTTATGCAACAATCGAGGGCTCGCTGTTAGCGATGGGATGTTCTCTGGTTCCTCTCAGTCCAGCACTGGGCCGCGGGTCGAGCGGGAGGTGTCGAAAGGCTCCCGTCTCCCGTCTCCCAGGAAGACGATCGGCGGGGGAGGGACCATCGCAGTGACCCAAGCCGTCGTTCTCCCGCAGTGGCAGTGGCGGCCCACGATCTTGAATCGCATCGTGGGTACGGTCGAGGTAGGTCGCATCCCAGAGACACCTGCGCCAAGTTCGGCACCGGTGCGAGGGCCGTGGGCGAGCCACAGCAGGCCCAGACGGGCAAGATCAGGCACTGCGCGACGCCCGTACGGGGCCTCTGCAACCGACAACAGTGGTGCGATAGGACGCCAGCGCGCCAGGCCGGCGGCCGTGGCTGGTGCCATCAGGCCGAGTCGAGTTGGAGTGGGACCAAGCGTCTGCAAGTCTGCGAGGTTCGCTTGTTGAAAGGTCGAAACGGGTGGGGAAGATTGGCGATCAACCCAGAGGATCGGCTTTTGATGCGGTCACGCCTCCCCTGTGCTTCTGCCTACCCCTCCCCCTCCCACCCAGCCCACCTTGCCTGCCTGCGCTGCCTGCGCGCCCCTGTGCCTGCAATGCTGCAGGACAGGGCAGGCGCGAGCCACCCATCGGCAGGTGCCACCCCCCACCTCACCTTCCCCCCCCTCCCCCCAGTCCCTCGCCTCGTTCCCTCTCCCACTCGTTCCCAGCCGGACTGGCCTCTGACAATTCACCCTCCGTAACGCCATGCATGTGCAAGGTAAACAATTGGACTGCCCTGGCCGGACAGCCTGCCGCTTTCCACTTCCAGGTCGGACCAGACGCGAGACGACGCGGCAGCAGCCTTTTTGCCGTGACGCTCTTACGACGCTGTACCTCTCGCGAAGACGGCGGAATGGACGTCAGAGCGGGCCGTCCTCGCCACAACATGCACGGATGGGATGCCGTCCCAGTGGTCGCTACCGTCGTGTCCTCCCAACCTGGGCCGCGGGCCGCTTGGGAATCTTCGTTTCAAAAACGACACGCATGCCATGGCAACGGTGGACAGCTTGTTCGGTCCGGCCGCGCCGGTTAAGCCGGACCGCTTCATCACACCCATGGATGGCGCGAGTTCTTCACAGACTCCTACTTACCTACTACGCCGACTGGCCAGAGAGACAGAGCGAGTCTGAGAGTGTGGGCCTGATGGCTGAAGGAGGGAATTGCCGCGCTGCGGTCCGGATCTCGATCTTGATGCGACAGTACTGTGGAAGCAGTTCACGAAGTGCCAACTGCTGGGTCCACGTAGCCGGGAACGTCGCTGCGGGTTTTTAGACAACTTCCCCGGATTGATACTGAGAACGGGGGCCTTCTTTGACAGGCCATCCCAGTCACGTCGCCTTTCCCTGCCACCGGTAACTCAAGGAAAGCTGAGGGGAATGCAATCTACCTTACTGTGTACTGTGTAGGGCCACGGGCTTAAAGAAGGGACGTTAGATTGCACAACGTCAAGAGAGGGGTAGGGGTGCTGATTGTTAGGCCGCCCCAGTCGCGGGAACTAATTGAGGCCTAACTCAATCCGGGAATCTGGGAATGGGGATGCGACCCTGCAACGGAACGCTGCGCGCTAACCAAAGTACACGGACAGTGCCACCCGTGCACGCCCCAGAGGATAGCATTTCAGTTGCTGCCACAGCAATTGCTCGAAATGGCGCGATACGGCTAAATCGGCGTACCAGAAAGCTCTCGACGAGATCCCTCGCGCAGCTCTAAACGGGGCTCCATTGCGCTCATGTTGCCTTTGCCCCGACGTACTCAGTATGCATCACACGACTCCAAGTGTGCCACTACCAGATCCATACTCCGAACCAACACCGGAGGACTCACGTCACCAGGGAGGCTGAAAGTGTGGCTTCTCATGGCCACCAACTCCTCAAGCGGTGACTGCAGACTCGATTCACTGCTCACACCTTTTCATCCAAGTCCCGAACACTGCCCCTTCAAGCTTTCGTGTCGACGCACCCAAGACGGGAGCTCCGACGACGTGCGGTTGGCGAGCAAGATTCCCAGCAATATATTCTGGACAAGTCAACTAAAAATAAAAGCCCCGCGGTCCCGCGCTGTCAAAAAGATGACGGAAGAAGCTGGGGTAGGTCAGATGCCCTGGCCTAAGCTCCCCACAAACACACCTCACCTATCTATCTCTGTTGGCCGGAGCGGCTGGTTATCGGACGCAGCGTTGATAGGCTGAATTACATCGTTAAGTGCCCGGGATTTTTCTGAGTTGCATCTCCCAGCGATGCTGCAGGTAATCGCTTAGTCGACCGTCTCGCTGCAACTGTGTTCGGTACTGCATCGAGGGGCCCGCTCCGGTTGCTCGTCGCGTGGTGGTATCGACGAGACCTCAAGTGCATGGATTCGACTTCCAACGTTCCATGGCCCATCAGGACGGTGGGGCATTCGGCGATGCCTCCAGGCCAATGGGCGCGTTGGATGAGCTCGCTGGATTTCCGGATGCGGTCGAGGCATCCGGGTCGGGTCCGGCAGCTCTCGACGGGCGCCGATATGGCTGCATCGAAGCTCGGCATTGCGAGGTGCCGCATCGAATCAGCAACTTCGCTTCCCGGGGACCCCTCGGGCCTCCCCCAATTCATAATGCGACTGGATGCGACGGTAAGGCAGGTATGCATTGCGAGCCCTCCCACACCTACCTAACTTACCTGATACAAGGAGGACAGCCCAGAGGTTGCACTGCCCTGCCAGCCGCAACAGTCGGGCGTTCGGGGAGGCGCCGGTGAGCGTGGTGTGTACTGCGGTACCGTTGTCATTCACCTACCTGCCTTGCTGGGCATGACCTCAAAACCCTCTGCATGGACAAGTTGTCTGTGCAGGCGAGGAAGTGTGTACGCAGTAGGGGAGCGTCGGGTGTCAGACGGCTACCTACTAGTTCCCTGACTGCAACGAGCCAACCGGGGAAAATACGATGATGGCCAACACAATCGTTGGTACCCGGGGGCAAAGACCAGCCGCCAAAGGCCGCGTGCATTTCGTGGCGGCATGTCTCCCTCTGCGCTGCACGCTGCACATTTTGTCCCGGATGTCTAAGACGTCAGGGAAATTCGTGGGCGGAGCGATCTGAAGTCTGCATTGCTGATTTGTCTCAAAAATTCCCGAACGACGGTTGAGAGCTGGGGTCCCAGCATCCGGGTCTCAGTCAAAGGGCGCGGGGCGCTGCTTTTCGCCGCGACTGGTTGAGCTGGGTGAGTCGAAACTCGGCTTTTTTTTTTTTTGGCGGGGCTGCAATTGCTTGTTGATGCCAACTGCACTCTGCGGAACTGCACGCTACAGTATCAGCAAAACTGTGGTACGTCAACAGCTCGAGTTGCTTTGTTGCCATCCCTGAGTTGTTGCACCGCCTCAGCTTCACATCACGGGAAAAACAACGGTGAGTGACTGGCTCCCGCCTGTCAATGCCAACACTGGTAGAGACAAAACAAATCGGTGGCTTCAACGACTCTGCAGTCCGTCTGAGTAAAGACGTATCTAGTACTCGTAACCCCCATCGAGACCCAACCCCCGCCACTTCCATCTCCAGGGCAAGTGGATGTACAGTACGATACGAACCATACCAAGTGAACAAACAGGCAGGTATAACAAAGCTAGAGTCTAACTGCCTTGATCCGTCCTCGACAATTCGCACAAAGTCCATGCCTGTGGCCAGCCTGACCGGAATCGCGCATCAGCTTCGGTTTGCGCGACCCGAACGACACAGTGATGCCAAATCAAGTCGGTTTCTTCTTCACGGGAAGGCACTGACGGGCGTCGTCGATCAACCTACCTGATTCGGATTCGACACCGCCTTAGCAGGGCAGCTGGATTGGGGATGGCGCTTCCCAAGCTGGCAAAGGCCCGCAAGGCGGGAACGCGCGGTCGGGACTTGGGCCGACCGTGCACCTGCCGCCGCACCTCAGCGGGAGCATCGCAATTACCCTTTTGCGCAGCTTGAACAACGTTGAGCAACTGCGATGGTGGGGTTCGAGAAAATGTGTCGAAACACGTCAGAGTTGCAAAGCAAAGGTTGGCGTCCCACAAGGCCGCGGTTGCCTGCGGCTGCCTGCCCGGTTACGCGCAGCGGCCAGCAGCGAGCAGCGCTCGGGCTGTCGGCTACAAGCCCGCCATCGCCGCTGTCCTCCCCCAACTGCACACGCGAAGCCTCAACGCCGCCGGCCGCTCGCCGACTCTTCCCCCCCCCCCCCCCACGTCAAGGCGTCTCGTGTCTTCCCAACCCGGCCGCCGTGTAACCGTCAGAATCTGCCAGGCTGTTGGGCTCCTCGTGTGCTTGCTCGGCCTAAACGACGGGAGCGCCCATTTCAACGCCTCTAACCCTCGTTCCTCTATCCAATATGCCCCCGTGATTCTTCGGAACACAAAGAGTAACTCACAGCTGCGGTCAACGCCTGGTCCGATGTTGGGCGGTGGCTCTGTCGACCAGTACACCTCCGCGCGAGCTATTTCTGGCAGCGAGCAACCGCCGCTGTTGGCCGGTTGCGGCGCCGCGCTTGACTCCGCAGGTTCGAGGGGACGAGGGGGGATGAAGGGAGGCAAAGCACCGTTTGGCGCTGGGCATTTGCACATGTCATGAGGGTGTGGATGTCATGCGACGACAACGCCCAAAAGGCAAGACAGCCGGAAAAAGCAGGCAGAAAACTCGCCAACCAGCCCTGGTAGCTCGTATCAATGTCAAATGGAAGGTGCCGACGGTTGTCGGCCTCGCTCGACCAAGCCACAAATCGCGCGACTGTTGGGCGCGCTTGTTCACCGCTTGGCAGTGGGCGTTTCTACTTCTTTCGGGAATGCATCGATGACCAAAACGTGCTTCTGGGGCTTGTGGGACTCTTGCCGATGAACAGTGTCGAGACCGAGTCTTCGCCCGCAATTGGAAGTCGGTCCGATCTGGTGTGAACTTCAACAACTGAATCCGCTGGTCATTCATTGGACTTCGTATCGCCATCTTTGCTCCTTGTTTCATCTGGTGCGCGGATCTCACTTCGTTTCCGCTTAGGCTTGACGTCGTCGGGTTGTACGCGCCGCTGAACGATGGCGATAGTCGCTGGCGCGCGGGAACACCCGCTCTCGCACGGTTGAGGGAAGTTGCGAGATTTCGTTGTGTCAAATCAGCTCCCCTGAAGCATTCACGGTCCCCGATCGTGGCGCTGAACAGCGGTCGGCCAGATCCAACGCGGGACCCCTCTCGATCAACGAGACGCAGATCTCAAGAAGTCGTTGTCGGCATACCGGCTTGGGCTGCACCCGACGGCGGGGCGGTAGGTGGAGGCTCGCCGTACATCTTCCTGTGATGTGGCAGTCTGGTATGGGGGCAAGGACGTACACAGTGGCTCGTTGAGGCTCCGGTGCCATGTGACATCGCACCAGGTGTCGGCCGTTGCTGCGAGGGACCTCGACCCATGGCGCTGCTGCCGGCAACCCTATTGGACTAGACGGTGACACGAAACATGCCCTCGGGTGGTAGCCGGCTGATCTCAAGCAGAACCCGTCCAGTGATTGCCAGGATCTCCCGCCGAGACGGGCATTTTGTTCTCCGAGCCGCATCTCGCTTGCTCCCGCCCACAGAGACTCTGAGGAGAGCGCCATTTGAACGAGCTACACTTGGGGTCTTATACGACCAGGAGGTTTGGCCGCCCGCTGGCTTCTCACGTCGTGCCACGAGGCCAAGGTGCTGGGAGCTCCGCCGGACCTCCAGAAGTTCCAGCGTCCCGACCGGAACCCCCCATGCCAGCTGCACAGCCAGCCTCGTCGATCTCTGCATCTGCACCAAAGGACTTGGCCTTGGCCGAGAATGACATCAAGTGCTTGAAGGTTTGTCCGGTTGGGCTACAACGAAGCCAAGTCTGTCTGTGGCTGACCGCCCGCAGCCGCGGCGTTGAGACTGGGCTCCGGCAGCGGCCTGAAACCGGCTCTTTTCTCACGGGAAGCTCCGTCGTTCCACTTGCTGAGCGTCTCAGTGCTCTGGTTGACCACGCCACTCCGGCAATTGAGAGATCTCGTGTTGCTCATGGAGTTTCCTGTGCAGTCCGCTCGAAGATTCAGCAAACCCTATGCTTGGTCGCCTTGTCTGATACTTTGGGAGATGTCGGGGGACCTACCCGAGCACCTGGGACGCCGTCTCACAGAAAACTGGCTCTGGCTGGGTGTGGCTGGAAGGCTCGGGTCTTCAACAGCATGCAGGAGTATGCAGCGCAAGGCCCGGTCGCAACGTCACGAGCCAGATCCTGTGGTCGGCTAACCTGTGAAAGCTCTGAGCGGAGTTCACACCGACATCTTCTCTCCGTGCTGATGATTCATGAGGTTCTTCCGGAAGTTCTAGTTCAAGAAGTGTTTGCCTGATCTGGTGTCTCCGGACAACGGAGGGCCGCATTTCGTCTACACCACTATGTTCATTGAGGCGCAAGTAGTGTGGCACCTTGAGTTGCAAGAAATCCGCATCACACGTCCCTGGGGAGGCTGCGTTTTTGCGTCTGTTCCCCCTCACAACCTCGGACGCAAAGGTGCCCCAGCCGCCTCACGCTCCGTACTCAGTGATGTCCACTTAGCCGTGATTGCTACGTTTTGATATCCGCCTCAATCCGGAAGATTTGCTCGGTACCGAACAGCCTATGGATACTGACAACTGACTGCCCGTTCTTGGGGCCACGGCCTTCATCGGCCAGTGAGAGCCCATGGAGCGATTCGATAGTCAACACGGCTCGGTCTCGAAGGATGCAGCCGTCCTATATTTTTCTTGACTGTTATTTGAAGATATCGGGCTCAATGAAGGCATTCCCCACCGAGCCGGTGGTTGAAGACCTGGGCGCTCACCCCTCGGCCCCAATGGTGAGGGAGGTAGACGCCGGTGATAGCATGGGGTAACGCCCAGCCTCTTTTCCCCATTGTCATCCATATGCTAGCCTCCGGTCGCATTGCCGCTGAATGCCGCACGCAGCCCGACCGTTGGGGTTGTGCAGACGCCTCAGTCGTACAGGCTCAGTGGTGGTAAACCTCATCATGACGACAAACACCAAAGACACCGTTAGTTCTCCGCCGGAGGACCCTGTGACATCCGGGCTTGATGGCTTCTTTCGACGCTACGATGACGGGAGCGGGTGTTGGATGAGTTGCCCAGGAAAGGAAAATAGCATGTATCATTGCTTCTATCTGGATCACGGCCTGTCCAATGTCACGTAGCAGTTGCCCTACCCTGCCCTATGCTGCACCGTAACTGTGAGGCAGAAGTCCGAGCTATATACTGTGCGACATCTCCGCACATGCGCGAGATCAATTAACCTAAGCTCTCAAAGAAGCAGGTACATAACGTCCTCGTCGATTCCGCCACTGACCAAGCACACATCGCCCACCGATGGCGTCCCGCTGCGGGCAGGGCTCGGCTCTCCGAACGGACCATGGTTGACGCACGCCAGGACGTCGGCACCGAGACATCCTTTGAGACCGAAGTAACCGAGCCTCAATTCTATATCCTTCCTCATCGAGATGCATACAGTATAAGTCGGTTGCTGGCGGCTTGGGTCTCCATACGGAGAGCGCGGAGATAGGAACACTCGGACGCGGACAGCGGCTTCGGTCTGCCTTCGAGGATCATGATATGTACAGGCTCGAGTGGTTCACTCTTATCTGCTTCCACATTTCTCCATGTCTCCTACTTGGCATCTTCGATTAATACTCCGTTCCATGATTCCCTGAACTGATATGTTACCTCCTCCCAAGATGTTCAAGCAGACTCAAACTTGGGATCCGTCTGGTGTCTTCAACGCATATCAACACACACCGACTCAACCAACTCCTTCAAAGCGCACCTCGCCACCCTTGGTACCGGCTGCTGTAAGCTGCCGCATGCCAAGCCCTCCTTTTCTTCTATTGATCTCGAACTTCTTTTTATTTTGCCTTCGTATTTGTACCTCAAGCCGCCGGCCTCAACCGTCGACCCGTCCTGCATGCGAGCGCAGTGTCCTTTCTTTGGGAGCAGGTTCGCGAAGGTGAAAGAGAATGGATGGGAACACATTTCCTGGCCTTCAAATGAGGTGGGTGGGACAGGCAAGTAACCGGCCAGTGCTCGACCGTTGGTACCGAAAGATAAGGGGCTGCCTCTTCGTCAGAATACCCGTCTCTCTTCACCGTTTCCATCTCGGCTTCCTGGTCGGACACAAGGCACACACACGTTACGAACCGTCGGGATAGGAAAAACGGGCGTCAAGGGGCAGAGGGTTACATCTACTCCTCACCCACTTCTCATGACGCACGCCCCTTAACACACCTGCCATATAAAAACGGCACGTCGCTGAGTGAGCCTAAATTGCTCAACTTGTGCGGGGGTTCACTGGCAAGAAGAAGAGGACGACGGCGGGGAATCTGTGACGGAAGATCAGGGCTGGCATTGCTTCGGCGGAAGACATCTCCCCAGGGATGAGCGGAGTGTTGACGGGGCTCAGGGTCGGTGTGGAGGGCAGGAGGCAAAAAGATACAGGGATCAACTGATGACGATGCTCTTCCGAAACCGACGACGACACCCCGACGAGGGGACGCAGGAGATGCCACACCGAAAGTGCTCAACCTCAATCAACGTTCTACGAGGGTGTGGGGTAAAGGGGTGACGGCCGCGAGGACGACCAGACAAGGATTCCGAGCCAACCAACGACAGGAATTCACGAGCCGAAAGCCTTGACGGACACGTCGGTTCGCAACTGATCAGATAATGGTTATAACGAGGACCACCTAAGGCACAGACTGACAGGGAGCTGCCCGATGGAGGAGAGATTGAAGAGGCGGGACACGGGAAAGGGCTTGGGTATACGCAAAGAAGGAAAGGGGTGCGCAAGAGGAGGATTGATGTCATGGCGTGGAGAGAAACCAGAACGGTTTGGACACGTGGGAGAGGGGCAAACGAGGAGACGGAGATGAAGCCGGGCAGGCACCTGCTGACTCCGACGGGGCCAGAGTTGCTTGAGGACCGGGGATTCGACCGGTAAGTTTGTAAGAGATACGGTTCACTGACCCGTTGCTAGGAAGCGAAGCTCGGTTACGTGCGCGAACACTCGTCTGACTGACACAGACTGCGCGTGGCGGAAGGTTCCATCTCACACTGACCAAATCACGAATCTGGGTCAAAGTGACGGCCATCCCTGCATCACCAACCTGTTCAAAAGAGCGAGGGACCACCCCACAGCTTATCAGACACGAAGTCTTGATACCAAGGAAGCGTTAAGAGTGTTTGGGTCCGGCATGTCTGTCAAAACCTGCCGTGACGGGACGCTTGGACCGGCGCCCGGACAACAGCAACATTGAAGCGGCGCCCCCGGCGTTGGCAAACGAATGGACTCACGAGGAAGCATATCGCAACGTTTGGCATCAGCAGTTCACGGTCGCAATGACTAGCCTCCTCAGCGGGAGCTCTTAGATTTGCTGCGCAGTTCTGAAGCTTTCGACACAGTCAAGCTCCTTGTGAACAAGATCGTCGCAGAGGCTCAGGTGAGTTGTTTGGATCGGCTTCGTGAGACACACCTGCTGCTGGTACCTGGACTCTAAGCCTGGCTTGATGTTGATGTTGGATGATGGGGATGGAGGTTGCGAGTCGATGTGATGGTAGGCCAGGACTCGGCTTTAGCGGGTTTCAAACAGACGTCGTCGCATCTAGATGGGGCGAAGATGGACATGCCTCCACGTGGCGAACATGATCGCCCTCGTGGCAGAGACCAAAATGCAGGGTAACTATTGACAAGGGGGGTGCAGCTGGACGATCGATCGGAAGGGGATGTTGAGGGGTTAGGGTTGACCTTGAGCGCCCGTCCTCTCTGTTATTGCCTATGCACGGACCATGGTCAACAGATCAGTAATCCCGAGATCACCGATTCCGCACGCTCACCTTGAGTCTGTGACTCTGTGTCACTGCTGAGGCCGAGCACCACAGACCATAAGCTGCCTGCGTGGCCATCACAGAAGTGTCAGCCTTGCATCTCAATAACATGCAATAACAGCATTCAAAATTCGATACGATGAAGCCAATCATTGCCGTTCCCGCGACGCTGCTGCTCGTGTACCGAGCCTACTCCAAGAAGTCGCTGACGCCCGGCGGCCTCGTTGCCGCAACGCTCACGGCCATTGCGCACGCCGTGCATCCGTGGAATTTGCCATTCGCGCTGCTCGTGGTCTTTTTTCTCGCTGGGACGCGGGCCACTCACGTAGGCTTCCTCGTTGTTGCTACTCCTCCTCCCCAGCTGCTTCATCCAAAAATTCCACTCGAGATGGCTAACACCATGGTCACGGCTGCATGCAGGTCAAGGAAAATGTCAAGGCCACCCTGACGCTCAAATCCGGCGGTGGCACCTCCGGCGGCGAAGGCCCCCGCAACCACGTGCAGGTGCTGGCCAACTCGCTGACGGCGTCCATCCTGTCGCTGCTGCACGCCTACCAGCTGCGGTCCCGCGCCTCGTCGTCGCCCGCAGCAGACGGCCTCTGCTTCGCCTGGGGCGGCGACCTGCTGGTGGTGGGCATCATCGCCAACTACGCCTGCGTGGCCGCCGACACGCTCAGCTCCGAGCTGGGCATCCTCGCCAATGGGCAGCCGCGCCTGATCACCAGCCTCACCCTGCGCAAGGTGCCGCGCGGCACCAACGGCGGCGTGACGCTGACGGGCCTGGCTGCCGGCCTGCTGGGCAGCGTCATCATCGTCACGGCGTCCATGTTGTTTTTGCCTTTCTGCACCGGTGAGACGGACGGCGTGTCGTGGACGTTGGAGCAGAGACGCTCGCTGATGCTGGGCCTGACGGTGTGGGGTTTGCTCGGGAGCCTGGTGGACAGCATCCTGGGCGGGCTGTTCCAGCGCACCGTTCGAGATGTTCGCACCGGCAAGATTGTCGAGGGCGAGGGCGGCGTGCGAGCGCTCGTGTCGGCCGATGCTGACGAGCGCGAGACGGACGTGGCCGCCGGGACCAAGGCCGCGCTGCTGCACGGGGAGGGTGCGGCCGCTGTGGAGGAGACAGACCCGGCGTCGAAGGCGGCGCGGGGGGGCAACTCCCGCTCGGACCGAAACGATCCCCGCAACAAGAACCGCAGGGTGAGCTTTGGAGACGTGAAGCCTTCGCGCGTGGTAGAGAACGGGTGGGACTTGCTGGACAACAACGATGTCAACTTCCTGATGGCTTTTGGCATGAGCGTCGGCGCCATGGCCGTGGCCTCGTGGTACTGGCAGGTATCGTTGTCGTCGGTTCTGCCGACGGGGCGGGCATAGAGGGAGTTGGGGGTGGTATTCAATGCCCGCGGTAGAGAGCTGTCTGTATCTTAGTGGAATGTTTTCGCCCCGCCGCGGCGGTCCGGGTGCGTTGCGAATGCAACACCACGGCCAACAACTGTAGGAGTTTCGTTAACTCCTTCGACACAACGTAGTGAAGGAACATTAATCTTCTCAAGTAAACATAAAACGTAGCACATACCTATTTTTGTTTATTGACTCATCCAATTCGAAGAGTTCCAGCTTGTTGTGCAAAACCAGGCCCTTCCCCGTGTGAATGTCGATGGTGGCTGCCCGGCTGCCTGTGCTTTGTCCGCAAAATGTCCGACAGGGGTTGTTCCAGCGCTGGCTGCTCGACGTGGAGGGGTCCAGCCAACCCCTCGGTTGTATTCAGCCAGTGGGCTTGGGCGCCCGCATTTCCTCCGCACAGCGTCATCCCGCCAAACGAGCACCTTTCCAAAAGCATGTGTTCCATCCGTGCCGCTTCTGCACAGAGTGGGCACCTCGCCGGGCGGCTTTGACCTCTACACCTTTACTCCACACGCACAGGCGCAACGGGCTCCATCGAGTCCATTTTAGACGAGAAGCTAAGGTTGCGGCGGCCGAACGACTTGCGAATTGCGACCATGGCGCCGGCCTACGACGACGAGGAGCTGTCCATCTCGCTGTCCCCCTCGCAGATCCGGCGGAACAGGCGACCAGACCATCATCACCACGAGCAGTCCACGTCCACGTCCGCGACGGCGGCGGCGGCGAACACCAACACCGCCGCCATGTCTGCATCTCCCGGCGGCGCCCCGCTCCGCGACAAGATGCGCACCGAGCAGCGCATCGGAGCCTACAACATCGTCAAGACGCTCGGCGAGGGCAGCTTTGGCAAGGTCAAGCTGGCCGTCCATCGCGGTACCGGCCAGCAGGTCGCCCTCAAGATCATCTCGCGCAAGAACCTCATCAGCCGCGACATGCAGGGCCGCGTCGAGCGCGAGATCGAGTACCTCCAGCTGCTCCGCCACCCGCACATCATCAAGCTGTGAGCTCGCATATGTGTCCCCCCCCCCCTTCGCCCCCCTCATGGTAGTAGTGCTCGGCTAACCTGTTCCGCACTGCCGCGCCGCACAGCTACACCGTCATCAAGACGCCGACGGAAATCATCATGGTGCTCGAGTACGCCGGCGGTGAGCTCTTCGACTACATTGTGCAGCACGGGAAGATGCAGGAGGACGAGGCCCGCCGCTTCTTCCAGCAGATGCTGTGCGCTGTCGAGTACTGCCACCGCCACAAGATCGTCCACCGCGACCTCAAGCCCGAGAACCTGCTGCTCGACGACAACCTGAATGTCAAGATTGCCGACTTCGGCCTGAGCAACATCATGACCGACGGCAACTTCCTCAAGACGAGCTGCGGCTCGCCCAACTACGCCGCCCCCGAGGTCATTGGCGGCAAGCTGTACGCCGGGCCTGAGGTCGACGTCTGGAGCTGCGGCGTCATTCTCTACGTCCTCCTCGTCGGCCGCCTCCCCTTCGATCACGAGCACATACCCACGCTGTTTGCCAAAATCGCTAAGGGCAGCTACATGGTGCCGACGTGGATGAGCCCCGGCGCGGCGAACCTGATCAAGAAGATGCTCGTTGTGAACCCGGTTCAGCGCGCCACCATCGAGGAAATTCGCCAGGATGCTTGGTTTCTCAAGGACCTCCCGGCCTACCTCCACCCGCCCGTCGAGGAGTTCCTCAATACGGGCGTCGACCCCAACAAGGCCATCAAAGTGAGCGACATCGCCCCCAACGCACCGCCCCAGGAGCAGGAGAAGCTACACAATGAGGTCACGGAGAAGATCAGCAAGACCATGGGCTACGGCAAAAGAGACGTCGAGGAGGCCCTCGAGGCTGAAGAGCCGTCCGCCATCAAGGACGCGTACATGATCGTGCGCGAGAACAAGCTCATGCAGAGCAACCAACTAGCCGGGCTGGAGGACGCGACCCCGAGCCCCCTGCTGGACCCAGCCCTGTCGTCCGCCCGATCCGTCGCCTCCGCAAGCACCGGGGCGTCAGCGCGGCCGCCCTACGTGAGCAAAGTCGGCATCCTCCCCGGCAGCTTGACCGTGTACCACAAGGCATACATGGAGCGCGAGAAGGCCCGGGCAGAAGGGCTCGAGGTTCCCCACGTGCCGCTGGCCGTGCCCGAGCACGGCAGTCAGCCGAGGAGTCTGGCTGAGCAGGAGGAGACGATCCGACGGCTGAAGCCGCATTCCCGCAGCTTTGTCCGCCTGGATGATGCGAGCCGCCCCCAGGGGCTCACCCCCGTCAACCCCCCCAAGAAGAACAAGCCGGTCCGGTGGCAGTTTGGCATCCGCTCCAGGAACGCGCCCTGGGAAGCCCTGCTCTGCATCTACAAGGCGCTCCACAAGCTCGGCGCCACGTGGCTCGTGGACGAGGATTTCGACCCGACCCAGCACGGGGAAGAAGGGGGTGACGGCTACGCCCGCGGACGGCACTCGCGCAACCACAGCACGTCGTCGGGCACGAGTCCCGCCGAGCAGTACAGGCTACCGGCGGATCCTTGGCACATGAGCATACGCTGGAACACCAACAGTAGGCTACACCTCCTTCCGGCCCCTTTCCTTTCGTCTCAACCATCCGCTGCTGACACGTTTTCTCCCAGAGCTACAAAAACACTCGTTCGCCTCCGGCCTCTGCGACGCAGGGACGGCGAGCGCCCACGTCTCGCACGGCGACGGCGCCGATGCGCAGGTCGTCGCCATGCACATGGAGATCCAGATCTACGAGATGGAGCGCGGCGTCTACCTGGTCGACTTCAAGGTCGACGGCTACGAGACGGCCGACGGCAAGCTCCTCGAGGACAAGGAGGTCGCGAGCCCCTTCCCGTTTTTGGACATGGCTGCTCGACTTATCATGCAGTTGGCCGATGCGGATTGAGCTGTCTCTCTGTTTCCATTCCCCCACCCCCCTTTTTTATACCCGATCTCTTGCACCTTTCACCTCAAATGACTTTTACGTTGACGGCGTTCCGGCGGGTTGGTGTGTCAGCCAAGGGGTAACCGCATTTTTACTCGATCTAAGCCATCATCATTGTAACGTTTTGCTTCAAAGTTGGGGTTTTCATTTGCGGGCATAAACCAGGAACGAGCAGGGGCATAGAAGACAGAAGGCGTGGAAATTGATGGGTTTTGTCTGGTGCAGCAGGGCTTTCCCGGACCAACGTTGAACCGCTAGTTGTACTGACAAGGAGAGGAGCAGCAAAGGATAGTTCGGCTACCTGTGGAAAAGGGCTTTTCGCTGATATCACTCGGCTATTTCCCGTGCTGGAGAGCAAGCGCGGGTGCTCGTCATGTCTCTCGCCAGTTCTCTTGGGACAAAAGCACCGCCGCATGGACAGTCGCGAAGAAACAGCGCTTGTCTCGCCCAAGGGAGAGGAATACCCTAAGGTCCACAAAACATAGCATGTGAGAGGGACTCGGCAAGTCTGGGAACAAGGCGGAGTGTTTTCACGAGTGCTGCAGTGTGCAAGGTCAAAGAGATTGCGGGTCTGTCCAGACACCGGCCCCTATTCTTCGAACTGTACATAGCGCCAAACGCATGTATAAAGTGACGCACGCAAGGTGTCAAATCTGAGGGTGGAGAGCTGTTGACAAGGACTGAGCGCCAGACTCCTCTCGCTTCTTGACTTCCAGTTTTGAGAACGAGATACTTCGTTCGCGTCACGGTCAGGTCACTCAGCCTGCTGCACTCCCCGTTCATGAGCAGGCTTGTGGTACCGCCGTACAGCATGTCCACACACTATATAGAAAATCAGGCCTGCAGCGCCGTCTCCTCCCTCGCCGCATGCGACCCCTTCTTCCAGTTCCGCATCGGATCCGCCTTGTCGCCGAGCGCCTTCTCCTTGCCGAGGGGCCCCCAGCCGCCGCCGCCGGGGGTGCACACGATGATGCGGTCGCCGGCACGCATAGGCGCGCTGTTCTTGGCGCCGAGGTTGACGATGCGCTCCTCGTACTCGGCCGTCGTGCCAGCGTCAGCATTGGCGTCGTCGCCTTGACGCACGCGGCGCACCCACAGGTTCAGGCCGCACTGGGCGTCCTCGCCGCCGGCCATGCCGTAGGGGCGGTAGACGCGGCGTTCGCTGAGGATCGAAACCTGCACGGGAATGCGGAACTCGATGTCGCGCACGACGCCGTCGCCGCCACGGTGCTGGCCGCGCCCTCCCGACCCGCGGCGCACGGCAAACTCGCGCAGCAGCACCGGGTAGCGGCGCTCAAAGACCTCGGCGTCGGTGATGCGCGTGTTGGTCATGTGCGTGTGCACGCCGTCGGTGCCCTCCCAGGTCGGCCCGGCGCCGCTGCCGCCCGCGATGGTCTCGTAGTAGCCGAAGCCGCGGACGGCGGCCTGGCCGGCCACGTTGCCGCCGAAGCCAAAGGTCAGGTTGTTGCAGTCGCCCTGGCTGGCGGCGCACGCGCGGAAGGCCTTGAAGATGACGTCGGTGACGCGCTGCGAGGTCAGCACGTTGCCACCGACGACGGCGGCGCCGGGCGAGGGGGAGAGCAGCGACCGCGGCGGGATGCGCACGGTGATGGGCTTGAGGCAGCCCTGGTTGAGCGGGATGTCCTCCGAGATCATGCAGCGCAGCGCGTAGATGATGGCGCTGTACGACACCGCCTCGGGCGCGTTGATGTTGCCGTACACCTCGGGCCCCGTGCCGGCGAAGTCGAACACGGCCTCGCCCTGGGCCGGGTCGATGGCGATGCGCAGCCGGATCGGGCTGCCGTCGTCCATGAAGTCCTCGGCCGCCAGGTCCTGGCCCTCGAAGCGCTCGTGCACGGCGCGGAGCAGGCTGCGCACCTGCTGCTCGGCATTGTGCTGGATCGCCACCATGTAGAACTGCACCGTCTCCTCGCCGTACTCGCCGATGAGGCTCTCGATCAGCGAGATGCCCTTCTGGTTGGCCGACACCTGCGCGCGCAGGTCGTTGATGTTGTCGGCCAAGCAGCGCGTGCCGCTGCAGCCCGGGTACTGGGCGGGCTCGTCGTAGAAGAGCTCGACGACGCGCTTCTCGTCGAACTTTCCCTCGCTGACCAGCTTCTCGCTCTTGATGGCGGCCCCCTCCTGGTGCAGCTCGCGCGAGTGCGGCGGCATGCTGCCGGCCGTGATGCCGCCGATGTCGGCGTGGTGGGCGCGCGAGGCGGCGTAGAAGAGGATCTGGTCGCCGGCCTCGTTGAAGGCGGGCATCAAGAGAGTAACGTCGGGCAGGTGGGTGCCGCCGTAGGACGGGTGGTTGGAGATGATGACGTCCCCCTTCTTCAGCTTGCCCTTCCAGATCTCGGCCTGCCGCCGCACACACGTCGACATGGAGCCCAGGTGGACCGGCAGGTGCGGCGCGTTGGCCACCAGGCCGCCCGTCGCGTCGAAGATGGCGCACGAGAAGTCGAGCCGCTCCTTGACGTTGGTGCTGACGCTGGTCTTCTGCAGCGCCCGCCCCATCTGCTCGGCGATGGCCATGAACCGGTGGCCGAAGATGCTGAGCATGATGGGGTCAACCTCGCGCTCTGATGACGCCTTGGAGGCCCTACTGAGTCGTTAGAAAGCGAAGCAAGCACTACGTCGAATACGGACTGCAACTGGGTATCTTGGGTGCCGTACCTGTCCTTCTCGGCCTCGGGAATGTCAATCACCACGTGCGTCTCGAGCACCAGGGCGGACGCGTTAGGGGTGACGACGATGGTCTGCGTGCCGTCAGCCAGCACAGCCGGTCCCTGGACAACTTCCCCCACGGAGAGGTCGCCGAGCTTGTAGATGGGAGTGTCCACACGGCCGCCTTCAAAGTAGACCTTCGCCGCGGCGTGGCTCTTTTCAGCGACCACATCCTTGCGGGCGACCGTCTTCAGCTGCTCGTCCACGCTCTTCTCGTCGTAGCGGAAGCTCTTGCCAATGCCGCGCACCCGCACGTCGTCAACAATGATATCTCTGTCGTCGAGCGTAAACCCAAACTCGTAGCGGTGATGCTTCACAAAAGCGGTACCAAAATCCCAGTCATCGTCCCCGGGCTTAACAATCATCAGCGCCGACTCGGTGCCGCGATACCGCATGTTCAAGTACTCCTCAAAGACTATCTCGCCGTCTTCGAAGCCCTGGTCTCGCAGCGTCTGGCGCGACTTCGTCTTGAGGCCCTCCATCTTCGTCTTGAGCTGCTCCACCACGTCCTTTTTGTCAGTCCAGACGGTGGAGTCCGGCTCTTGCCTCTCGTCTACGACGTCGGCCAGAGCCATGCCGTAGGCGGAGAGGACTGAAGAGTACCTGTGGATGAGAATCTGCTTGATGCCCAGTGACTCGGCAATGGCCACGGCGTGCTGGCCGCCTGCGCCTCCAAACGTCGCCAGCCGGTGCTTGGACGTGTCGTGGCCCTTGGCCTCGGTGATGCTCCGGATGGGCCGCGTCATGGCCTCATTGGCGACGGTCAAGAAGCCGTAGGCAACCTCGTCGACATCCATCTTCTTGCCCGTCTCCTTGTGGATCTGGTCGGCAAGCTCCTGCAGCACCTTCCTGCTGGCGTCCGGATCGAGGCCCTCGTCCTCGTTCTTGCCGAAGATCTTGGGGAAGAACTCGGGCAGCAGCCTGCCGAGGAACAGGTTGGCGTCCGTGACGGTGGCGGGACCGCCTTTCCGGTAGCAAGCCGGACCAGGGTGCGCGCCCGCCGAGTCGGGCCCGACAACGAAGAGGCCGTTACGGAAGAACAGCATGGACCCGCCGCCGGCCGCAACCGTGTTGATGTCAAGCTGCGGGGACTGGATGGTTACGCCGGCCGTCGTCGTCTCGAACGTGTGGTCGTACCGGCCCTCGCCGTATCGGGAGACGTCGGTGCTGGTCCCGCCCATATCGAAGCCGATGACGGGGATCTTGGTGTTCTCGTCGTACGAAGTAATGGCGTAGCCAACCACACCACCGGCCGGGCCCGACAGAATGGCACGCAGACCGGTGAACTTGTCCACATCAACAAGACCGCCGTCACTTTGCATGAACTCGCACCGCGCCCCCTTGCTGCTCGCCCCCTCCTGCTGCTGCACGCTCTTTGTGCCCAGGCCACCCTCAAACCCTTGCTGAAAGCCCTCAATGTAGCGGCGGATGGCCGGCGTGAGGTAGGCGTCGGCGCACACCGACGTGGCGCGCGACACCAGCTTGATCATGGGCATCAGCTCGTGGCTGAGCGAGATGTGCCGGAACCCAATCTCCCGAGCCACCTGCCCCACCAGCGCCTCGTGATCCGGGAACGTGTAGGCGTGCATCAGACACACGGCGATGCTCCGGATGCCGCTGTCATACACCTCCTGCAGCAGCGCGCGCACCGCCTCCCGCTCCGGCCGCCGCAGCACCCGCACCGCCTCGCCCGACAGTCCCATCACCAGCTCCGCCGTCTTTGCTTCACTGCTCCCTCCCACCTTCGCGTCCACCTTGGTCACCCTCCGCTCCGGGTCCTCGGCGTAGTCCTCCAGCGTGACGCGCTCCTCCACCTCAACCACCCGCGAGTAGAGCACGTCCGGCTTGCGGATGGCCAGATCAAAGATGCGCGGGCGCGACTGGTTCCCAATGACAAGGCAGTCGGCGAAGCCCTTGGTCACCACGAGCGCGATCTCCTCGCCCTTGCGCTCGAGCAGCGCGTTGGTGGCGACGGTGGTGCCCATGCGGATGGACTCGATGCGCGACGTGTCGAGCGCCGTGCCGCGCGCGATGTCCTTGCCCAGGAAGTGCTCCATGATGCGGCGGATGCCCTCGAGCGGCGCGTCGGCGTAGTTGGCCGGGTCCTCGGACAGCAGCTTGATCACCACGTCGCGGCCCTCGTGCGACCCCACGCAGTCGGTGAAGGTGCCGCCGCGGTCGATGGCGATGCGGATGCCCCGCGGGCGGTGGGCGGCGTCGGAGGGGGTCATTGTGGTGGAGGCGGAGGTGGAGGTGTATAACTTATTGAGGTCGTGTGTGCTTTAAGTGAGATGGATCAGTGAAGATGAGTGAGAGTGAGACACTGCGGTGCAGCTGCATGGATGACTGAGAGTCGGAGTTGTCTCCAGCAGTCAATGCACTTCCCCCACCTCGCGAGACGAAATGATCAAGAGTCGTGATGGCTCTGGCCTGAAGTTGTAAAAAAGGGGGGACCGCGCCGTTCAGGGGTGATTATGGTTTGTAGACAACACAACCTGCCGGTGTTATCCGAGCTCTCCGTGATGTGTCTCCGTCGTTTGTAAGCAGCGAACCGCAGTGTCGCAAGACGAACGGTGGGGCAGGCAACCGAGAGTGAAAGTGAAAGTGGAAGTGAAAGTGGGTTGTCGTCATGGCGGGAGCTAAGCTGAGGATGGAGCTCCGGCTCCGGCGCGCCCGGCTGCCCCCGCACTCGGCTTCCGCCCGCCGATTCCCGCCGCGTCTGCGTCACAGCCAAGTCACCGCTTTGCATCTCAAGGCAAAGGGGCAGAAGACTAGAACGAGAGGTTGGTAAAGAGTAGCGTTTACCGACGCGCATTCAACCCCACCTTGTAGCAAGTGTTTGTTTTCTTAATTCCTGGAACAGCCCCTACATTGCCCCGGCCAGAAACGGCAAGCCGTCAACACAAGAAGGTACATTGAATTCCACCGCCCATCACTTCGGGCCGGCAGAGCAGACAGCGGAACACAGCTCACGACGGAGCTATCAACAAAGGCGCCCCCCCCTCCAGCTTGACTAGCACCACCCCTATCTACCCAGCAAAGATATCCACAACGCCCGTCCACGCCCCGCGCGCCCGCTCCTCCCAATACCCGTCCTTGCCGCCCTTCAGCCGCCAGACCTCCTCGCCGTCCGGGCCCGTAGCCGCCTTGACAAACCACCGAGGTCGGTAGTCGTCGCCCTTCTCCTCCATGGCCCGCCGTCGCTGCCGCTGCGCCTCCTCCAGCCGGGCCTTCCACTCCTCGGCCGCGTCCAGCTCGCCGCGCTCCGCCAGCCGCTGGTCCGGCCGCAGCCGGCTGTCCGTCGGCGGCAGCCGGCCCTCCTCGAGCGCCGTGATCTCGTTCAGCCCCGCCGCAAACGTCGTCAGCCCGTACGTGCTGCCCGCGTTGTCCACCAGGCTGCCCGCGCGCCAGATATCCTGCCCGCCCGGCGCCGCCCGCAGCGCGCCCGTCCACGTGCCGCTGAGCGACAGGCCCGAGCGCGCGCCGTCGGGCCCGAGCAGCTCGACCTGGACCTCCTCGCCGCGGCCGCCAAAGACGCCCTTGGAGCGAAACTCGACGGCGGCGCGGGCGCCCGTGCCGTCGTTGGCGACGTGCATCGTGCCGACGGGCTCGACGTACTTCTCGCCCATGACCACGTTGCGCAGGAACACGGTCGCCGTGTTCCAGCTGTAGTACTCGTCGGCGCCGTCGGGCAGGCGCAGGCACACGCGCACGCGGCCCTCCGTGGTCAGCTCGGCGCTCTTGCCCCAGAACTTCTGCGTCGGCGCGGGCGACTGCGCAAACGACCAGAGCGCGCTGTCGGCCTGCATTGCCAGCCGCACGGGCCGGTGCGTCACCTTCTCGACCAGCAGCCGGAAGCCGCCGGGCACCTCGGCGTCGGACCGCACCAGCTCGAACGTCTCGCCCAGCAGCGGGTTGAAGGGCTTGCGGATGGCGCGCTCCTTGGCGCGGCCGTTGCTGAACTGCGAGATGGCGAAGGCGGCCACGCGCAGGAGGCGCTGCTGCGGCTGGCTCTCGCGCGCCGCCGCGTCCAGCAGCTGCGCGTACTCGAGCTGCTCGGCCATGCGCTGCAGCAGCGAGATGGGCTCGTTCGCCGACACGGGCATCGAGATGGTGCTGAGATCTTTGCCCACGTTCTTGCGCACGAACGCGATCAGGCTGGGCGGGAGCACCCTCGCCGGCGGGATCGTCTTGCGCCGGGAAACGGCGTCCGCGATGGGTAGTGGTGTTAGTGCTTTTGGCTTGACCGGGAACAAACTGCCGACGCCGTCAACGCTGTGCGGCACCTCCTCGTCCTCGATCGATGAAATAGAGGACGACTCGTGAATGGAGACCTCCTCGACGTCCGATGCCGGCGTATCCTCCTCGCTCTGATGGTTGATAATCATGAGCTGGTTCTGCGACCGATCCAAGTCGCCAGCCTCGGCGTCAAAGAACTCCTCGACAGTGGATGCTGTCGATTCCATGCTCTGCCTCGGCACGGAAGCTGTCTGTGCTGGTATCCGCCTTCGCTTGCTGGTATGCAGCAGAGACGAAAACCCCACAACTACGGAGTCAAGATCCTTCAGCAAAGCCGCGCAGTGATCGTGCGTATCCTGGTCTCCCTGGAAGGTCCCATGCGTCCCGTGGCCGTTGAAAATGGCTGCAGCGGCAGTGGTGGGCGCTGGAACCGCCAAGGACGCGCCAATAGCACTCTGGATGGACTGCGGCGTGTGTGGCGACGAAGACCCGCTCGCCTTGCGCTTCCAGAAAGACCGCTTATCGGGAAGCGGCGTGAAGTAGCCGTCCGAGTCCTCTGGGACAGACGGCGTCCCGGGCGAGAGGTGCGTCCCATGAGTGCCGGGGGCCTGCTTCTGCGCGGCCAAGTCCTTAACCAGGCGCCGAAGCGCGTCCCTAGTGCCCACTATCCTGCTGACCAGAGCCTCGACTTGCTGCCATTCTCTATCCTCCTCTTGCTGCGTATGTTGGACCGTCACGGCAGGCTGCGTGGCGTCTTTTGGAGCCCCCGGCGCCGGCTCCTCAACGGCGCTCTCCAACCCGCGCGCAATCTTACTCGCCCGTTCCAGTGCTCGCGCCCAGTCCGTGAATTCTTTCGCGGTGGATGCCTTTAGATGCCATACCTCGGCCCCGGAATCGATAGTGATCTCGCGACGCCGCTCGTCAGCCGCGATGGCGGCGAGGCTGAGAGGGACAGCGCCTCTGAGCGCGGACGAGTTGCGATTATGGTAGTACGAGAGCGTGCAGGTCGTGTAGTCGAGCGAGAAAAAGCGCCTAGCGTAGCCCTGCCCCTTCTTGCGCCTCCTCTTGAGCAGGACGCCGACATGGTATGAGCTCGGCACCCCGCCGTCGCTCTTCCCGGCGGTTGACAAGGCGCGCCCGGCCGCGTTGTGGCTGTGCAAACTGTCGACAGACTCCGAAGTGACGGCACCCAAGCGTGGGCTGTTGGTGTGCTTCCCCAGGCTGGATCGACTCGTACTGGCGGCGGGGCCGGCCTGAAGGTTGGGCAGGTGGCGGGCCGTCTGGGGCGGGGCGCCAGTCGGGTAGATCAGGAGGACGAAGGTGGCCGTCTTGGACGTTTGCTTAGAGAAGGTATTGTCAAAGACAAGGCCGAACATGCCGCCTTGCGTGACATCGTAGGTTCCCACCGAGACCTTGTCCGCCTCGCACTTGCCGTGCCACTTTATCGGAATGAATCCCTTTTTCGCAAGCTGGTCCTGCGCGGTGCTGACATCCCGCTTGGCAAAAAGACCGGATTTGGAGTCGGCGAGGCCGTCGGTGTGCTGTTCGAAGCTGCCAAGTTCGTCGGGGTGGGACGAGAGGCTCGTAGCTCCCGTGCCGGGATGTTTGACGATAGCGAAGTTGCTAGACAAACAAAAGGGTCAACGCTCTGTCGTTCGGAGGTGGGTTTGGCGACGAGGGCGAAGTTACATGGACTTCTTGTGTGGCTGCACGCTCCACGAGATTGTGTGGCCGGCTTCAACCTTGACCCATCGCACAATGTAGGCCTGTGCCGAGGCAGAGACGCGCAGTTAGCAATGGCCACGCCTTGCGACGAGCGCCTAAGGGATCCCAAGCCTGACAGCGCACGCAACGCAGTGCTGTAATAGAGTACATACCTTGCTGTGGATCTCCAACTGCTCAATGCCAGCCATGCTGCACTGTTGCTCCTGCGGGTTCCGTCGCGTCGCGCGCGTTGGCGTTGGCGGGGAGAGCCGTCAAAGTGGGTGTGTGATCGATCAGGGGTCTAAAGCCCCCCGTTACAACGGCGCGGATGCGGTTTGGCTTCGCGAACCGCAGCAAAATGAAGGTCACTACAATATCGCGAAGGGCTGTGGTGCGGAAAACGTGCGCAGCAACGCAAAACCGACCGCGACGGTCCGTCAAGAGAGGAGCGCACGACGGGGTTTTCGGGATGGTCGGCGGTACAGAAGTGTTCAGATCAACTTGGAATCGGGCTGCGCGGGAAACTGGGCGTGCTGGGATCCATTGGATGCAGGTCATCGGCAATCCAATCGCCGTGGCTGGCACGGCTGGCTGGCGGTCAGCGGGGTGGGGGCATTCCCAGCCTGGGGGCGTTCCCAGCCTATCCCTAGGTAATCAAGAGATGGCAGATCCCTCGCTGCTTTTTTCAGCGCTGCTCTGCCTGGTGCCTGGAAATGGACTTCGTCAGCTTGTGGAAGGTGCGGGGCCCGCGCCGGGGGGGAGAACGTTTCAGGGGGTTGGCCACTTCAGCCCTACGGGCTCCCGCAGCCGTTGAGGCTCCAGCCTTTCGACAGCAATTGGAGATCCTGGAAATGTGACACAATTGTATCAAAAGGCGACGGCTCTAGTGTACGGAATAAAACTTGCTTGGTTTCTCCATGCTCTGTCGGTATGAATGAAGCACCATTCAATGGCCAAAGATACGATACAGTACCTCGGATAGGTAGTATGACAGGTCGAACTGTTGAGGCAGCCATGCATCGCTCCCTGGCACTCACGTCAGACTGACGGGGAAGCCTTCGGTGGCTGGGGGTTGCGGCGAGGCGACGTTACACAGGGTGACAGATAAGTGACAGCCAACACGCCTGGACAGAATCTTTGACATCGAGAACGGTATTGTTCAGCGCGCGTCAAGTGCTAACACTGACTGACCCCTGCGCCCTTCACTTTTTCACGCACGCCAACCCAACGCATTACACGAAACGAGAGATGGAGACTTGAAAATGGAGGAACGGAAGCATCCGTCCTTGTCACATTTGTGGCGTCGTCGCCATCAAGCTCGCAGGTTCATTGAGCCTAAATAGACTGCGAAGCCACTGCCAGTCTGTAGTATAACGATTATGTATTCTGCAAGGCCAACTTCCACCAGAATCCTATGCCGAAATGCTGCTCCCAACAAAAACAGGAACTCCGAGCGTCATTTCGCCAACTTCTATGTGCCAAACTAATAGCCCCTCGGAGCGCCTCCAGCCATCTTGGTCATCTCGCTCTGGTACCGGAGCTTAAAGCCGTTGCAGAGCGCCCGCATGTCCGGGTACTGATTCTTGAGCAGCTCGTACGCGTGCGGAATGACCCGAACCATCCACGCGTTGACTCTGGACCCCCGAGTAGCCTTGAAGCAGAGGTAAAAGTACCCTGGGTGCTTCGGGTCGAGGCAGAAGGCATACGTGGACCGGTTGGGGTTGGCGTCGATGTACGTGGTCAACCATTTCTCTGTGAAAACGGTTAGCTCCAAACGACTGCACGCTTCCGCGTTGTCCAGCGCAGAAGACGACATACCAAGGTCTGCACGAGAACCCTTCTGGAACTTCTCGTGCTGCATCAGCTCCTCCGCCTTCTTGGCCATGGCCTTAACATGGTCCTGAATCAGCTCGTCCAAGTCCGAGTACGTGTACTTGCTCCCAACCCGAAGCACCTTGCCGACCGAGAACTCGTTGTCCTTCTGTAGTTCCAGTACGTCGATGTGTTGATAGACACCATCGGCAACCTTCCACGTGACAGCCAGGTGGTCGTTCCCCTTTGACGACGGCCGGATGACAATTTCTCCGGCCGGCTGGCCACCCAAGTACTCCTCGGCTTGCGTGCTGTTAAACGGCTTGAACAAGGGATGCTTGATGACCCTCTGAGTGCGGCCCGTGACCTTATCTTTCTCCCGCAGCTCTTCCCGGTCTTCGTCCTCCTGCTTGTAGTCCCACTGCCCGCGCCCGTAGTCGTAATGCCTGCGGAACGGCCGGCGGAGCTCCTCCTCCCGCATGGACAGCTTGCAGACAAAGTCCTTCCGGTTGATCTCAATCACCTTGGCCTGCGCGGTCTGCCCGACCTGCAGCATGTCCTTGATCGAGTGGCGGTACGATACCTCGTGAGACTCGACCCTCCCCTCGATGCCGCAGTCGAGCTTGCCAATGGCGAAATCATCCTTGACAACCCGGACGTTCACCGGAACGATCATGCCCTCGCAAAGAGAGTCCCTCGTCTCGCCCGTGAACATGGTGAAGATCTGGTCCGACCCGAGCAGGGCAAAGTTCTTACGGAGTTCCTCGAAGGGGCCCATCAGCTCGGCCCGGATTGCCTCAAGCGTGGCTCGCTTGCGCTGTTGGTATTCCCGCTCCAGCTGCTCTGCGTACTCCTCGAGGATCAGCTCGTTAACCTTCTCCTGCTCGTCCTCCTTGAAGAGCTTGCGGACAATCGCCCCAGGCCCGTTCTCGTCCGTCTCCGCCTTGACGTCCTCCTCGTCCAACCCCAACGCATCTGCCGCCACTTTCCGTGCCAGATCGTAGTCCTCGGGATGGATACGCGTGTTGTCGAGCGGGTCCGAATCCGGGTTGGTGCTGTCGTGCTCGATGTACAGGAAACTAGCCGAATTGTTCCACACTCGAGGGCCGAGAACCGGAATCTTGTGGCGCTCCGGGTCACCTACCAACTCGTCTCGGGACGTGACAACGCCGCCATTGGCGTTGATGCCCTTGATGAGAAGCTGCGCTTTGCGCGGGCCGAGACCGGCAACGTAGGGCAGCAGATTCGCCGTGTAGGGATCTCCCATGGCTTCGTTGATGTCCACGCCGCAGAGGTTGACTATATCCACCATGGCCGTCTCGAGATGCTTGTACAGCTTTTCTTGCGGCAGATATTGCTGGTACGGATGGATCAACAGCGATGTGACGTCTTTGCCCAAAGCTGCGTACTCCTTCATGGGGTTCTGCATGTAACGTGCAAGAGCGATGCAGTACCGGCTGACCGGATGCAGGGTGGGGTGCTCTGCCACCGCACGCGGGCTGTCCTTGTACAGCCGCGCCACCTCGTCGTTCACGATGACCACTTCGAGCAGGTCGCTCCGATATTCGTTCGTGTCGGGGTCATCGTACTCCGGACCCATCAGTCCCTTCTCGCTGATGACTCCCTCAACGTCCTTGATGACACGATGAGTATCAGCAGAGTAGCCGGATATGCCCACGACATCGGGATTCCTCCGGCGAACCAGCTCGGCAAATAGCTCGCGCTGGCTCTCATCCCTTGCCAGATTCAAGAATTTGCCGTGCTCAAGAACCCTGCCATCTTCTTCGACCCATGTCCAGTAGATAGGGTCACGGTTCGCATCGCCCATACCATTGGACAGGGTGAGCACGCGTGGTGTAGTACCCAGCACCATTCCCTTCGGCTTCAGTGGCGCCTGGTCGAGCCGCTTGAAGTACTCCTCGCGGCAAATTTTGAGAAGCTCCTCCTGGCAGGCAGTCCGCAACGAGTCCTTCACGCCTTTGGCGATGATCTTCTCAAGCTTGGAAAAGGCAATGTCGAGAACCTTCTGCCGTTCCGCGTTCCATGCGTCGGCCAAGTCGCTGAAGTTGTCCGAGGCGAATTCGTTGTAAAGTTGTCGCCGGAACTCGCGCTCGTTTTCCAGGCTGAGTTGAACCTCGACAAGACCCTCGTCTTCAGCCTTCATCATCTTGAGAAAAATTTCGGGTCTAACAGCCAGATCTCGGATGGTGTGGTTAACGAGGTACTTGATTTCGTAGTATGGATGCGCCTCGTCGATCTTCCGAAGGCCTTTTTCCGTTCGGCGGCAGCTGACGGAGCCCATGGCGTAGAACTGAATCCGGAAGTACTTGCGCATACGCGGGCTGACAAAGAGCTCCTCAGCATACATCTGACGGGCGGCGCTTACCACTTGGTCGCCGGTCGGAAAATCATCGTCAGCCAGATAATCGGCGAGGTCAACGGGGAGTTTGGCATCATCATCTGATGACACCTTCTTCGCTTCGCGAAGTGCATTCTGGGCGAGGCGGTCGGGGGATATGCCGAGGGCGCGCACAAACTTGTACGCCTGGGACCTCCTGATGCGCTCAAAGAGGGCTGTCTTGGCACCAGGCCGCTTCATCTCTCTCGAGGCACCGTTGCCCATGGCGGCAATGTCTTTGAGTTGGGCCGAGTACTGGAAGTTCAGGTAGTCTTGCAGATCCTGCAGCTCCTCTAGAGTCGCAGCCTCGTGAATCATGTCCTCGAGAACTTCATCCTGGACACCTGCCTCCCTGAGGTTGGCAAAGGACTTTTCCAGCGCGTTCCTCTTCTCGACCAAGGAGCGGAACTTGATATCAAGTTCGAGGATGCGCCACAGATCGTCTTGGGTAAGCAACTTCTCAGCATCGACGGTATACTCGGGCGCATCGGGGTGGTCGCGACCGTCTTGGTTCCGGATCTTCTTGGCATGAATCAGGTAGTCTCTCCGGTGCTGGAAGACGTAAGGGACCTCGACGCCGTCGATGATGAAGAACTCAAGGACCTTGCCAATAGCCCTGTTGAAAGGTCCGTGAAGATCACCAGGTAGCTGTTTTTTGGGCCACATGAGATTCGTAATCCAGCGTGCCTCCTCCTTGAAATATTCGGCTGACGTCTGTTGCTCCTTGAAGGGTTTGCGATCGAGTTGGAAGCGCTCGGGTTCGTCGACGACGCGGATTTGATTATCTTCGTCCGTCAGAAGCTTCTCCTTCAGTTGTGACGGTTCGAAGACGTCCTTCAGCTCAATCGCTTGCTGTTCGCGCTCGCGGTCCTCCTCCACCTCTTCCAGCTCGAGGGCCCAGTCGTAGTCTTCGCCGTTGCCGAAAATGGCCTCCATGTCGTCGAGCGCGTCTTTATCTAGGCCGGTAGCATCAACAGCGAGACCCTTATCTCGGGGCCTGGCGACCTCCGCGTCCTCCCGGCGCCGCATGCGCTCCTCGTCATCCTCCGGATAGTCGTCTTCAATGAAATCTTCGAACTCGTCGGCCTGTGCGCGGTGACTGGGGCGGCCGTATGGTCGCTCATCGGCCGCCTCATCCTCATCATCCGAAAATATCTCAGCGAGACCGCGGCGCTCGGTGCCTCGATCCTCATCCCGGTGACCCCGCTTCAGGCGCTTGAACTTCGTCTATGGTCCACCATAAGCACCCGGATGATGATTGCAGCGCAGACAGATAACTTACTTGGGCCTGAGTTTTCCGCTCCCACTCCGGGTTGGCTTCGCCAATAAGATCAAGGTCCTCTTCGTCCAGCTGTTCTTCCTCCTCACGTTCGGCCCGGCGACGCTTCTTCTTCCGGCGCCGCTCGCGTTCTTCCGAGTCGTCGGCCTCTTCCTCTTCGTCCTCGTCGACAATGAACCCCTCTCGAATCTGCAGGCAGATATGAGTCAGCAATGGTTGACCGCCAGACCGCGTCGCGACAACGACTGTGGACATACCCTTCGAGCCTCCTCCTCGTCTTCGTCGTCTTCTTCCTCCTCGCTCGAGTCATCCATCATCTTGTTGCGATCTCTGGTGCGAGACTCGCCAGCCTCCTCATCGAACGACTCGTCATCCTCCTCGTCGTCTAGCTCGGCCTCCCCGTCGATTAGGTCGCGCATAGAGTTGCTCATTGTCGCGGCGGCGGGAAGGCGCTCCAAACCGGGGCTCTGCAATGGCAAAGAAGGTCGCAGCCAGACGCTCTCGTGGGCGAGAATCTGAGATGACCTTGATCAAAAGAAGCAAGTAGTAAGAGGGAAAGCGGTCGTGGGCGAGATGATGAAAGAGTGGATGGCGGAAACTATCAAGCAGGAAGGCTGAAGCTCAAAGACCACGAAATTTTGGGGCGATGGCACTGTGGCACAGAACGCGTTCAGCCTCGCCTCTCACTGGCGATACAGAACCGCACTGGAAGTGGTCCGTGCGAGCCTGTGGGACGAGGTTCTTTGTGGGGATTCCCACACTTGGCGGGCCCTTGCTGTTGAGCAGCGACAAAGTATCGCCAACCTGGGCAATTCCAAACTGGCGCCAACTCTGCACTTTACATGAGAGGTAAGGTAGTTGCTCAAAATCCTCAATAATAGCCATTTACAAAGGAAGAAACACCCACACAGACATACTAGGTACACCTGGCAACTCACGCCTCGCTCGTCACTCGGAAGCTCCTGTTTGCGCGACAGTTTGGCGAGGGTCTACGGAATACTCGCCCAACTTACAGTGACGTGATGGATGCAGAAGAGCGCATACTAGCAGTAGGGCCCACCCGCGGCAGAGCGCTACACTTGGGGCGACCATGGTCCTCATTAGGGTATGGTTTTCTTCTAAGCCCGCTGTTACAACAGTAGCTGGCTGCCCTTGTGGTATGCTGGTAAATGTCATCAAACTAGGGGAAAAGATATGATGTCGTTCAGGCCCTCGCTGCGGTGCCTCAACCCATCACAGGTACCTTGCACAGTCCTGTTCGAGTACCTCTAGCAGACCCCATGGGATGATGCGGCCATTGGGTATCGTGCGATATTGGCTCCTGGACGGGACGCATGCGAGTCGCACCATTTCCGCCCATTGGTGGCAGATGTCCGTTTGGAACATTATCTGATGCAAGTTAAGGGGGTCTTCGTCTGGCTGGCTACCTTACTTTGCAGCAGAAGCGCGTGCAGACGATAGAGGCTGGCAGTATCAGCATGCATTTATGTATTTGCCCAATGCAGGTTTCTGATGCCAAACGCGACGGGGGGCTCCGTGCATCCAAATTAACGTGGACGCCAAAACACAATATACCAAGAGATCTTATTCAAAACGACATCGGAATGGAAAGAAGAAGTTGTTAGTAGCTTTATACTACCATTTATCATTCTTTTCCGCAGTTTTTTCATTTTCCCTACAAATATCTTAACAATAGCTGGTTGTTGAAATCCGCTTTTGCGGTGTAATCCATTTGGTATACACCTTTTTTTGGCCATGGGGAGGGGGGATGCGAACAGGGTTCACACGAATGAGCACGACCCACTCACAGCAGCAATGCTCCTTCGCCCGCCACCACCAACCCATGGCGACAACCCCACATTGGCTGGCAAGCAGCAGCCGCCCAACTCGGAAGTCTTCCTATGCAACATCGTTCGTGAATGAAAATTCTCTAAGCGCGCTCCTTTCCTTGCCGGCGCTTCTTAAGTAAAGCAAGCCTCGTCCCTTGCCGCGTCTCCTCTGCCTGGCTTTTGTGAGGATCGCGACCATCGCGAACCCGAGTCGCCGCCCCCCGCCGTCTGCCCATCACCTTCGCCGCCAGTTCCTCTATAGTCCCAACACTCAGCAAGCTCAGGCACAGCATCGCCCTCAGGCAGGCTCCTCGCAAACATAGAAGAGACCTACAGGTCGTGATCGGTCACCCTCACCCTCGCCGGCCCTCCTTATCGCTACACTTGCTCGCGCCGCTTGGGAGCCCCCCTTTCTTGGCACCATTTTCTCAAACGCCTCCCGGCACCCCTCGACCGCACCCTGACAGCCTCAGTTCTTCCCGAGCCGCGCGAGCGGCCTGAAAGTCCCCACTTCCAACGGCTGCCTCCCTCGCCGATATTTCGCTGTACATACTGAAAGGGATTGGAACAAGCGCGACGCCCAAGCGATTGTCCGAGCCTGTTAGTCCCGGCCCACGCAACGAATTCTATCAACCTTCCGCTACCGCTCCCACTCCCCCGATCTCCCGCCATGGCCGACTCATTTGCCCCGCGCTCCATGAAGCGCAAGAATGTCAAGGGCCTCGCTCTGAAGGCTCCTGCGCCGAAGCCTCCGCCGACAGCTGAGAATGCAAACCGCTTGGGTCCCGCAAATGGGAAAGGGGACGATAACGCCGCGCAGTTGGAGATTGGCATCGAGTTCAACCTGGACCTCAAACCAGAGGATCTCGAAATCATTAGGGACCTTGGAGCTGGAAACGGCGGGACAGTCAGCAAAGTCAGACACATCCCGACAAACACGGTGATGGCACGAAAGGTTGGTTGGTGACAGCACCCCTCCGACCCCGGCTGGGCTGGGAAGAGCAACTTTTTGACCACGGAGCAGATTATCCACGTCGAGGCCAAGAAGGAGATGCGCAAGCGTATCGTCCGCGAGCTGCAGATTATGCACGGCTGCCATTCCGACTACATCGTCACTTTCTACGGCGCCTTCCTGAACGAGAACAACGATGTGATTATGTGCATGGAGTATATGGATGTCGGGTGCGTAGCCTCGGTTCCCAGAGCCGTATGTTTATGTTACTCAAGCTAATCAGCTTGTGGCCAGTTCTCTGGACCGCATTTCCCGGGTGTTTGGGCCTGTCCGGGTCGATGTTCTCGGCAAGATCGCCGAGGCAACGTTGGGCGGCCTGACCTACCTCTACTCGAAGCATCACATCATGCACCGCGACATCAAACCGTCGAATATCTTGGTCAACTCCCGAGGCTCGATCAAGCTCTGCGACTTCGGCGTGTCAGGAGAGCTTATCAATTCAGTGGCCGACACCTTTGTTGGCACATCTACATACATGGCCCCTGAGAGGATTCAGGGTGAAAAGTACACAGTCAAGTCGGACGTCTGGAGTTTCGGCTTGTCCATCATGGAGTTGGCCATTGGGAAGTTCCCGTTCGCAGCTAGCGAGCAGCTGTCCGATGCCGAGAGCGCACCAGCCGGTATTCTCGATTTACTCCAGCAGATTGTGCATGAGCCGGCGCCACAGCTACCGAAAAGCGACGCATTTCCGCAGATTCTCGAAGACATGATTCAGAAGTGCCTCTACAAAGAGCCTGAGCGTCGACCTACCCCACAAGAACTTTTTGTGAGTACATATTCCTTGCGCACCTGGGAGCCAAGGCTAACTCGACACGTAAGGATCGGGATCTTTTCGTACAGGCCGCGAAGCGGACACCTGTCGACCTCAGAGATTGGGCTTGCGGGCTCATGGAGCGTGATAACCGCAAGTCCCATCTGGCTCCCCAGCTCTCCCCGGCGACTCAAGAGCTTCTGCGCTCCAGCGATTCCCCCACTTACGGAGCCCAGCAGACCCCAACCTCAGGTAAGCACTCTAACTTATCGTAACACCGGGCGGACTGACAGGTTCGATGACAGCATACCGGATGGACCCCCGTCAGGCGGCGGACCACGCCAATCTGGCAGCGCAAGTGGATCGTCTGTACATCCGGGAGTGGGATCATGAACAATGAGCATAGGGTCTTTGCTGCAAGTCTAGAGGGTAGCTGGGAATTCGAGCGTCTCCTTCGCTTCACTTCAATCATGGGATCCGTTCGCTTCCACCAGCCCTGTTCCCCACCTGGTCGGGATTTCGCTCGTCGAGAGCTTTGTCGACGAGGAAGGCAAACGGATGCACGGTTGGAGGTCTAATCTTGACTTGGTCATATTCGCCTGGCTAGGAAGGGGAGGTTACATGTCATGATAGACATTGTTGACTGCTCTACCCCTCTTCCCTTCAAACGTCCGCCCTGGTTGGACTTTGAGGCAGAGACACTGGGTGGACGGAAACCCAGCACAGCCGCCAATGTGCTGTCTTCTCCACAGGTACAACCGTGCCGCGACTTCAGCCAATATCTCAACGCGCTGCAACCATTTTCCAGCATTTACCAGCGCCACATAGTCCATCTCTTTGTCTCTGACGTTCTTGGACTTTCTTATGATTTTACGGGTGTGGAGAAAGCCGGCTGGTTGATCTCTGAATCCCTGAAAGCGGCGAGCCTCTGTGATACGTACTGGGGTGTCAGTACGGCTGCAGGCCAGCGGGAGTTGTGCGGGCATCTTACATTGAGTTTCCTTTCTCATATTGTAAATAGCAACGGCCGAGCGCTCCGGCGTCGTGATACGGTTACGGCAACCGTACAACGTTACTCTGATCGGACACACATTGATGTCGTCCGGTTCCATGTATGCCTGCCACGCTAAGTCGAGTTCATTGTGTGACAACTTCATAGCCGTCCGTTTTCGAGTACCTCGATCAGATCGTCAAGTCGCGAAATCACTAAATCAGTGTGCTCGTGCTCCGCAAGGTGCCGGTTGACGTCGTTGACCAGCAACACCGTCTTCGCCCCCGCGCGTCGCCCCGCCGTGATGTCGTCGATGCTGTCACCAACCATAATCAGCCCGCTCGCGTCGGCCACCTCCTCCCCAGCCTCCGTCCGCAGCAGATCCCCGCCGTCGTCCGCCTCCCCATCCGGACTCGCACCCTCACCAGCCGACCGCCGCTTCTCCTCCTCCACCGCGTCCGCCGGCACGCCCGCCTCGCCCGCGCTCCGGCGCAGCAGCCCCCAACTCCGGGCGATGTGCAGGATGCCCGCTGGGTCGGGCTTCGGCGGGCGGAAGTCCCGCGTCACGATTGGAGCGAACACGCTGCCGGCAAGGAACTTGTTCAGCAGGTTGTTGACGGGCGTGTCGAAGTTGCGCGTGCAGATGCCCTTGCGGACGCCGCGCGCGTCAAGGTAGCTCATCAGGCGCACCAACCCGGGCTGCGCCACCTGGTTCAGCATGGCGCGCCGCTCGATGTCACGGATCTGCTCCATCGCGTGGTGCTGCTCCTCGAGCGTCGGCAGGGTGTAGACGTGCTCGAGGATGTCGGTGGCCTTGGAGATGCCGAGGGCCGCGCGCATCTCGGCGAACATGTAGGTTTGTGGTTCGCTGGGCGGTGTTAGCTGTGGGGACACAATCATATGTTTTGTCTCACTTGAGCTCTGATAGATAGCATCTGGTGTAACTCCTCTCAACATGCATAGGTAGTTGAGAAAGTCCCCAGGAAGAAGTATTCTCGAAACGGAAGGTTATGACATACTCACCATAGTGTGCCATCAACATCAAATACGATGCCCTCGAGCTTCCGGGTCTGTGGATTTGGAGCGAACGGCCGGCCTAATGGCGCAAACCTCCAAGGTGCTGTCGCCGACTGCATCATGGGCCAGAACCTGCGCATGGGCCGTATAAATACGGGCTCGAGGTAAGGCGGACTGTCTCACCCTGACCTGGCCGCTAACACGGGAGAAATATGATTGCGAAAATGATGTATTCGAGTCCCGTCCGGGTCTGTGCTATCTGGAAGCTTGCAGGCGCCTAAGATCATTGAATCGTCCCTCCTTGGTGTCTCAGCTCGAAGCAGCCAACCCACCCCTCCACGGCGGGGCATTCCGCGCGGAAGCCAGCTTCCTGCGTCACTGCAAGCAGCGCTCCTGCAGGAATCTCCACAGCGGGCCTCCACTGGCCAGAATTACAGGTACACCAAGGCTATCAAAAGATGATTACAGTTTACTTCTATTGTTACGAAAAGAGCAGAAAAGGAAAAGTAAAAATATAAAATGAGCGGATAGATCGCAAAGGAAATGAGGAACATATAAGAATGACAATAACCATGGAGAAAATGCGAACGCCTGTGATGAGTAAGGTAAACAGTAATGCCTCAAGGGGTACTTACAAGTGCGGGTCTTGGGTGGTGAGTGGGTCCGTCATCGCAACTTCTACGAAAGAGAAGCTCGGGTCCCGGTCATCGAGAATGCGCCAACCAACAACAGACGAACGACAACCCCCAGGTCGCACGAATATTCAAGTTTCCAGCCCTTTCACTGCGCGACAGCACCTTTGCGTAGTTGAGCGTTGGACGACTGTGGTCTGCCCCAACACCCACCTGGCACTTTCCCATGCGCGCGCCACCGTCCCTGGTGAAGCTCATCTCCGGGGGGACATGAAGAGATGAACTCCTCCACGGCGCCTTCGCCGGCCCCATGGCCCCCGCGAAGGCCTTCCAAGAGAAGCGTGAGTGATATCCTCTGAACCACTGCAGAATCGTGGCTTCTCGTACCGCACATTGCTATGTCGGTTTGCCCGGGACGTTGCTAACTCGGCAACCCTCATTCCCAGAAACTACGCACCGGAAGCGTCATCATCCCTTCCACTGGCGAGCGGTCGCGCCGTACCTTCACGCTCCGAAGCTCGGGCCTCCTCCCGACGAGCCAAACCGATGGCTCCGATGCGCCATCCACCGCGACCTTCGGTCTGCGCGACACTGTGGCGAACCATGCCCATGCCGCAGCGCAAAGTGCGCGGGAGGCTGGCATCAGGGCGGTCCGCTGGCTGGACTCGCCCGTGGGCCATGGGGTGCTGAAATGCACCCTCGCGTACACGCTGGGTAGCCTGGCGACGTTCTGGGCGCCGCTCTCCGACTTCCTGGGCAGACCGGACGGCAAGCATGTGGTCGCCACGTTGACGGTCTACTTCCACCCGGCCAGGTCGGTGGGCTCCATGATTGAGGCGGTCCTGATTGCGATTCTGGCCGTCGCATACGCCGCTTTGGTTTCGATCCTGTCCATGTCCACCTCGGTTCTGTTTGGCGATGTTCTGGATATGGTTCCTCTGGCGCACATCGTGGTTCTGGTCGTCTTCATCGGCGGCGGGTTTGGCTTCATGGGATGGGTCAAGCAGCGGATGGGCAACCCGCTGGTGGACGTGGGCAGCACGCTTGCTTCCTTAGCAATCATCGGTGTTGTTACCAAGGAGACGGCGGTCCTCACGAATGTCTTCTCCAACCAGAAGATCGTGCAGATCTTCAAGATGCTCGCCATGGGCGTCACGATCACGACGATTGTCAATCTTCTGGTGTGGAGAGCGTCCGCCGTATTCGCCTTGCGGCAGTCCATGACAACGGCATCTGTTTCGCTCGGTGACATGCTTGCCCTGATCACCCGCGGCTTTCTCAGCGGATCTGAGGACGACGTGCTTTCGCCCGAGTTCGAGGCCGCCTCGGCGACATATTTGTCTGTGTACCCCCAGATGACCAAGAACTTGCGCGAGGCCAAGTTTGAGCGCTACTTTCGGGGTCACGAAAGGGTCTACCGGCTTGACAGGGCTGTGGCGAGATCGATGGAGACACTAGCACAGTCGATCGGCGGGTTACGGAGTGCGGCAAACTCACAATTTGCCCTTCTTAAGGAGCCCATGGTATCACTACCGCGCGGGCTATCATTTGCCTCTCCTGTCTCATCCCCCTTGTCATCGCCGAGCCTGCACCGTACGATGTCAAACACCGTGAGAAGCGGCAGAGACATGTTTTTACCCCTGTCCGCAATCGACGAGACATCCGAGGAAGGCCATGAGGATGAGCGACCCCCGGTTGGTAACCGGCGCCTGTCGAACGCCACTGCAGCAGGCTTGCCGCCATTTCGGCATCCGTCCGAGATATTCGAGCTGTTTATTGAACTGCTCGGACCCTCGATGAAGTCGTTGGCATACACGCTCTCCGAGGTTCTCCGGGATCCGCCGTTCGGTGCGGCTCCTGACTATACAATTATCATTAACGACCATTATCGTCAGAGTCTGACCGATGCTTTGTCGCTTTTCAACGACGCAAGAACTCATGCTCTCCACGAACTGTATAAGACGCTCGAGCTGGACCGGACACGGTCCGACAGCGTGCAAGCTGACTTTGAGGAAGTGGCCGCAGCCTGTGGGCACTTCAGTTTCAGTCTGCAAACGTTCGGGGAGGAGATGCAGAAGTACTTGGACGTACTAGATGACTTAAAGTTTGCTAGTGAGCACAGGAAGCGGAGTTGGCACTGGCTCATGTGGTGGAAAACTGGCAGCCAGGAGGGTCGGAAAAGCCTGGCCCTACCGTATGACAACGCCGAACGTGATCCGTTAATCAAACCGATCAAAAAGAGTCAGATGCCCAAGGGGATAGCCGACCCGCTGGTCAGACGGAGAGACACATTCAGCTGGGAAGCGGCCCCTGAGGCGAAAAAGCGACGAGTCGTGGCGACTTTGTCCCAGCGAGTCCTCCACTGGGCGAGGAGGCTCGCCAGGGACGACCGTAAGTGGTGTCTTCTGCCGCAATTTTGTTGCAACCCTTCAGACGCTTACGACGGATACAGTTCGATTCGGCCTGAAGGTCGGCGTTGGAGCAACCCTATGGGCTTCGTTGGCCTTCATCCCCCAGACACGGGATACGTACCAGCACTGGAGGGGCGAATGGGGCCTCTTGTCGTTCATGATCGTCTGTTCGATGACCGTCGGCGCAGCGAACACAACAGGTTTGGCACGATTCTTGGGCACGCTCGTCGGCATCGCGGCAGCGGGTCTAAACTGGAACGTGTCCCAGCACAACGCCCTCGCACTCATACCTCTTGGGTCTCTGGTGGCCTTCTTGAGTTTCTACGTGATTATCGCGAGAGGCAAGGCGCCCCTGGGGAGGATCACGCTGTTGGCCTACAATGTTTCCACGCTCTACGCATACAGCCTCTCGCAGAAGGTCGAGGACGATGACGATGACGAGGGCGGCGTGAACCCCATCATGAGGGAGATCCTCCTCCACCGCTTCACAGCCGTGACGGCCGGCATCCTGTGGGGCCTGGTCGTCTGCCGGCTGATCTGGCCCATCTCGGCGCGCAAGAAGTTCAAGGAGGGCCTCAGCATGCTCTACCTCCAGATGGGCCTCATCTGGAAGCGCGGCCCACTGGCGATCCTCCTGCGCAGCGACTGCACGCGCTCGTACCTCCGCTCCGGCGAGCAAGCAGCGCTGCAAAAGTACGCCGCGCGCCTCGACGCGCTGCGCACCAGCGCGGCGTCCGAGTTCGAGCTCCGCGGGCCGTTCCCCGCCGAGCAGAGCCGGCTGCTCATGGGCTGTGCGCACCGCCTGCTGGATGCCTTCTACGCCATGTCGCTCGTCACGCAGCGCAAGGGCAGCCTGACGGAGGGCGAGCGCGCCTTGTTGCTGTACACGGCCGACCAGCGCGCCCTGCTGTGCGACCGCATCTGCCACGTCTTCCAGGTCCTCGCGTCGTCGCTCATGCTGGAGTACCCCCTGACGGACGCCCTCCCCAGCGTGGCGAGGACGCGCGACCAGCTGCTGGGGAAGATCTTCCAGTTTCGGAAGGGGCACCAGCACGGTGGGGATGCGGAAGGGGGTAGTAGCAACGTTCCGGCGGACTATCTCGGGGTTGGTACGCTAACACGCGTGGTTGTCGAGGAGCGGGACTATGCGCTCCTCTACGCCTATGCGTTAGTCACCGGGCAAGTGGCCGAGGAACTCAAGGTGGTCGCTAAGGAGATTGAGGGCCTGTTTGGCGTGCTCGATGAAGAGACGCTTTTGTTGCAGTAGTTATGGGTCCTGGCAATGGGTGGCACTGTGTATTCTGGGCGTCCTGGGTTCTGGAGAGCTTGGCGGGCATTTATACAAGCAAGGAAAAGAGGCTTTGTGGGAGTTCAGGATTATTTGGAATACCCTACACCATGTATGAGAAGGGAGGCGTTCACAAACGGCAATGTTGTTGGCAATGTGCAGTAGGCAGTTGAAACATCAATGATGGTTGTTGCCATGACGAGGCGAGGCGTGACCGAGTCAACTTGCCCAGGGCAGTCATTAATCGTGCCTGCATCAACCCTAACCCCAATCATCAGCTTGGTTGTCAGTGGTGCATTGGCCGAGCCGCGCATCGGCTGCTTTTTCTTGGCCACTTGCTGCTCCCTGCGAAGCCATTCCCAAAGCATCGCAAAGTCGACACATCCGGGCCAGGCCGCGACACACACACAACATGACGAGCAGACGCGATTTCCTCAGCCAACCGGCGCCTGAGAACTATGTGGCTGGCCTTGGTCGTGGCGCTACGGGCTTCACGACACGGTCGGATCTTGGCCCGGCGCGCGAAGGCCCCAGCGAGGACCAGATCAAGGCTGCCGTCGCCAAGCGGTCCGCCCAGCTCGGCCTGACCGAGGCGAAGGACGACGACAAGGACGACGACGAACGGTACCAGGACCCCGACAACGAGGTTGGGCTTTTTGCTGGCGGCATCTACGAGAAGGACGATGAAGAAGCTGATCGGATATGGAAAGACGTCGACGACAAGATGGCCAAGCGCCGCCAGAAACAGAGGTTAGTACCTTTCCCTGTTTGCTCTTTTGCCCACTCTTCAAATTCCTCACGACCCCCGTCCGTCCGTTGTTCCCTTGCCCGACCCCCCACTCCGTTCGTCAAGCATGTAGTTTATCAGTCATCAGTCAGCCTCGATGAGCAGAGTACCGACCGATAATCGCACAGGGAAGCACGAGAGAAAGCCGAACGCGACGAATACGAACGCCAGAACCCAAAAATTCAGCAGCAATTTGCCGGGCTTAAGCGGGCGCTCGAGACGGTAACCGACGAAGAATGGGCGAACCTGCCCGATCCCAAAGACTTGACGGGGCGGGCTAAGCGCGCCCGGCAAGCGCGCATACAGCGCTTCTACGCTGTGCCTGACAGCGTCCTCGCCGCCGCCCGGGATCAGGGACAGTTTGGCACCACCGTGGCCGACGACGGCACAGCCACCGATGGCAACAAGGACGGCACCGTCACCGACTTTGCGAAGATCGGTGCCGCTCGTGACAAGGTGCTCCGGGCGCGTCTAGAGCAGCAATCACAGAGCAGCGGGATTGCCACAGCTGGCAGCTCGACGAGCATTGATCCCAAGGGCTACTTGACCTCCCTGTCGAATATTCAAGGCGCGGAGCAAAGCATAGGGGATATCGAGCAGTTCCGGAAGATGCTCAAGTCGGCTGTCGATTCGAACCCGAAACAGGCGGCCAGTTGGATTGCCGCTGCCAGACTGGAGATTGCCGCCGGAAAACCGGGTGCAGCCCGCAGCTTAATTGCGAAGGGCTGCCAGCATTGTCCCAAGAGCGAGGATATATGGCTCGAAAATATTCACCTCAACGACAACCGCAATGCGAAAGTCATTGCGGCGCAAGCGATCCAAGCCAACCCGCATTCAGTGAAGCTCTGGGTGGAAGCCATGAAGCTCGAGAACGACCCGCGGTCCCGGAAGAAGGTTATCCGGCGGGCACTGGATCACAACCAGGAGTCCGAGGCGCTATGGAAGGAGGCAGTGAACTTGGAGGAAGACCCCGCGGATGCGCGGATGCTGCTGGCCAAGGCTACGGAACTCATTCCCGAGTCGCTCGATCTGTGGCTGGCACTCGCGCGCCTCGAGACGCCAGAAAACGCCCGCAAGGTGCTCAACAAGGCGGTCAAGAAGCTGCCCAGCTCTCACGAGCTGTGGATTGCCGCCGCCCGCTTGGAGGAGCAGCTCGGAGAGGGCATCAGGCGGCCGGTGATGAAAAACGCCGTCCAGTTCCTAGCCAAGCGGAACGCAATGCCCAAACGCGAGGAGTGGATTGCCGAGGCTGAGAAGTGCGAGGAGGAGGGTGCGGTGATAACGTGCAGCAACATCATCGAAGAAACACTCGGCTGGGGATTAGACGAGGACGACGATCGCAAGGAGATATGGATGGACGACGCCAAAGCGAGCATCAGCCGGGACAAGTTCACGACTGCGCGCGCCATCTACGCCTACGCGCTGCGGGTGTTCCCCAACAGCAGGAGTCTTTATCTCGCCGCGGTGGAGCTCGAGCGCAACCACGGCGCCAAGGACGATCTCTGGCGGGCGCTCGAGAAAGCGGTGGAGGCGTGCCCTCACGTCGAAGTGTTCTGGCTCATGCTTGCCAAGGAGAAGGCGGGCGAGATCAACGAGGCTCGCCGGGTGCTCGCCCGGGCGTTCAAGCAGAACCCGGACAACGAAGACATCTGGCTGGCTGCGGTCAAACTGGAGGCCGACAACGGATTCATCGACCAAGCCCGGGACCTCCTCAAGACGGCGCGTCAGAACGCTCCGACGGACCGGGTGTGGATGCGCAGCGTCGCGTTCGAGAGGCAGCTGGGCGCCAACGAGGCCGCGCTGGATCTGGTACAGGACGCGCTCCTGCTCTTCCCCGCGGCGCCCAAGCTGTGGATGATGAAGGGACAGATCTACGAGGACCTGGGCAGGCTCCCGCAGGCGCGGGAAGCTTACGGCACGGGCGTGCGGGCGGTGCCGTCGTCGGTCCCGCTCTGGCTGCTCTACTCGCGGCTGGAGGAGCGGTCCGGCAACGTGGTCAAGGCGCGCAGCGTGCTCGACCGCGCGCGGCAGGCGGTGCCCAAGTCGCCCGAGCTCTGGACCGAGCTCATCCGGGTGGAGCGGCGGGCCGGCAACACCAACCAGGCCAAGAGCCTCATGGCCAGCGCGCTGCAGCAGATGCCCCGGAGCGGGCTGCTGTGGGCGGAGCGCATCCTGCACCTCGAGGCGCGCACGCAGCGCAAGTCGCTCATCACCGAGGCCATCAAGAAGGTCGAGGACGACGCGGTGCTGCAGGTGACGGCGGCGCGCATCCTGTGGGCAGAGCGCAAGCTGGACCGGGCGCAGAACTGGTTCGAGCGCGCGCTGCTGCTGGACCGCGACCTGGGCGACACGTGGGCGTGGTACTACAAGTTCCTGTTGCAGCACGGCACCGAGGAGAAGCGGGCCGACCTCGTGGCCAAGTGCGTGCTCAACGACCCCCGCCACGGCGAGCACTGGCAGTCCGTGGCGAAGGACTCCAAGAATGCGGGCAAGGGGACCGAGGAGATTCTGAAGCTGGTTGCGGCGTCGCTGGCATAGAGCCGATGCAGTCCCCAAATGCGACGTTGCGAAACGGTCGTCGGGTCGAACAATCCGGGCTGGGCTGCTCATGGTGAAGCAATCAAAGGGCGGGGTTCCGGGGGTTCCACGTTATGTGTTCTGTTTCCCTAGTAGTAGCGTCTCGTGATATCCCAAGTGTTGCAAGATAGGAAAGCTGTGAGTGCATTGATCTCCTATTCGCACTAAAATGAAACCTCAAATCCCGAGAATGCGCACATACTCCCATGGAATTCAAGCCTGACCCAAAGCTAAATCAACCAACGTGACAAAGGAAATCCGAGTTCAATCCGGTCGCCATCGCATATGTCGCCTATTTGCCGCCGAACCACGAGGAGAGGTAGCTCTTGCTCTTGGAGGCGCCCTCCTCGACCTTGCGGTCGAACTCGTCGATCTTCTTGAGCGTGTCGGCCTTGGCGGCCTTTGCGTACGACTCGGTCTCGCTCTTGGCCTTGGAGATGTCCCTGTTGACGGTGGCGACCTTTTCGTTCTTGTCAACACATGCTATCGAAGCACAAGGGCCGTCTTCATCACTTACAGCGCTGTCCACCTTGGCGCCAACCTCCTGGCCGACCTTGCGACCCTGCCCCTCAACATCTGTCGAGCGGTGCGGGGTCTGGCCCTTGATCTTGGCCGCGACGTGATGCGCGTCGCCTATGAACGAGGGAACATCCGTCAGAAAAGGTACCACTAAGAAAAATCATGGCTCAGGATGGTAAATCTCACGCTCAAACTGCTTCTCAGCCACCTTGGGGGAACCGCCAGCCGAGTAGAGGTAGTAGCCGACACCGCCGGCAGCCGCGAGGCCAATGGCAAGGGGCGCTTTCGACCGAGACATGGTGTTAATGTGTTGCTTGTGCTTGTATTTAGATGCTCGTCGAAGGTTGTGAACCTCAAACGGTCTCGAACTTTGAAGAAAGGGGAGGACTGCGTTGAGTGATGCGGTTGGCAAAATGAGGGGTCGTGGTCAACGGGAAAGAGTGATGGATTGTACCACCCTGATTGATTTTAATAGAAATGAACCCTCGGCCAAATCGTCGTGCATTCCCTGATGCGTCTCATTCGTCCTGCCCTCAAGCTCCCTTTGCCGAGCTTCCAACCTTGAGAGCTCTCCCTTTCAGCGCGCGCCATGTATGTATGACGTAGATCGAGCGGGGAGTAGCCTGACAGGCCCCCTTGGCCCGCTGTGGCCCAGGCCATTTGGAGCTGAGAATGCGGACGCTAGGGGCTTGGCGCGCAGCGTGCAGGCTCGCGCCGATATTACATCATACGGCTGTGCTTTGCAGCAGGTCTCCTTTCCTGCACAGGTTGGCAGCGACTTTTTGGAAGCTCGTCGTTGCCTACTCTCGCGGATTGTGGATTCTTGTTATGTCAAGGCACCGACCAGCAGCTTGACTTGGCCCAGCCTCCGACACAAGAAGGATCACGCGAGCAAGGCCTTGCGGTTTCAAACAAAAGGCCCACCCACTCGGTTGCTTCTGGGGGCCGCTGTGTTTCCGCCTCGACACGGCACTCGACCCAAACCCTTCACATACGACGACACAGCAGGCCACACAAACGTACACGCCCGGCTTCTCTGCAGTGCCAATGTCTTGTCGAGTGAGAGCTGAGGCAAGACGCGTGGTGGCTTGAGAGCCATGCCCAAGCCCAGGCACCACCGGTCCTCGCGGCGCGTGCCACCCCCGCAAGAAAGCGACTTCGATCACGAGATAAAGCTCGTCGATCGTGACGAGGAGGAAAGCCCTCTGAGACCATCCTCAGCGGGGCCGTCGTCTTCCCAGCATGACGGTCCGGCCCCTAACCCTGCAGCCCCCGCTGCGTCCGATGAGCACGGGGATACAAGCCGACACGATGGAAGGGGGGAAGAGCCGGGTCATCTCTCTATTCATGTTGACGGTGCGTGTGCATTCTGTATGTGTGCTTGCGCTGGCTGAAGGACGGTTCTAATGCCCAACAGAGCCCACTCCACAGGTAGAACCCGATCGTATCGACACAGAGACGCAGGCGCCGAGGGGCAGAAGCAGGCTAGATTCGCCCGAGACGGCCATTGACATACTGTACGAGAACCAGAGGGGTGGCTTTCTCTGTGGGATGCCACTGTTCTCTTCAAAAGCACTCGGCAACCTCGACCCACCGCCATGGACGAACTACGCCCACAGACCCAGTCCAACCGACACACAAACAGCGCAAGTACCTGACCCCAGCTGGGAATGGGCATGGCCGGAGTGGCGCGTCAACCATGACGAAGGTGTGGACGAGGACGGCTGGGAGTACTCGTTCGCCTTCTACAGGAAGTTCTCGTGGCACAAGGCACGCTGGTGGAATTCGTTCGTTCGCCGGCGAGCATGGATCAGAAAACGCGTTAAGAAATCCGGGGGCTACCTGGCGCAGGACCCTCACATGCTCAACCCGGAATACTTCACCGTCCGGCCATCCTCTGAAATTGCCCGGGACCGCAGCTCTAGCAGAGCCAGCAGTAACCGTGGCAGTAGACTTAGCACAAGCACGATCAACGACGAAGACGTCGAGCAACTGGTTATCAAAAGGGCCGACGAGCTCTTGCGCGCCCTCCGCTTGTCCCGGATCGACAGGGAAAAGACCGAAGCAGTCGACAACTACCTCAAGAACGCGCAAGACGACTTGGACGGGCTGCCGTCAATCATGCACGAGGTCATGGCTCTCTTCGTTTTCCAAGCATCGCGCCGGGTTCTTCTCGGCAAGTTGACCGAGGTCTACGACAAGGCAGCGGCAGAGCAGAAGCGGGTCGCGGACGCAGTCGTACATCCTGACCGGAGGGTGCAGAATCTCGCCGCGGCCGTCAAGCACGCCGACGAAGAGGTGCGGCGGCTCGAGTACTGGAGTGACGTGAAGAGCATCGCCGAGGAGGGCGAGTCGAAGGGGGCCGTTGACCGGCATCAGGGTTGGGATCCGACATGGCAAGGGGTGGACAGATCCGGGCCCTCGGCGCCGCGCCCTCCGGTCGAAGGTGGGAGGACTCCCAACGCAAGAAGCTGACGGCCGGGGAGCTCTGCTGGTTTGCTTGTATAAGTCGTTTTTCCTTTTGGTTTTGTTCAGCGTCGGTTTGTTTTCCTGGGACTTGTGAGGTGTTTCGGATGCGTAATATACCCATCGTACAGTCTTCCTCTCAGAAAGGCGTCACAATAAGGCTAGTGGTAGGGAAGGCTCAAAACAGATCAACTCAACCGTGTGCTCCGAGTTCTCCATTCAAATCTGTCTTTGAAATCTGTTATCTTATTTCGTATACGCTGTAAGCACAAGCAGGCCTCTCTCACATGCGCGTGAATTCCAAAGGTGTGCTAGTCGTAGTTACCACCTAAATTTGTACCTAGCGTAATACAGTTTGGCGTTTCCGAATATAGTGTACTGTACCCTAATCCATGCAAAGTGGAACTGGTCTGTAACCATGAACCCTCTGAACCTCTGCGGCCCCAGCCGAAAGTTTTTTGGCAGTAAATCGCCTGCGAAAGGAACAGCGACCAGCACCAGCTGCCCTACCCAGGTTACCAGATGCACAGCAACCACCCACTGGACAGGCCCGCGGCGTGGACAGGTCTGCCGCGACGATCCAGCACGGCGATGCCCGCTTCATGCCAATGACGCTACGCGCCACGCTGCCTTGGAGAGCGTGTCCCGCCATCCGCCTCGTCCGACTCCAGGGTCCTATTGCTGCCGCACGATGCAGTTCGCCAACCATCGACCACCGCGGCCGCCTCCGGCCCTACTCGACTGAGCAGGCCACTGCCTCTCCAGATGCGCCCGACCGATCCAATGCTCCCGACGCTGCCGCCACCGAGATGCGGGCGTCGCTCGTCGACCGCCTGCGCCACGTCCCCGTGCGACCTCACGGCGCCGCAGCATCGGTCGTGGTCAAGCCACTCACGCCGTTGCGGCACCGGCGTGAGGCGGACCTTGAGCGGCAGAGGATACACAACTCCCTCTTCCAGCAATCCCGCTTGGATGAGCACCGCGTTCGACCCCAGCCTGGCGATTGGCGCGTCATCCTCCAGAACCTGATCGCCTGGACCCCCATGCATACGAAACCGTCGAATGGAGTTAAGGTCGTCATGCCCCCGAGCTCAACTGAGCTGCTTCTATCCGATCATGGGAACAATGTGTGGAACATAAAGTCGCGGACGGGATGTGACATGACTCTGTATCGGCCTCGAAACGGAGTCGGCGCCGAGAACGACGTCGAGGTCGCCGCTGAGCGCGACGGCATGGGCATGGACGAGGGCGAGGGAGAGGGCGAGGGCGAGGGCAACCGTGACGAAGTCGACGAAGCAGACGAAGCAAAAGCCGAGAGTCAGAGCGAAAGAGGGGCCACAGATCCCTACATCGTCCTCACGGGTCAGCCCGGCAACGTGGCTGCCGCCGTCGAAGACATCCTGAAGGTCACCAAGGAAGTTCTTATTGTGAGGCTCCAAGACGGTTACCAGACTGTTTTGCACGACGAATCAGATGGCTTCCAATTCTCCGTCGTCCACTACGACATGTCGATACCGAACCGGCCTTACAAGCTCACCCAGAGAGCAGACCAAATCCCGAAGCCAGAGGCCTGGACGTGCGAGAGCTTGGAGCGGTACATTGCCGCGCTGACTATGGGTCGCATCGGCGGGGTTGCCGCTCGTAAGCTCTATCGACACCCGGACACCCACGAGAGCGTGGTCGAGCGGCTGTTGCGTGAGGTGTTTGACGACCCAACCGCAGCGCAAGCCTTGTCGAACCCAGCACTCAAGCTTGCGCTGAAGTACCTGGTGAACGCGGGCGAATCGCGCTCCGGTACCGCCTGGGCGCTGTTCTGGCGCGCCCGTCATCTTCGCCTGCGCATGGACACTGACGTCTTCAATCTCCTACTGGAGACCTCGGTGCGATCCAAGAACCTCCTCGCCTTCCAGAGCATACTGCGTCGCATGATTCGCCGAGGACAGCGTCCCAATCTCCGCACATGGCGCCTCTTCCTCCGCGTCATCGAGGCCGAGGAGGTCAGGCGGTACATCATTCATTCGATGCATGCCAAGAACTTCTTCGTCAACCCCAAGGCAGTCAACCAGGTGGCAGACGAAATGGCCGCTCACGATGCCTACCGCGCAATGCAGCTGGGTCTGGATGCGGACGCCTTCCTCGCCGCGCAGCGAGAGCTCTACGGCCCGGAGTGGCGGCTCCAGCGCTACGGGGCACACAAGATACTCCACATCCTCGGCCTCTACGGTCGATTCGACGACGTGAAGAAGCTTCTAGCGGTCATGTTTGACAGCCAGCAGAGCAAGCCCAACACCGCTACGCTCAACACGGTGCTCGCGCGCTGCAAGGCCCAGGGCCGCCTCGACCAAGCCATCGAGTTCGTCCGCATGTTCAGCCACCACGGCCAGGATATGGTCGCTGATTACCTGACGTTCCGGCTGTTTGCGGATATGGCGCGGAAGCTGCGGAGGCTACATCTCCTGGGCGCCGTGGTGCGGTATGCACACCTGCGCGGCAAAGCGAGCGGGCGCGTCCGATGGCTGACCACCCGCATCCTTACACATACCCAGACAATTGACAGGCTGACCGGCGGGATACGGAGCTTGTGGGACGAGCCCAGTCAATGCTCGCGTACGAAAGCCGATTTCATGGAGCGCATCGTGCTGTGCGACGACACGGGCGACCCGGAGAAGGCCCAGACAACAGGCGGAAAGAAGGGAGCGCGAGCCACGTCGTCAGCTAGTCCGTCCGAGCCGTCGACGGAGCCAGAACCCAAGCAAAGCCGAGTTGAGAGATACGGTGTCTTCTGTGAATGGGCGACGAAGTTGGCCATTCGATGGCTTCCGGCCACCCCGCTCGGCGACGTCCTGCAGGCCGCGCTGGACCTTGATCGCAAACTGTATGCGTTTGCGCGCCAAGGGCCCGAGGCGGGGCGCCCGGCGGTGCCTCCCCTTCTCGAGAATCCATTGCCGCTGCGTCTCAAGAGAAAGGTTGTTCTGAAGGGTGGTAAGAAGGATCAAAAGCCGAGCGATTACGACGATGAAGGTACAGGATATTTAGGGCAGGGGGAGGACGATGCTATCGATGAGGAGGACGACATTGAAGAGGAGGACGAGGACGAGGAGGTGGGGGCACGACGAGGAGGGAGGGGAATAAGAGGGCAACAGCCAAGAACACGACCACAACGAACCGCCCTTGTCACGGCCGTGGAAGGCGCCGACGGTCAGGGGCAGTCGGATCGACTTTGGTAGAGTCATGATGATCAGTAAGATGCATGATGTACGCTCCCGGGCTGAGACAGACGACACCGCCGGTTTGGCCATCAAAGCAAACATGCTGCTTTGGGTAGACTATGGATAATCTCTACTGTAAATCCCAATGAATATATATACTAGATATCCTTCATGATGTTTTACTGTCAACAGTGGCAGGTACTTTGTGTGATTGGTGTTCTTGGGCCATAGCGATGTTGTCTATGTGTTTTGTATCGCGGGGCTTGTGCAGAGCGGGGCATACATACACAGCACGTCTCCGAGAGACACTACATCATAATCATCATCATCATCCGTCGCCCAACAGGATCCAATCCCAAAATCTGCCACCTTCATCAATCTCACTGGCAGCCACTCCTCAGTTCTTATGGTTAACACGTCATGACGACGTTGTGTTCGCCAGCGGATGTGAGCAACAGGTAACGCACATGGATCATGGCAGCGGCGGCGGCGGCATCAGAAATCGTGCCCGCGCAGGTTGGCTTTCTAGCCATCTACAACCCCAGCCTCGGCACCACCGACGAGACGGTGGCAGATCAGATTGTCTACTATGCTTCGGCCAGCAGTGCCCAGTCGAGCACGAGACGGCGTCGCCAGCACCACGACAAAAACCATCGTGCCGCCAGGGATTCCAAGGACGCATCCAGCGAGGAGCGCAACGAGCGGCTGCGGCAGATCGGCCTGGCCCAGGGCATGGTCGAGTTTGGCCGCAGCTTCTCGAACGGCCAGCCCGTGGACGCAGTCGACACGGAGCGAAGTCGCGTGGTGCTGCATGAGCTGGAGCCGGGCTGGTGGATTCTCGCAGTGCGTCTCTTCTGCCCTCTCTCTCTCTCCCATTCCAGACCTTGAAACAGAAAGGACTAACACGCCCAATCAAAGTCGATCGACCTCACCCGCCTTCCTCTCCCACCAAGCAAGTCCACAACCCCACCACCACCACCACCACCACCCCCTTCCGCCACCGGCCCATCCTCTCCAGCAACCGGCTCACCCGAGCAGCCCCCAAGGTACGACTACTCCGCCCGCGAGGTGAAGCCCGCCCTGCTCCTGCAGCAGGACCTCCTGCGCGCCCACGCCCTCTTCCTCCTGCACCACAGCCCGCCACCCCCCTCCTCCTCCTCTGCCAGTTCCTCTTCCCTCTCCCCACCCTCCCTCGCAACCCTCTTCGCCACAACCCCGCGCGAAGTCTGCACCGCCTTCCTGGCCCGTTACTGGGACGCCTTCCTCGCCTCCTGGGACGTCCTGCTGCACGGCAACCCGGCCTGTGCCGTGCTGGGCGGCGTCAAGATCGCCGCGTGCGGCGAGCTGGGTATTGGTGTCGGGGAGGAGGAGCGCGGCAGCGGGGAGAGGGCTGTGCTGGAGGGGCTGGTTGGGCGGGTGGATGGGTTGGTGGATTTGGTGGTGGGGAGGTTTGGGGAGGTGGATGGGGAAACGGTCGCGCAGGGGAAGGGACGGGCTGCTGGTAGTGGTGGTGGTAGTGCTGGCGGTGTGAGTGATGGCGGGCAGTGGTTGGGCTTGGGGAACGACGTGGGTGCTGAGGATGGCGCCGTATTTTTGGGTGTGGGCGCGCTTTCGCGGCAGTCACTCCGTACGGCGACGGCGTGGATGGAAGATATCTACGCGTGGGGTGAAAGCGCGTATGGCGTAGCGGACAGCAGCGCCGCGGCTGGCTCACGGCTAAGGAAACAGAGAGCTGCGGGCAAAAAGGGAGGTCTGGCGCGAGCGTCCCCTGCGGAAGGCGGCCAGGCGAAGCAGGGAAGACGGGCCTCAACCGCCGCAGCCACGAGCCATGCGAGGCAAAGCAGCCCTGTACCCGCCAAAGATGTCACGAACGACACCGGAGGGATGGACAAGATGTTCAGCTATCTCAAGCTTGGCTATGGCACATACTGGTCACTGGGCAATTCGACTCCCGCCACCAGCTCGGACGCGGATGACGAGCCTGCGCAGCCGACGGACGTTGCCGAGGGCGTTGATTCTCCTCGGCAGCCTCCGCAGGAGCTTAACAAGGGTTACTTCCTGCTGGGATTGGGCGAGCAAAGCAAGATACCAGAGCAGTCAGGGCAACCGACGCAGGAGGACGCCACGCGCTTCCGTACCGTTACGGTTGAGCTCGACAATCAGGAGGATCAAACCGCACACGGCCATCAGGACCGTCGCGCAGCTCAACTCCGCCCCGCCATCTACGTTCACCGACCCTTCATCTACACACTGCTATTTCATGATTCACCCGTTACGTCCTGGGACGAACTCTCCCAGTCCCTGCACACACAACTCTCCACACTACACAAACCGTTACTCACCTCAACAGCCTACCGCCCGGAGAAACCCCCAGCCACCACCACCTCCTCCTCCCAACCCCAAGCCGAGCACCTCTCGCTCTCGCTCTACGACCTCGTCTTCGACCCAGCAACCCTCACGATCCACTCCACCATTCCCAACATCCCCGACCCGCTGGCGGACGTCGGGGCCGCTGCCGCCGCCAGCTGGACGCGCATCGAGGCGCTCGGCACCCACGCCCAGATTCTGAGCATGTACGCCGCGACGCGCGGCGACCGCTCCGCGCGCGAGCGCACCTGCAAGACGGCGCGCGGGTGGTGGGTTGTCTGGAACCGGATTATTGAAGCGGGCGCTGCCGGGGCCATACCTGGAGCAGATGGAGTGGGGATTGCTGAGGATGATGACAACGGTGCCGAGGTGGGAGGGAGTGGAAGAGGAGGGGGTGAGAAAAGCTCGCCGGCGGGGAAGGAGGTCTTCCTCGTGCGGCGGGCCAGCGACCACGGCGGCGGAGCGGGCGGCCTCAGGGGGGTCAGCGCATCGTACGTGTCTGGTGTTGGCGGAGGAGGCGGTGCTGGCGGGTGGGCGGATGGGGCGAGCCGGCTGGCGCAGGGCATCGGGGTCGATACCAGGAGGTATATTGAGGGCTTGCTAAGTTTGAACCGCTGAGATGAGCCGTCTCTGAGATGAGGAAGATACTTTGTTGGTTGATGGAGGGTGCAGCGCAGTGGCTTCACCGACTGTATGTATCTACAAAGTTGAGTAGGTGCTGTTCTTCACTATTACGCTGGCGAAGCTTCGGTGAAACACCCGCACCGTGATACCGTGAGCGCGCAGCTAGGCTCGTCGTAAACTTCCATTCGCAATTTCGGCAATCGCGGCTGGTATTGTGACCACGCGAAATGGGCCATCTGCGGAAACAAAGCACAAACGGCCCGTCGGGAGACAATGCCTGTTGACCGTTGAGATGGTTCCTGGCGGTAAAATGCGGAAGGCGGGCGACAAAATAGCTCAGCATGAGTGATCTTCACGTGGAGATCATATACCCTATAGCGGACATCAAGTCAATTTCAGAATCCAGGTTGCCCCCATGTATATACAAGAAGGTGAAGTCTATATGTGGGCTGATCTATGGCGCCCAGTCCATTTTCCTTTCGCCGTACCTGAGCCGTCGCCGAGTTCAAGAACTCAAGGCGTGCGGCTTTCTCCAGTTTCTGTGTTCCTGAGCAAAAAAAAAAAAGGGGTATATATCCCGCCCCCTGTGGGGTGGCGGGCAAAAGATGAAGTGAAATCGGGCATCACGTCGTAGCGTCGGGGTTGCCTGGAATCATGCAAGCGCCGAAATTCCAATGCTCCCAACGCCAGGCTTGGAATGGACGTCAGATGACGTTTAGTTGAACCACCACTCGATCTTCTCGCGGCCGCCATCGAGTGTACCGAAAAGCTCGAGGAAAAGGTTCTCAGAGGCGTCAATATCCCCGACCGCGCAGGGCGGGCACTTGTCGTGAATAACGGCCTGGGCAGTCTTTCCGTTGGCCTTGACGGTGATCGTCTTGCCGCACATGGGGTTGCCGTTGGACTGAGCGCCCATCAGCGCCGCCGAAACGGCGACAATGTTGTGCGAATGATCCAGGCCGCTGTCGTCAACGCCGCACGAACCCATGCCTAGAGCGAAATAAGTGAGATCGCCGCTGTACGACGGCGAGCCACCACTGCTGGATCCGCTGCCGCTGCCGCTGCCGCTGCCGCTGGTCGCAGCGGGCGGCGATGAAGGGGTAGTAGGGCTCTGCACCGGGGGCGCCGGGGGAGGAGGAGGCGGGGGCTGCACCACAGGACTACCCAGAAATCAAGATGTCAGTAAGCGCAACATGAACGGCTGGTGCAAGTGGAGTATACACATACGGAGGGGGCGGGGGTGCCACCACAACTGGCGCAGGCTGGGTCGTGGTCGGAGCAGCGGCCGTCGTCGGGGTGTTTTCAATGAACAGGCCGGGGCTTGCGCTGGCGGTCGTCGAGGTCGTAGACGTAGTTTGCGCAGCCTTAGTGCTGGGCATGATCAGCTCAGTAGTGCTGTCGTCGATAAGTTCCGTGACCGTCTCGTAGACGGTCTCGGTCACCCACGACACGACCGTGCCGCGCTTGTTGTGATGATGCCCGTGGTCCTTCCTGCGATGCTGGTGACCGTGGGCATGGCCGTGAGGTTGAGCGGCGACGACTGCGGCCAACAGACCAGCGACAAACACGGCTGTTTTCATGGTGATGGAGCTCGGTTGGTCGATATTGGTCTCACTTGGTCAAAGATGAAATCGAGAGCGTGTGTAACGGCGCGAGCGATGAGACGCTAATGAATGTGATGTGGTCGATGGTGAAAAGGGACGGTGAATTCGATGTTGTTCCCTCTAGGAAGCTTGAGCTGGGTGTTTTGCTTGTTGTGGCTTTGGCGGTACTGCAAAATGAAGGTGGGCTCCCGGAGCCAGGTCGAGAAAGGAACGGATGGTGGAAGCGTAGTCGAAGCAAGCAAGGAACGAGGGTTGGTTTGGGGTGAAAAGAGCGCAGCACAGGCCGGGGTGCTGAGATTTAAAGGTATCCCAGCTTCTGGACGGCCAACAAGCAGGCGTGGGCTGCTTGCCAGGGCGGAGAGCGCTGCCCAAGCTGCTGTTTTGCACCATGTCTCATTGTGCTGCTATCGTCTGACGGCGAGTGGGTACGAAGAGGCCGGTCTGGTGTGTTAGCGAGTTTCTAGCATCTCCCCGCAAATTGCCAGTCCAACGCACGGATGCAAAGGTAGCTCTCGAGCAGACGCAACAGTGGCTTGTGTAGCCTATGAAGGACGGCAGTTAGTGAGGGCTAGTGTTACGCTGGGAGCCCTGTTCCTGTCCTTGTTTGTCATAAAATGGCGCCAGTAAGCCCGTTCTCCTTGCAGCTGGCTGCAAGGCACAACGGGGAAACTCCCGCGCCCCTGTCGTTGCCACGAAAGCGAGCCAACCGCCGTCGAAGCGCAAACCTGGTCAGCCAATGACATGAACGGCGGTTGGGAGCCACGTCGACGCGGCCCACTGCCTAGGTTCCGCCCAAGAGGCGGCGTCCACGTCCTCGTTCGCCTTGCAGTCAGTGGCAGTCTGCTCAAATGCGTGCCGGTTGGTGACAGGAAACCGAAACAGAGTGGTGGCGGCCACTGTGGAGGCCGAACTTTGGCCCGGGCCAGTCCCCCCGCAGAGATTGTCGCGGAAACCCACAGCAGCTGTTCGAGAAGCAACAGCGTTCATCCGAAGCTTGCCGGAACGAACGACACGGCAATGACGGCCTGCAGCCTTCCTCGCCTGGGTGGGCTCGGTGGGCTGGGGATCTGAGCCATCTGGATGAAAGCCACACCCGGAATCCGGATCAGACGTTCGATACCTTCCCATCCGCTCGTTCTCTTCCACTGGTCTTCATCCGCTCCAACATTCTCACACACCGTTGGTCGTCATGATCGTTGGTGCCTTTGACACTCAAGCGCCCCATCACCCAAGAGGAGGCTCGCTACCTCGCTCCACTGTAGTGTAGGTACTGTGTACAGATTACTTGATACACTGATAGGGCTGGACCGCCTCCGCTCACAAATCCGTGAGCCATTATTGCCAGGCGAGCCAGTCGTGCCAGTCTCGAGCCAGTGAAGGGCTGTCGGCGGCATCCCTCGGCTGTTGCACACGCGACAGCAGGGCAGTTCAAGGGCGACTTGTTGTGGGGATTGGCAGGATTTCCGCTTTTGCATATTTGCCTCCCGCGAAAGGGATTCGGCCCGAGTGTGTGCAAAGAATTCTGGTGATTGACAACTTCATCATTGCTTGTGGGTAAAGGTGTACAGGAACAGCCCGTCCCTGCTGAACACAGGGCGGTCCTCATCCTCAATCTCTACCACGGTGAAGGTTTTTCTTGCCGACTTGAGGAACTGCATGTCTGCTCGCCGCCGCTTCTTGAAGCAGAAGAAAACAGTGGCGGTAGGGACGAGAGCCAGCAAGACTTGCAGCGTCTGCAACAGAAGTGGAAATGCGGGTTCGAAGTAGACGCAATCTGCAGCCAGGATGATGTCGGGTTTGAGCTCGAAAACCTCCTGCGAGAGTGGCTCCCCCCTGCGTCGCACTTTTGTTAGAGGGACGCCACACAACCACGGATGCCACATGTGTGTGCGGATATTGGTATGCCTGTGCTCATATCCAGGGCGACCTGCTGGCGCCTGGCAGATATTGCAGCAAAGCAAATGTTCAAGGAAGGGAGCACAAAAGTAGACACAGCAAGGATTATAGCAAGCCACTCACCAGTTTAGTACTCTGGCTCTGACCTTGTTGTCCAGCCCGTTCAGGGAGATGTTGTGCTGCATCAGCGACTCCATCTCCACCATATCGGTGATGAACAAGGGGTGATCAAGGCTGGCACAGCCTCGAGCTACGGTCAGCCCGACGACCCCACCGCCAGCGCCCAGTTCAAGTCTGCCCAGGGCGAGCGAGTTAGCGACTGGTAGAACCGCACTGCCCACTAACGCTGCCGGGGGGTTGAAAAACGGCCCTGCACCCAAACAGAACTGCGTCGGGGAAAGAGGAAGGGGAAAACTCAGCACAAGGTCACTCACATTCTGGCGTGTTGCAGCTTGTCCAGATGGTAGCGCAGCATATGCTTGGCCAGCACCATGCCAGCAGGCCAGAGCTGGCCGCCGCATCCCGACTTGAGGTCTTCGTGGAGCTTGAGTGGCTCGCCCAGAAGACCTGAGAAGTCCACTTCGGTGGTTCCCGCCGCCTTGTACGCTGGGAGGGGCGCAAGGTCCTCGCCGAACGCCAGCGGATCGAATTCCGGCGACGGCGACCTGTCCTCGTTGCTCATTGTCGGAATGGGCAGGCGCCTGTTTGAACGGAGTATTCCGTTACGTCTAGGTCGGTATGGTGCGAGTCGAGGGTTGAAGAGGAAAGAGGAGGGCTGGTTGGATTGCTACTATCCGTACTAGCCGCAGCATGATTTTTTGGCGGATTGGCATTGATGGGGCCTCTGCCTGGGTGTAGTTATGGGCCCTGAAACCCGCCTGGCTCACACCTTCCGTCACCAAGGAACTAAGTACAAAGGAACGCACCTTCCGTGGCCGAGCATAAGACACATGTGGAAGATGGAAAGAGGGACCGACTGGCTACCACAGAGCTTAGGTCACCTCCATTCCCATGCGTCGTTGGCTTGTTGGCTTCCTGGCTTCGTGCAACATGGGAGCTACAACTACCTGCCGCCTCGCATTGTCCCACAATCAACAACACTCACACCCCAAAATGCCCAAAAAGAGAACTCACGCTTGTTTCTCGTCCTCACAGCAGTCATCTCACGAGCACTACCTATTGGACATTTTGCGCCGTTGGGCTGACTGGCATGGAGAAGCAACCTTTCGAATGAGACATCGCTTGTGAGCCATTGGCCTCCGGGAATCAACTGGAATGCACTCTCTTCACCCCAACCCCGTCTAGCAATGCGTTGCTTGAAGAATTGGACATGACGCCGATTTATGGACAGGAGGCAGTGGAATTCCGGGACAACAGGTGACGGCTAATCACGGCCCCATCTTGATGACCTCCACCCTCCATCCTCCCTGCCCCCTCCTCTCCTCGTCCAAATGCCCTATGTCGGCGACAGACACGCAAGGGCGGGCGGGAACGATAGGCGTACCTACACCGGCGCCAGGCACCCCTTGAAGATTCTTTTCTTTGCCCGCTGAAGAACTCCCTACCCAAGGGAGTCCCCCTATCTTCTCGACGTGTGTCTGTCTACCGCCGCCTTCTCCTGTCCCTGTGCACTCTCTCTCCAAACAACTCCCGGGCCACAACCGTCACCAATCTCAAGCGCATCGAAACCTTTGCAGACATCGCCATCATGGCATCGCCGGCCGTCGTATGGGCGACGGCTGCTTTGCTATTCGCAGCCTTCTCCACGGCAACCCCCATGGTATCATTCCCAATCAACTCTCAAGTCCCGCCCGTCGCCAGGATAGGGCAGCCCTTCTCCTTCATTTTCTCCTCGTCCACCTTCACCTCAATCTCCCCAATCACATACAGCCTCTCCAACCCGCCCGGGTGGCTTTCTCTGGACAGTGATGCTAGGAGGCTGTCTGGGACCCCGAGAGAAGAAGACGTCGCTCCGGGCGGTGTGGTTGGGGTGCCCCTGAATCTGGTGGCCACCGACGATTCTGGGTCGACAACTCTCGCTGCCACGCTCGTGGTCTCCTGGAGTCCGGGTCCCGAAGTTGACATCCCTTTCGAGAAGCAAGCCCCGGGTTTTGGCGCCTTCTCAAGTCCGTCCAGCATCCTCTCCATGCCAGGCAAGGCCTTCGCCTTCCGTCTCAAGCCAGACACGTTCTCGAAGCCACCTAATGCTTCGATTTCGTATTATGCCACCACGACTGATAACACGCCACTCCCGGCATGGATATCCTTCGACCCGGTCAGTCTCTCTTTCACCGGCCGGACCCCGCCGTCAGAATCTTTGGTCCAGCCACCGGAGCGCCTCTCTGTTCAGGTCATGGCGAGCGACGTGGCTGGGTTTGCCGGGGCATCGCTGAGTTTTGACATCGTCGTGGGAACTCATCAACTCGCGGCCAATGAGACGATCGTTGGTCTGAGTGCCACTCCTGGGGTCCCTGTGTCATACAAGGGACTCAGGAAGAGGGTCACAGTGGACGGAAAACCGGTGGTGGGCCAGATTGCCATGGTCGCGTCGACGCCAAACATACCCGCTTGGCTATGGGTTGACAGAGATACCTGGGAGGTCGCGGGTGTTCCACCTGTGACGGCGAAGTCGACAAACTTCACCGTTACGATCCGCGATACGTATTCGGACATGCTAAACTTGACCGTGGCCGTCAACGTCACCAGTGACCCAGCTGTTTTGTTCAGCGGGACGCCGTCAGACTTCACTGTCAGCCCGGGGACACCCTTCTCTTTCAACCTCGAACCGTATTTGGCAAATCCTCGTGACACCGAGATCTCGGTCGAGACAGTCCCCTCGTCCCAGTGGATTCACTTCAACTCCAGCGCCGCCACGCTGTTTGGGGAGGCCCCCAAAGGGCTCCAGGACTCCGCTGTCAATGTCAAAATCGAGGCGAAGTCCAAAGGCACAGGCAAGACAGCCCCTCTCTCCTTTGGCTTTCTCATCCGGACAGCACCAGGAAGCAAGGGATCAACGTCCACCGCGGTCGGGCCGTCTCCAACCCGGACACAGGGTGATTCATCTTCGCTGGAGTCAGGCAGCTTTGGGAACGGGCGATTCAACCCCATGCTGCTAGCCGTGCTGCTGCCGCTCCTCCTCCTTATTGCCTTGGGAATCTGCGCCCTGTTTTGGTACTTCCGCCATCGGCTGGAGCGCCGAAAACCCACGATCAGCAGGCGCGACATCTCTGGGCCCCTGCCGGGATCTTTTGTGACAAAGTCTGCCGGCGCGAGCGTCCCACATTCGCTTCCCGACTTCACCAAACGCTTTGGCAAGAGCTTCTCGGCCGATGACGTCTTTAGGACGGAAAAGAAGAATTATTTCGAGTCGAGGAGTGCTTTCCTCACCCGGCCAGACCTGTCTCAGCACCTCAGCGCGGTCCGGTTATTGCCGCCCAGCAGCAGCAGTCCGGGCGCGGATGCTGGTCCCTCACGTGAAGAAGAAGTTGCAGCGCCTGTCTTGAGCAGAGAGGCATCGGGAGCACTGCGGCCAGAGACGCGGTTCAAAGCCAGCAGCTCACTCAGTTCCATTACCGAGAGAAGCCTTGGCGAGCTGGTTGACTCACGCGGCATTGATTCAGTCGCCAACGGTAGCCGAACATCGTTCAGAGACAAGATCGAGATCAACGTGCCGAGATTACCTCCCCAGACGCCTAGTTCGACAAACACGGGCGCACCATCCACTACCGAGGTGATGTTAACCCCACGGCTCGGTGCTTCTGTAACCGCTCCGGATACCGACGTGATGCCGCTGAGAGCGGAATTCAGAGTCTCGTACTACCCGCCGCCCGCCGCAATTCGGAAGGTGTCTTGGCCCTGGTTCAAGGGGGCCGGAGACAGCCGCCAGGGCTGGAGACTGATACCTCGACTGAAGAGACTGAGTGAGCAGCCTAGCGTGTTGACTACCGACAGCATCGTCTCTGAAAAGACGTCCCCGCAAGACAAGATTGATGAGAACGAAGCACCTGTGCGTTCCCCGTCGTTGCAGCCGCGTGCGAAGTCTCCTACGAGGAGCAGGAGCGACTCGCTTCCGGGGAGCCCGGGCAGCCCGGAAGTCAATAGCAAGAACAAGCCGGGGCAAGCGCAACAACGTCAAGTATAGCGACTCTCGGCCCTGGCGTGCTCCAAGACGGAAGGGGTTACACGCCTAGCATCCCAAATCGTGGAGACACCCGCGCGGCGTCGCTCGACATCTACGACGATCTCACGGACCACAACCCATTCCGTCCCTCCCAAACGTGGTCGACCGTCCCCATGACAGACGAGTGGGTGGACGAGACGTGCGAGAGCCCTATGCTGAGCAGGTCAACGTCTCAGCTACAACAGAATTGGAGGATTCTGCAGGAGTCTCCCGTCATCACAGGCGGCGGCGATGCTTCGGCGCCGATCTCGATGGTGTTGGAAGAGGCTGCCTCCTCGGCTCGGCTGCCTCAAGTCCAAGAAGGGGAAGGAGTACAGGAGCAGGAGCGGGAAGGGGGCTCTTTTGGCGGCCGCGTCCTCCGGGCTGGCAAGTTCGAGACCTGGAACGGGGATGGGCGAGAGGTTGGGGGTTGGGAGGCCGGAATGGTCGGGCTTGACAAGGAAATGCCAGTCTAAGGGGGTTTAGAGCAAATGAACACTCACAGCCTTGTCATTCTTCTCATCAATGAATTGCTAGTGCCGACTTTGTGAGTAGTGTAGTTGGAAAGACATTGCGTTGCCTCTCGCGTCTGGACATGTACCATTACAGGCACTTTGTCTCGTACTGTACCTGCCATGTCAGGTACGCAGGCACGAGGACTTTGCTGGGAAACTGCGGTTCAGTCTTGCCTTCCAATCCCAAGCCTTGCCCCGCATTCTTGGCCACTGCCCAGGCGTCCAATCTTGCTGCTTGGATCTCTTTGTGCCCGCGTCATCGCGTGATCGCCTTGGCACGGACAGGACAAGCGCAACCCAGTGCTTCTTCACTTGCGAGGAACATGCGAGCCTGTCAAAGTGAACTGCGGTCAAAGAATAACCAAACTCGATTTAGTGAGGATAGTATCTGTGATTCGCAGAAGACATTGGAATGGCCACGACATTTCCTTGCCACTTTGTCTCTGCTCACCTCGTAAGCGATATAGTACTGTGGGTTCTCATACATGTAAGGTATCTCGCGTTAGTATGGAAGGGAGGCTCCTGCGTACCTTCACTCACGAACTGCTCCAGAGGCTCCATGCTGGCGTATTGCGGTTCATGTCACAGAACAAGATATCTGTTATCACGACCTGCTTGTCCAGGGGAAGCGAAAGATCGACACAGTGGAAACTGGCGGTTCCTTTCCTCGCCTGCTTTCACGTCTTGTAAAGTACGCAGTAAGTGCAGACCCCATACATACATGTACCTGAAGGCAGGTAAGCTGGTAAGTTACGTCAACCGACAAGCGCGCGCGCCCCCCGGAACGAAGGCACGCCCACCTGGCAGCACAGCCCGCTCCTACCAACCCCGCTTCCCTCCACCTACCTAACGTTACTTGGTAAGGCTGGTAACCGAAAGACTTGGGGGGGCAGATCTCCCCATCAGTGCACGCAACACAAACCAGCCCAGCCCAGCCCAGCCCAGCCCAGCCCAACCCATCCCAGCCTCGCAAGACGAGGGACTTGGCTGAGGAAAACAAAAACTCACTCACCTAGGTACACGAACCTATCACCTGCCTGAAGCCCCAAGGCGCCAAAAACGGGGCCGAAAAGTGTTCCTGGCAGAGTTGCACCAAGCATAACGGAGCGATTCGATCCCTCTGGCGCCTGGCCAATCCAGCCGTCTCAACGTCATCAGACATCAGACGCCTAGCTGTTGCAGCAGCAGCACCTAGCTAGGTAGGTACCCAGCAGCACCCAGCGCCCAGCACCCAGCACAGCCGCCGAGAAAATTTCAAACCGGCTCGTTCACTGCCTGCCCAATTTCCCCCCCGACAAACCACCCCTCCACCCCACTGGTAGCCGCGCCGCTGCCGAACTGCATTTCGACACCACATCACCATGGGCCAGACACTCTCTGAGCCCGTTGTCGAAAAGGTACGAGCTTGCGTCTGCTTTCCGTGATCCCCAGCTTTTCCCCTCGGTTTTCCTGGACCAGAGTTGTGTGCTGCGCGCTTTAGTTACTCTGCCTCGTTGGCGTTTCTCGGGGGACGCGCGCCCGTGGCCGGTTGCCCCTCTTCCGAGGCAGCACGCGAGAGACTGAGGGCACGCAAGCTGCTCGCATGCCTCACCACTTTCCCCTCCTGTTTGCGACTGCCATGCATTCACACTGCCGCTGCCGATATTGCACACTCGGCGGTCTTGATGTTCACCTACGCACCATCTCCATCGGTCTGAGCCGGCCAGCTTGCTGACGAGGGGCGATGTGCCTTCTTTTTAGACATCAGCAAATGGCGGAGACGAACGGCTGCTCTACGGCCTGTCGGCCATGCAGGGCTGGCGCATCAGCATGGAGGACGCGCATACCGCGGTACTCGACCTGCTCGCGGACAGTCCCAAGGCTGCCAAGGAGCACGCCTCGAAGCTCTCCTTCTTCGGCGTCTACGACGGCCACGGCGGCAGCAACGTGGCGCTATTCGCTGGCGACAACATCCACCGCATCCTCGCGAAGCAGGACACATTTAAGACGGGCAACTACGAGCAGGCCCTGAAGGACGGCTTTTTGGCGACTGACCGAGCCATTCTGAACGGTATGACATCCCCGGTCGTCCCGGTATTGGGGGATAGGGGGGTTGTGGCGGGGCAGTCGCGAGGACCCTGGCTCAACCACCACCGCCAACCATCACCACCGGGATATACCGTGCCCTCACGACCACGCCAGCTGATTTGGAATTTTTGAGCAGATCCCAAATACGAAGAGGAGGTTTCGGGCTGCACTGCGTGCGTGGGCTTGATCACAGAAGACAAGATTTACACTGTTGGTTCCCCCACCTCGTCCCCCCACCTCGTCCCCCCCACGCCGTTTTGCGCCGCACGCTCTGTCTTCCCCTAAGCGTTCTCCCGCCTCATTTACTGACTGACAACCCCGCTAGGCGAACGCTGGCGATTCGAGAAGCGTGCTGGGCGTCAAGGGCAGAGCGAAACCTTTGTCCTTTGATCACAAGCCACAAAATGAAGGTACATCGCCTGCGTTTTGCCTCGCTTTAAATACGGCTTCGTCGATACTGACCGGGTACTGTTTGCATTTGTAGGCGAGAAGGCGCGCATTACCGCCGCCGGCGGCTTCGTGGACTTTGGTCGCGTCAACGGCAACCTGGCGCTGTCGAGAGCCATTGGAGACTTCGAGTTCAAGAAGAGCGCCGAGTTGCCGCCGGAGCAACAGATCGTCACCGCCTACCCCGATGTTGTCGTTCACGAGATGAGCGACGATGACGAGTTTCTTGTCATTGCTTGCGATGGTAAGCAGCCCTGAATAGCACGAGTTGAAACCGACTGTTGGCGGCTGACCCCACGCCTCTCCACAGGTATCTGGGACTGCCAGTCCTCTCAGGCCGTGATCGAGTTCGTCAGGCGAGGGATCGCTGCGAAGCAGGACTTGGACAAGATCTGCGAGAACATGATGGACAACTGCCTGGCGTCCAACTCGGAGACAGGCGGCGTGGGCTGCGATAACATGACCATGATCATCATTGGCTTCCTCAAGGGTCGGACGAAGGAGGAATGGTACGACGAGATAGCCAGACGGGTTGCCAATGGAGATGGCCCTTGTGCTCCTCCCGAATATGGTAGGGATACGCCGTCCCCCTGAAGCGCGCCCCGTCGTCTGTTTTTATCAGCCCTTAAAGATTTGCCTCTCTCTCCCCTTCGTTCCCGCGCGCCTTGCTTCAAGAGGCTGTGTTTGTTCCACCGCCTGCCCTAGCGCCCAGCGTTGCTGCGTGTCGTCGGAGATGTCGGTCGCTAATGCCTACCGTTTCCTCCCATCTAGCCGAGTTCCGAGGGCCCGGTGTGCACCACAACTTCGACGACAGCGACAGCGGCTACGATCTCGAGGACCAGAAGCAGGGCAAGAGTTTTGGAATTGGCGGGTACCGAGGACGCATCATTTTCCTTGGCGACGGCACTGAGGTGTTGACCGATTCGGACGACACGGAGATGTTCGACAACTCGGAGGAGGATAAGGATCTCGCCAGCCAGGTCTCCAGGTCCACATCGCAAGAGAACGATTCGGAGCCTGCAGCTGATAAGCCGGCCGCAGCAGATGCTGGTTCATCGGTGGCGGCGCCCTCGCAGCAGGAGGAGAAGCCGGTGGAACTGAAACCTGCGGGGGACAAGCAGGCAGTTGAAGCGAAGAGCGAGGGTGGCGCGGAGGAGAAGAAGGACGCATGATGCATGCATGGACGGGCTGCCGGAAAGGCGAACCAGGACAATGTGCCGCAACCCGAGATATGAGTTGCCCCCTTTCTTAAACCTATCCACGTGGAAACAAAGCATGGTTGATCATACCCATATCATGCCACACACCACATACCGCATCACGCCCGCATAGCTCACGTATGTCTCTTGGTGGAGCGGGAGGTTACTGGTTTTGCTGGACTAGACGTACTGTGTCGTGTTCCGTGGGACGCGGAAGCAGAGGGATGCGGCGGCCGGGAGGTAAGGGGATAGGAGGTTGTGGTGTCAGGAGGCCGCACATCTGGGGCGGGACGAAGGGACGAGGGCATGGATTAGCTCCAGGCATGTCCTGGTTTGTTTTGTTGTTTCATTTTGTTTCTCGTCATTGTTGCCGTCCTTACTTCACTTACATTACCCCGATACTCCACGATGCATTCGAAGTGCCGTTGCGATCCTCACCTAGGTGCTCGAGTTCATCAACATAGAATGCTGCGTGCTGCGTCGAGGATGTTCAATGTCGGGGCAAGGCAGTGATTGACACCATCACTTCACTCATCCCTCCCACAGAGCTCATCTTCTGTCACCCCAATTTCCAATGTCCCGGAAGGGGAAGCGGCATATCGTCTCAAGTGCACTGGATGAGATATCGGACGACAACCCGCTTCGTGGAATCGTCCCAGAACATGAACTTCAACAGGATGGTGATGCTGACCCCATGTTCTCCCTGGCTTCACAACCAGAAAATACTCCTACTCACGGCCAAACGCAATATCAACGATACGTAGCCAGACAAGCAGAGCCCACTGATCCTTTGACAAGCGGTACCAAGAAGTGACGTCGCCCATTGCTACTAACAGGCACATTCCAAAGGGCCGATAGATCATGTCGGTAAGGATGTTTCTCCAGTTTCCGCTCAAAACGAATTCAAATAAATGACACGCCATACAATGCCCGCCCCAGAACTCCAGTGATTCACAGTGTCCCGCTCACCGACCTGGAACCAGGAGCCCCAGAACCAACCAGTCCATGACGAAACCACGCCATACACGATAGAGCCGCGCCGCGTAGGTAGGCCGCATGGGGGCAATCTCAAAACCATGCGAAGCCCTGGTTGGTGATGAACCAGGCCAGGTCAATTCCGATCCCATGCTCCAAAGTTTCCCAAATGCGGTTCCAGTGCATCCCATCCATCCGGTGCCCATACAAACGCGAATACATGGCCACACAAAAGCCCCTCCGTAACCCCGTGAGATATCTCAACAAGCGTAAAAAATCAGTTGAAAATGAAACAGATACAACAAAAACCAAAAAAGCAGAAAAGAAAACAGAAATAGAACGAGCAAGTGGCCGGTTGGGGACATCATGCGCAAACAGAGACGCGGATACCAAAGCGTGATAGAGACAAGAAAAGGCTGGTGAAGCGAGTTGAAACGTGACAACATGCGAAGAGAAAAGAGAAGAGGGCAATGGAAACCCAAGAATCAGTCTGCCCTTCAAACGTCAATCTCCATCCTCGCTGCAATATCCTCGCTGACGCCGCGCACAGGACTCGAACTCCTCCGGCGGTGCTTGCCCTTTCCATGATCATCGTCATCATCATCATCCCCCTCGTCCGTGTCCATGTCCGCGACGGCCTCGTCCTCGTCTGGCTCGCCAAAGACCTCGTCGTCTTCATCGTAGTCATCGTCGTACTGGCAGTTCACGTCCCCGTCCGCATCGCGGTTCCACACCAGCCCGTCGTCCATATCATCGTCGCTCGCCGTAACGCGCTCGGCAAACTTGTCGCCCAGCCAGTAGCGCGCGCGCTTGTTGGCGCCGAGGTCGGCGGCGTCGTCGTCGTCGCCGGCCCCGCCAAGCCCCGACATCAAGCCGGCGCCGCGGACGCGGCGCGAGAGGGCGGCGTGCGGCAGCAGGCGCGGGCTGTGGCTCATGACGGGCACGCCGCGCACGTAGAGGTAGCAGACGCGCTTGAGGGCCTTGTTGAAGAAGAAGTAGTGCAGGGCCCAGATGGCGCCTTCTTCCTCGTCGAAGGGGTCGTCGGCGGGCTGGTACGAGAAGACGGTGCAGTCCTTGAGGCGCATCTCCTTGTCGACCATGGACCACATCTGCGGCCCCCAGGCGGGCGCGGTCGAGACGCCCGTGTTGAAGACGTCAGCGGCCTTGGCGGGCGATGAGGCGCTGCGGGGGACGGCGACGTCGAGGAGGGTCGAATGGGGCCGCACGCTGCTGAGCGTGCTGTCGATCTGGGTCATGACGCGGCGCAGGACGCGCTCGCGGCGGAAATCGGCCGGGCGCAGGACATGCGAGAAGTCGTAGTCCGGGTGCGACGCGTTGAGCGTGGCGATCAGGTAGGCGAAGGTGCGCCGGTTCGCGACCTCGTCCAGCGAGCCGAACGGCGACGAGCGGCTCAGGTTGAGGCTGGCGGCCATGGAGTCGCGCTGGGGCGGCGAGAGCGAGGCGCCGAACTTGAGCAGCGCGGCATGCTGCGACTCGAGCGACTGCTGGATGTTCTTGTACAGCTTCTTGTCGGAGCCCGCGGCTTTCGTCGTGTAGAGGTCGCAGCTGCCCGTCACATGGCAATCCGGCGTGTCAAAGTTGAGCGCGCTCGTCACGACGTCGAACGCCGGGAGCGATAGGTACTATTCCCCGTTTGTTGTTAAGCCGGTTGGTTCCAGCGCGTCTTGTTGGGAGAGCCACGAAGATACCTTCATCTTGCCGCCAATACTCAATGTCAAATTCACTAGGGTGGACTCTGCGACTGAGGAAGTCAGGCGTTGCCGTACAATGGCCCGTCCGAAGGCCGAGCGGCGGCGGTGACGTTGGGCGGCGGCGCGTCGCAGGCGCAGTGGATCGGACGCCGGCAATTCGAGGTCGAGCAATCCGGGCCCGTCAGGTGAAGAGGTAGGTTTCCGAATTGGGTGTTGCGACGCGGAGATATTCAGAGAGTTGAGTTGAGAATCGCAACTGTATCGTGAGCGTTTGGAGAGGGGGAAGCTGTTCAACGGAGATCGGGAACGGCGGGGGAGCGCAGGTTGGCTTGTAATACTCGATCTTACGGAGATCGCTGCGAGCGCTGGAACATGGGGGGGACGTGGGGTGAGAGAGCGAGGCAGCACAGCTGGATCCTGGACTGGGCTTGGCAGAAACGTCCAATCCAAAGCGGGAAAGAATGACGAAATCCGGCAACGCCCGACAGAGTTGACTGCGACGACTGCTAGCGGCAGTTAGTATGTAGAGACTCAGTCGGCAGCGTCTTGGGCGTATTTTGAGAAAGATCTTGAGCAGGCTGCTGGTGTGATCCTGCATCGTCCGGCCATGTTTCTGCCCATGCACCTCGTGGCTCGGGGCACAGCTGGTAACGTAATCCCGGTTTCGGGCGGCGTCGGGGGTGGGACAATCGGCACCCTCGTCTCATTCCGGCTGCCCTCCCTCCTTGCGGAACCCGTGGCAGTCCTCCAGTCGTTCCCGGCTCTGCGATAACGAATCGGAGGGGGTCAAGAGTGCACGAGGATCACCTGCGCATCCCAACCCGAGCCACTGCTTGACGGCAACCACTCGACCACCTGTGCCGTGCAGTGCACTTTAGCCCACATGCTTGCCTTTCGAGCGATGAATGGGCGTGGCCATCGGCTTGATTCGCATTGTCTTTGGGTGGATCAGGTTACTGCTCATGGCGAACAGTTCATTGTGGTGTCTCTCCCCAACCCCATCTGAGAATGACACCCTGGTGCGCGTGGCCTTGCTGGGCTCTGGCACCGGCAGGTTGTTATCTACAATGCCCATATCTGGATCCTGCGAATTCTGCGAATTCTGCGGAAGGAGTTTGCTCCCTCCTGATGGGTAAATGTAGCCCAATGCCCCGCCGCCATGTCCGTTTGCACGTGTAGCCCTCTCCGAGCCGTCGTCGGTCTCCCCTGCCGCGACGCCCCTTACGGCCCATATTCACGGCACGGCGTGCATGTCGTGAAGCCTTTGTTGGCTCGCTCGTTCGATTCGGTCTGTCGTCTGTAACGAAATCATGCAACTGCCGCTGGCCTGCTCACAGGATGCCGCTCTCTTTGAGTGCGCGTTCAAGCGTTTCGATCTTCTGCGTTGAGAGCGTCAACATGGATCAGTGAAATGCACCCAGCGACCAGCCACCATTCCGTCGCAACACCCGAAAAGCCGTCGGCGAAGAGGAGATGAGGATCGGTAAGGGTACAGCGCTGCTGCCCCTCTACATGATCTTGGTGACTTCGTCCTCAACCTGAGGAGGAAAGATGGCACGTCAGTAAGATTGGGAAAATGGTGCCAGAAAAACTGCAATTGACGGGGGGGAAAACTCCTGTCTCTCAGTTATGTCAGCCTCCTCGGAAGGGAAAAGCACCAACCTCCATGTCTTCGAGCGCATCCTGTTGCGATATGCACCGGAGAACGTTCTTCTTGCTGCTCTCTTGCAGCTCACCTGCCAGCAGCAGCTCGTCCAGGATATAGTACGCCTTGGTGAAAGAAAAGATAATGTCGAGCTCGCAGACATTACCGTAGTACTTGTCCATCTGTTCGACGTATCGGTGGATAATTTCGAGGGTAATCAATTCGTTGTCCTCGGAGGAGCAGCCGGCAATGAAGAACAGCGAGGCGTAGCGACGGTAGACAATTTTGGTGTCTAGGAAGATGGTGGTTGAGTTAGCAGAGCTTCTAGGACTCGAGATTCGGGAAGAAAGAACACTTGCCCTTGTACTCAAGGAAGTTGCACATGCGAGTCCGTCTGGCCAGAACAAGCTGGGAGACATCCTTGACAATCTTGGCCTTGTCCTTTGGGGACAATGTGGTAAACCATTTGGCCAGACGCTGTGCCGAACAGCTCAACGTTAGCTTACGTGTCGACCGCGCGCAACAGACGGAGGGAACTGACCACTTTGCCCTGCCGGGACAGCAGAATCAGGTAGCTGCCGACATCTCAGGTTAGCTAGCTGACTTGCGCGAAATCAAATGGACAAGAAAGCGCGCAATTGCAGACTCGAGACATACTTGATCGCCATGGTGGAGCGGCCTGCGCTGTGACGGATCGTTGGGGGATGCGAGCGGAATGCACTCGTTCAATGACCAGCGGTGACAATTTGCAGCCCAGTGGCAGGGTTGGCCACGACCGGTTACTAGTAGGGGCAGCCTGAGGAAGGAACGAAGCTTCCTGTAGGCGCACGGACCGCATCTTGGAGGGGCAGAGTCAGAAGGGCTGTTGCGGGGTGACAGGGATTTGCAGCGAGGTGCAACCCCCACCAACGGGACAACCAGCATTGATTGACAATGGATTTGCTTGTCACCGACAAGGAGTAACACGACACATTCCCTTCATGACGTGCGCAGCCAACTTCAGGACGCTGCCACCAATCGACGCGTTGTTTGGCTATCGAGATCTTGAGCTGAAGATTCCATCGGAGCCCGATAGGTCGAGAAAGTGGCCCGTTAGCGCTTCCCCACGTTCTCGGCAACCACTGTGATCTGGGCCGACCGGAGCGTTGTCACCGATGTATCTCGGTCTAACTTATCATCCCGCGGCTTGCGCAGTGAGCACTCTACTAAGCGCACACGCGGGAGTACCACGAGCCCGAGGAGGAGCATTCGCCCAGTGACTCGCTCGCTTTTACAATGTTGCAGCAACGTCGGCAGGCTTTGAACCAGCCCAAATCTCCCGCAATGCACGTTCTTGCGGGCCCTGGTGCTCTCTTCAGTCTCTCGCGCAGGCGGGGCTTTCCTTGAATCAATTAATAATTGCTGAGCAGCCCATTGAAAGTCTGAACCCCACTGAAGTCGTTCTGAAATTCTCCGTCTTCCGCTCCGCCGCCTTACTTGTAGTCGAACGCTGACCCGTCCTCAGCGTGGTTCAAGTTCCTTTAGTAGGAGTAGAGTCATACGGTGTTGGCCCAGCATTATACTCATCAAATATCGACCATGACCAAACTAATACTTTCCACTGGGTAACTCCCGACCCCTTCTTCAATAATCGTCCGTTGATGGCCGGCGAGTGCTGATCGTGTCTCCTTGATCATAGGAATATCGTGTCGGGCGGGCCCTCGATCATCCGGAAGCCGGGCGCATTCCGGTCCAACCTCGAACTCACCAATTCCCTGCGGAGCAACTTCCTCGCCGCGCAAGACGAGTGCGCGGTCGACTCACATATCGACGGCGCCGCGAACGGCAACGGCAGCGTCCATGGCGCGGGCCTAGACACCGAAATCAACGGGCGCGTACCGGCGGCGCTCTGGACGAGCCGCGACCCTAACGGCGCCTTGTATGTGCCCCGGGTCGACTGGGACCATCAGGGACTGCAGGAAGAGCGCGCGCAATACGACATCACCGCCAAGCTATTCTTCCTACCCGGCGCCCCCGTGGCAGAGAGGGAGCAGTATGCGCTTGAAGCGTTAGAACATGTCCGGAGGGAGCTGCGCACCTCGGAGGTCGACCTCCTCATCGTGTCCTTCCCCGGCATGTCGTTCGAGGGCGACTGCGAGTGGGAGGCCGACAGGCAGAACGGCGTGCAGGGCAACGACGAGGACGAGCTTGCCACCTGGCCCATCATAGAGGAGCTGCACCGCCGGGGGTTCGCCAAGAGGCTCGGCCTCGCCGAGTTTGGCAGCGAGAAGCTGGCCCGGTTCCTCGCGAAGGCACAGGTGCGGCCGGCAGTGAATCAGATCAACCTTAAGAACTGCTGCAACGTCCCGCCTCCGCTCGCACAGCTGGCTAAGGAGCAGGGCATCGATCTACTGGTTCACAGCGACTGCACAGATATTCTTCCGAAAGGGACACTGAGGGAACTTCTCGGCCCTGGGCTTGGCGGGGCCGGCGTCCTGGCCGATCCGGATACGGGCGCCGGCGGGTTGCAGGGTGATCTCACGCCGCAGTGGGTGGTAAAGTACACAGCCGTCGTCCGCGACAGGGGAGTGATCGAGAACAAGGGGTACTTCGCAGGTGCGGAGCTGGCAGACAAATAGGGACTGGGCCTGGCACGAGCCGGGAGGCACACATTGTTTATGAAGGTGTTGGAAGCGCAGGCTGTTTGACATGTTAGGCTTGCCGGGGTACAGAGTACATACATCAGTCGTATCTCGTACTTTTACACAGACATGATACGCAGCGAATATAGCGAGTGTTTTTTTACTGACGTTCACTTCCTTTCTCCTTGATCCATATTGGAAATGGGGTATCAGTCTAGCCGAGCATACTCCTCTTCCGCCCACGCATCCTCACGTCCTCCAGCTTGATCAAAACCGAGGGAGCCTTCTTGAAGGTGTCCTTGTATGCTTCTAGTACGGTGGCGAACAACCTCTCGGCTCGCGGATGCGTGCTCGCAAAGGCCCTTTCAAGAACGTAGAGATCCACAGCGCGGTCCTCGTCCGACATGCTCTGTGTCGCCAGCCCAAAGTCGATCAGCACCACATCCCCTTCAAGCACCTTCGCTCTGCTATCACAGCTTTCTTCCACATTCCCGTTGGCCTGTTGTTGATCTCCTCCCTTCGGCCGCAGCATCATATTGCTCGTCGTCAAGTCCCCGTGCACCACCCCCGTCCGGTGCAGCGCCCCGATGGCCGTCCCGATCCGCCTCATCAAGTCGGCCAGCGGCGCTTCGTCGGCCGCTTGCGACGGTGACGGCGCAGTCTCTTCCTCAGGCCGCTCGCCCAGCCACTCGTTGATCCCCATGCGCACGGGGATGCCGTCAATCCACTCCATCATCATCCACCCGGCGGCCGGGTCCATGGCGTAGACGGCAGGCACGGCCACGCCCTCGCGCCAGCACCGCTCGAGCACCTTGGCCTCGGACGCGATGCGCGCCTTGGTCAGCCGGGTGTCGAGGATCGGATGCCGGTAGGGCTTCGGCGGTCGGTATTTCAGCGCGCACGGTCGGTCGGGGAGCAGGTGTGTCGTCTTGTAGAGCCGGCCCTCGGCGCCCTGCGCGATCAGCGATGGCGGGGCTGCCGCGGGGTAGGTGAGCACCTTGGGCGGGGGGAACTGCGTGGCGGGGGCAGCCATGGCGGGTGCTGAGGGGCGCGAGAAGAGAGGGAGGCGGTTACGTAGATTTCTTCGAGGGCCGTTTGCGCGGCGGTGATTCTGAGCAACTCGCAATGTCCCCGGTTTGGCGTTTGTTTGAATGGAATGTCGGCAACACGGCCTGATTGGCACCGAGTGGCCCCGCAGAATCTGGAAAGCGGGATGCTGCCTGCTGCCTGCCGCTGCTGTGCGAGGCAGCGGACACCTCGTCCACTCAAATCAGCCAGAACACTGTATGCAAGGCACAGAGATCTCATATTTGAAGCCTTGCATCCCCCCAAAAACTTGCTTCATTTCTGTTTCCCCCTCTCGCAGCCCTTCGGTGTCCTGGTGAGAATGCTGAATCCAAACTGCACGGCTGCTGCCCCGCTTGTGTCCCTCCACCGATTTTGAATCCTTCCACACCCCGCGGCCTGTTTCCGCTCCCTCACCAAGCTGGCCCCGAAACACCGAGAGAAGTGCATGGCTTTTCGAAGATCAAGCCACAAATTCCACTACAGCAATATCATAATCCGCCGCTACAATATCTGCAACCAAGCACCACCAGTTAAGGGCGGGTTCAGTGGTCACAGGTGTCATTGTACACGCTGAACATGCTAACACAAACAGGGGCGATTGTGGTCGTTACCCCTGCTTGGCGCCAAATCTCCACTCCATGATATGGTGCATATGCGAGCGGTCAAACTCGCAGCGAGCCGCCGCGGTTTGGCCGGAGGGGGTGGTGGTGGGGGGGGTGCGTAGCCAAGCAGGTTCCGGGGGCCGGTTCCGTCATCATCCCCCCATGACCGCCCACACTGCAGGGGAAACCCACTTCTGCACACAAAACCACCCCCGATGTGCGATCAACCGTCTTCATCCAGCAGCAGCGTCGCCGTCTCGCCCCAGGCTGCGCGTTATGCCTTGATGAAGACGCGCCTGCGCCTGCTACCATGACCAACTCGTCCTCCTCCTCCAGCCAGTGGGTCCTTGTCCTCTCGCTCACCGCCCTTCTGCTCTCGCTCGCCGTGCTCGCCCAGATCGCAAGCCGCTACGCCAAAGCCTACTTCGATGCCCCCAGTGAGGTGTCCGCCTTTCTCGACGCCGTCGACAGCTCCATCGCCGAGAACGAGTCCTATGACCGCGACATCGCCAAGGTGCAGCGGCTGGAGGACAAGCTCCGGCTCGGCCGGCTGCTGCGCGAGATCCAGCGGGGAGGAGACGCCTTGCGCGAGGAGCTGAACGGTCTCGTGATCGGAGACGACCACCCCAGGCTGCGCGTCGGTGCACGCCTATGGTGGGCGGGCTACCGGCTCCGCCTGGAGGACAAGGTGCGGCGGCTCGATCTGCTCCGGATGCGCTTTCTGGTCGTCCACATGGGCATCATTGCCGGCACGGCAACCCACCAGGCGGCAGCGAAGAAGGACTGCGGTCCGCGAGACTCAGAGAAGGCGACGGAGAAGACCCCATTTACCCCCCGACCTGGTGGCCTGCCAAAAGCACTGGTAGACAGCATCAAGGCCAAGCCACCGTTGCGACGGTTGACCGTGCAAGCGATTGGCCACCAGGAGAATGTCGAGGGCACCCACCGCAAAGGCTGGGCTGGAGTGGTGCAGGAGCTGCAGAGAAGCCCCTTGCTGCGAGAGAGGCACGCGAGCATCGAGATGGCCATGTCGCGATCACCATGACACGACTGCGCGCCCTTTGCTGGCTACATCCAACTCTTCCATCAAACGCCCGAACCCTCCCAAACGGCATCTTCCCACGAGATACGACCCCTGATGATGCGACGAGCTTATGTCCCCTCACGATTTATGAAACGACGTTCATCAACAGCATAACGACTGTACGGTTGGTGCAAAGAGGATGACGAGCAATCTGTCCTGTTGTTCCGGCACGAGTTCTGTTCGACTTTCTGTCACATCACGAGATACCCCTTTTCATTCTGTCTGGCAGTTGCATGACCACTTCACGAATACTAGTGCTTTTTCAAATACAATTCCTTGAATCCTCTGCTCGTTGTTGTTTGCTTCTAATCGTTCCGTCTCACACGCATTTCCGATACGCATCTTTCATGTAGTCAGCTCCCTGTAGAACGGCCCCGGGGCAACATGTACTGTTTACTCTCACTTCAGCTGCGCGGCAGAGGAGGATCACATGTTTTATCTCTTTGAGACTGTGGCGTGCGAACAGACTCTGTGAGACACATATTCGTAATGATGATGAGAGCTTAATGCGCCGCATCCGGCCCGACTCCGTTCTTCTCGCCCACTGTCATGATCGTCAGCCAGCAGCACGTTTCCTGAGTAGAGGACATTCCAGATACTCACCATCCAGAGCCACCAAAAAGCGGCTGACGCAATTGTAGGCAGCAACCTAGCAATCGCGAATTAGCATTTCACCACTTGCCACAGGAGAAGTCGTGATGAAGAAGGCGTTCTCACCGTCGCCGTGATCTCAACCACCTCTTTCTCGTCAAACAGCTCCCTCAACCTCGCAAACGTCGCCTCCCGCACCTGCACGTTCCTCGTCATCTCATCCGCATAGCACAGGACCACCCACTGCTTCTCCGTCAACCCCTGCGGCGCCGCCGTCTCCCCTCCCCCCTGCAGCACCAACCCCCCCTCCCGCTTCACCACCTCCATGCCCTCCTTGCTGACCCCGCCCTGCTCCGCCAGCGGCGCGTGGTGCATCCACTCGTACCAGGCCCTGTTGACGGCCGCGACGCGGGCGATGGCGATCTCGCGCACGTCGGCCGCGAGCGACGTCCGCGTGCGCACCGCGCCCAGGAACGAGTTCCACCCGTCTGCGACCGGCGGGGCGTGCAGCAGCGCCAGGTCGAGCGGCTGCAGCGGGCGCGGGGCGCGCCGCGCCGCGATGCGCTCCACGATGGCCGCCTCCTCGGCTGAGGCCGTCGGCGGCGGGTTGGCGACGTAGGGCAGGCGCATGGTGCGGGTTTGTGTGGGCTGGTGGTGGTGGTGGTGGTGCTGCTGTACTGGTGATGATGATGACAGCAGGACAGGGCCTGGCCGGGTGTGTCAGTTGATGGAAAGGGGAAAGGGGGGGAGGAGATGCGATATTAGGTGCACAGGAGAGGTAAGGGGATGATGTTAGACGGGTACTAACAGAGCTGGGTGCGCAATCGAGACGATGTGAATGGGCGAAGAAATCTGGGGAAGACGGCGGTGATCATCAGGAAATGGAGTGGAGAGTCAGGTGGTGTAGATAGACAAGTGAGGTGACTCAACGGGTCTCGGCGCCTGCCCTCGTGGACCGTCCACGGCAGAATCTCATCATAACACCCCTCGATGCCGTCCCCACCCTGCCGGCCCCGGATGTCGAACGCGGGGATGGAGCCGGGATGTGGGCTCGGCAACAAGCCGTCAGTCGGAGCCTTGATAATCCCGGACACCACGGCTCGCGGGATTGGAAGAAAATCAGCTTATTATTCACTCACGCGTTGCTACCCGCAAATTCAAAGCCAAAAGTTTGACTCTTCAATATATCATGTTCATGTATGTTATCACCTGGCCTCCAGGGTCTGGACCTCCCTCTTCCACTGTGGCCGCCTTTTACCAGCCCACTCACTGCTGCCGTCCTATGCTGTGTACCCGCCCCTCTTAGTCCGGCGAGGCAAGTCACGACCAACTGCCTCAGAAACCCGTACATCCCATTTTACAATAGCAGCCTGAACGCCTCGCCGCGAGCTCAACCACATACAAGAAAGAAGAAAGAACAGCTGGCAGAATATATACAAGCTTGAAGGAGGAAATCAAAATCAATTACAGAACCCGCACAATCCTGAGCCTGAAAGTAGCCTGCAGTGAAGAATTGTGCCCACACAGATCTCCGCTCATACCGTCTCGACGGCAGGAAGGGCCGGAGGGGCCACTCCATTGGTCTTCGACATAACCGCCCAATCCGCTATTGGATCCAGGGCCTCCTCCACCGGAGTGCCCACGGGCGTCTTGTCCGGCGTCGTCTTGCGCGTTATGCTCCCCGTCTCGGGCTCCTCCGGGATGGTCGCGAACTTCGCCAGGACCTGCTTGAGCGCCGGCCGCCGGATCGGCTTGCTGAGGAACTCGTTCATGCCCGACTCGATGCACTCCTTGACGTTGCTCTCCTCCGAGAAGGCCGTCAGGGCGACGATGGGCGCCGAGTAGCCCATCTTGCGGATCAGCCGCGTCGACTGCAGGCCGTCCAGGTTCGGCATCTGGATGTCCATGAAGATCACGTCAAAGTGCTGGTTGATCTCCATATTCGCCTTCACGAGGTCGTACGCCTCCTGGCCGTCCTTGGCGATGGCGACGTCGTAGACGTCCTCCAGCTTCAGCAGCCTGCTGACCACCTCGATGTTGGTCGAGTTGTCGTCGGCCACCAGGACACGCAGCTTGCCCTGTCCGGAAGGCCTGTTCGCCATGGCTCGGTCGATGGCGGCCAGCTGGTCTTCCTTGCTGAATCGACGGTTCGGCGTGGTGGCAAAGAAGGGCTGGCTCAGCCCGACAAGCCGAGGCTGCTCGTCGAGTACCGTGGCCGGCGCCGGTTGGTGCGGGATCTCCACCGAGCTCCTCGGCGCCGCATTCCGTACAGCCTCGCCATCGGCCGAGCCTACACTAGGGGGTCGGGATTTCAAGCTGCTGGATGCCGTGCTCGACGCCCTATCCGGCCATGCCCCATTAATCATCTTGCGGCACGGAGGTTAGGGGGCTTCGTTGGGGACTTACCGATCCTTGACATATTTGAGAGGGATCTGCATCGTGAACGTCGTGCCCACGCCCGGAGTACTCTTGAGCGAGATGTTTCCTCCCATGAGCGTCGCGAGTTGAGAGCAGATACTGAGCCCAAGACCCGTTCCGCCGTACTTCTTGCTCAGGCCGAGATCACCCTGGACGAATGGCTCAAAGATCTTCTGCTGCATGTGATCCGGAATGCCCGGCCCTGTGTCCTCAACCTCAAACTCGAAGAGGAAGGCCTTCGCGTTCGGCGGCGGAGGTGTCGGTGAGCGCTCTGTGATCTGGATGTGCGGCGTGGCTTTCGGATCTAGAGGGTTAATGGTCAGGGCCGTCGCCCCCTTGGCCGGAGAGATCGACGCCTGGGCGCCTCTGGAGCCCGCCGAATGCGTGGACCCGGACCCCATCCGATGCCTTGTTCGCCCTGCCCGATGGGAGCCCGTCTTGGAGAACGACGAAGTCCTGCTCTCGTCGCTAGTCTGCTCAATCTCGCCGATACAACGTATCCTGAGGTCGACCTTCCCACCGGCCGGTGTAAACTTCAGACTGTTGCTGACAAGGTTGATGATGACCTGCAGGATTCTGTGCTGATCACCCCACAGACACATGTCCTTGAGCCTGCCAACGCCTGGCGGGCCCAGGGCGGGAAGCTTCCTGTCCAAGCTGACCCGCCTGTCTGGGCTGGGGCTGGAGTCCAGTGTCTCGGTCGAGATGAAGCTAACCGTGAAGCCAATCTTGCTCTCGCGGACCTGCTTGTCGAAGATGGCCAGGATCTGCGAGCGGATATCGCCGAGACGAAACTCGCGCTCTTCCAGACTGACTTGTTGCCCAATCTGATTCTTAGAAAAGCTGAGCAGGTCCTCGAGAAGGTGCAGCAGGAGATCGCCCGACTTGTAAACCGTCTTGAGGGACTGTTTGATCCGAAGTACGTCGTCGTCCTCCATGCACACCGCGCACATGCCCATAATGCCGTTCAGCGGCGTCTTGAGCTCGTGCGAGATGTTGGCGATGAACAGCGTCTTGCTCTCATTGGCTGCTTCCGCCGCCTTCTTGCTGATCTCCAGCTCTCGAGTTCGCTCGGCCACCTTCTCATCGAGTGACGTGTATTGTTTGAGCAGCTCGTCCGTCATGTCATTGAACGTCTGGGTGAGCTCAGTCAGCTCGTCAGTCACGTAGTGCTTCCCGTCAGCGACCCTGGCAGGTATCTTGAAGTGCCGGCGGGTTGCCTCGGTGGCCACGCCTTGCCGCAGCTTGGCCCTCCTTCGCTTGCGCATCTTCCGGCGGAACTTGGCCAGTATCCCCTTCTCGGACGACCTGCCTGACGTGGTGCCACCACCGGAGCTGGGGTTCTCCTCATCAAAGAGTTCGTCTTCGTCATCCTCATAGCCTGGGGGGGCAATAGAATTTTCCGTCGCCTCTTTCAACCTCCGGATGGGCATGACCGTCCAGTGCGCAAAGGGGAAGACAAGGAGCAGGGCCAAGCCCAGTGTCCCAAACACACAGCCCAGGAGGATGGAGCGCAGCGTCTTGATCGGTTGGTAGGCCTCACTCTGGTCTTGCTCCACCACGACAGCCCATGAGACTAGGGAGGTTTGCGGCCGCGCAACGCCGACCGCCACCGCATAGCCCTGTTCATTTGTCGTGGCGAGCAGGCTCGTGGCGTTGTTGGGGTTCGGGTTTTGTTTCCGGAGCACGTCGAGCACGGCGGGATACTGGCGCAGCTGGAATGGCTGGCCAAAGGTGCCCGATTGGAAGCTGCGTTGGTTGTGCCGGTCCGGCTGGTCCTGTACGGCTTGAGGCGGGAAGAGAAACCGAACAACCTCCTGTTCGAATCCCTCTAGCGGCGGCACCCACGTCGCGTTGCTTGCTGCAACCGGAGGGGTGAAATGGTTCCAAGGATTGACGGAGCCGACAAACAATACGCTGCCCGTACGGCCCAGTCCTTCACGTGAGAGCTCGACGTCGACCAGCGAGCGCGTGGTGGCCACGAGCGTCATGTATCCGAGCGTAAAGCTGCTGTCGTTGAGACTCCGCACAGGAATCGTGAGGGAGATCAAAGCGAACGTTGAGTTGACCACCAAGGGACCAAGCAAAACTCCAGCCTTGTCGCTACCATTCCCCAGAGACACGCCCGGGAACACGCTGGCGGAGAAGTTATGAGGACGGGACGCGTCGCCGGCGGAGCGGCTGACGTCGACGTAGGTGATGTTGGGATAGAGTGACGGCGGGTAGCCGTAGACGGAGTCGCCGAGATAAACCTGAGAACCGTTGGGGGCGGTGTATGGAAGCAGAATGGGCGCAGGGTCGGTGGCACCGCTGCCCGTGATGCTGAGGAGGCCCGCTGGGTCGCCCGTCGTGTTGCGCGAGTACAGCCGAGCCTGCAGCAGACCGGAGAAGCCGGTTGAGCTCAACGCGCTGGCCAAGTCGCTTCGGGCGTCGGGCCAGGGGTCGGTGTCAGACTCGTTGTTGACCGAAGAGTTGTAGAACCTGAGGAACGCTTGCTGCAGTAACAGGCGCGTCGAGATGGTTTGGCAGGTGGTCTGGATCAGATTGATCTCGGACGCGATCCTCGCGGCCTTGAGGGAAGCAGTCAAGGACAGGCTATCGGACTCGACGCCGATGACGAAGTTGTTGACGAAGATCCATGTCGGGATGGAGACGATGGCTAGAGCAACACCGACGGTGAGTATCACGACCGCTGCAAGCTGCTCCCGGATAGCAACCCTCATCTTCGTTCAGCCGCCTACGAGGCACAATTAGAGTGAGATCGCCGCGGCCGATGCATATTCTCTTCGCGCAGCCCGGGAAACGGTCCGAGGGAGTGGCTAGGTGGTCTCGCTGGCCGACGGCCGTGGGAGACGGTGGGGTTTGTGTGCCGCACAGCTAGGCCGTTCGTGTCTTGCCTTCAGCCGTCGCCTCAAATTGCCAGACGACCTCGCAACCGCGCGCCCGAGCCGAAAATGACGAAGAGTCAGGGGCAATCAGAGTTCGTTGTAGTTGTAAACGGCGCACCGCTGTTGGGCTGGTCACTGGCGGCGAAGCGAATTGCGGCTCGTGGTCTTCGCGCCTGCCCTTGTTCTGTGCAGCACGAGCTCAAGTGCTGCTGGGTGCTGTCGCTGTCGCTGTCGCGTGGCGAGGCTGTGGGGGGTGCTCAGAGAGGAAATCGGAGCCCCTGTTGTGTGTGCAGCGACTGAGAATCGGCAATGGCGAGTTGAAGCTGACGCCGCCTGTGGTGCTGCTCGTGGTGTTCTGTCGTCTGTGTGTGTGTTTGCGCGCGCGTGTGTGTAAGCTGGACGATCGGATTGATCGGCAAACCAAACGTTCTAGCCACGGGAAGGCCAATGGGTTCCGGCCAGAGGAACTGCCCGCAGCAAGCTTGGGAATTGGACGGCGGCAGAGCTAACCGACACCTGAGAAAAGCGAGCGAGCGCATCTGTTCCAGCCCTTTGGTTGAGAGGGCCATTTGCCCAATTCGTCAGCTCCTGGGCGCCAAGCCAGATCTAGAACGTGCCTGCCATGGGAACCTGGGAGTTCTGGGTTTCGCTCCGGGACCCACCAACTTGAATTCGATCCACTTCGCTTTTCTCCGATCAGTCCAGTGCTGGCTCGCCGAGCACGATCGAAACGAACACCGAAGACGGTTGTTTCTTCCAGGCACGACGTGAGGACAAAGAGGCGTTCAACAACGGCCGCCTCGGATGCTGACAAGGGCCTAGTGAAGTGTATTTAACGTTGGCGTTTTCGCCGATTACTAGTACCCTCACAGAATCTTAAACCGAGCTTTGCTGAAATGGACTTGGTATGTTGAAGCGGGAGACAGACCGTGATGGGCTGATTCGTGCATGGTTGGCCCAGCTGAAGGTGCGGCTCATTTCACACCCACGGTACGGAGTACTCCGTTCGCTACGTCCTTGACTCTTTCCAGGCTTGATCAGGTTCAATCATGAGATTTGATTCATCAACCGTCGTCATATGTGACAAAAGAAAGGGTCATTACAAGTCATAATGTCAGGAAATCCTCCCTTTCCCATGGTATCGTTTCCCCTCCCGGCCGCCATCCACCCATCCGTAGCCGTTTCCCCCTTCCATGCCCACCACCCATACGGAATACGCCGGGCCATAACTCCGAGTACGTCACACCAACCTCCTTCCATCAGTCCCCAACCCCCCTCCCCCTCCCATGTCCGCCCCTTAGGACCGGGCAAAAATCAGCGGCACCAACGCGCTCTGGCTCTCCAAGCTGCGATGGTCCGGCGCGATGGCCACGTTCGCCATGCTGCGCCCAAAGAGGCCCTCGCGCAGACGGTAGGCCACGCTCGACGACGACGCGCAGCTCAGCCCGCTGTGGTGGTACTGCTGCTGCTGCCCGTACGGCGGCGGCGGCGGCGGCAGGTTCATGCCGAGGTTGAGCGCCGACAGGCTCGCCACGACGGCGGCCGAGTCCTTCCGGCGCAGCTCGCGACCGCCGGCCCCGTCGGGCTTCCGCTTGGAGAACTCGCGCGAGAGCTTGGTGATGACGGCTTCCTTGGCGCGCTTGAGCGCCGACGAGCGCGCCGCGGCTTCCTCGGCCTCCGCGAGCAGGTCGGCCTCGATGGAGCGCTGCGCCGAGGAGAGCCCGTCGTCGAGGGAGGACGGCGACGCCGCGTCGGGCGTGCGCAGCAACGGGCCGAACCGCGCCGACGGGTCGTACACCGTCGGCTGCAGCATCACGGGCAGCGGGTCCGGGTTGAGGATGGGCACGCTGATGTCCATCTTGGGCCGCGGCGTGTCGGGCGCCCGGAGGCAGGACTCGTCGTCCGTGCCGACCACTTCGGGCATGAAGGGGATCTCGGCCATGCCGTCCGAGTGGTAGCGACGGTGTCGCCCGTGTTCCCGGCTGGCGTGTCGGTCGCTGGTGCCATCGCTGCGGGAATGTTTGTGGTGGCTCCGGCTGTGATGGCTGCGGTGGCTGCGGTGGCTGTGGTGACTGCTCTGGCTATCATGGCTGTGTTGCCGGCGGAGCTCACCGCCGCGCTCGCTCCTGCGCCGGTCTTCGCCTTCGACGGCCTGTTCGGCCTCTTCCTCTTCTCCTCCGTCTTCGTCATGCTTCCGCGACCTCCTGCGGATGCGACGCTTCTTCAGCTTGGTGGTAAACCCTTGGCTGGCCTGTTTGGCAGCCTCGATATCAGACGCTAGACCGCCATCATCTTCCGTCCTGGCCCCAGAGGAGTTGGGCCGCGAGCTCTGCTGGGTAGCAGCAGCCGTGACCCCGCGTGCCCACTCCTCGACGCCTGCCTCAAAGGTCTCGACGTCGTTCACACCGCCGAACACCATGCCCTCCAGATCCACCTCAAACAGCTCCCGGCTCGCCGCCTCGGCCGCCGCCGACGACGCCGGGAGCTGCTCGTCTCCCACGGAGCTGGCCACGGCGGATCCAGACGAGTTGGACCGCGACGTGCTGGGCCTGCATTCGCCCGCACCCATCGAGCGGCGCGACCACGAGTCGCTGCTCTCGCCCTCAGTCAGCGGAGCAAGCGCCTCGTCCCAGCTGCCGCCGCGGAGGAGCGCCACGTTCTCGAAGTCGAACTCGCGCACCGTGTGCTTGTGGACCGCCACCAGGCTGCGCAGCTGCGCCACGTTCATGGTCGCGTTGCGCACCGACATGGACCGGAGGCGGGGCATGACCAGCGGCCGGCGCGACGGCCGCGCCGGCAGCGGAGACATGGGGCCGGTGACCTCGTTGAACAGCTTTTTGCTGCTGCGCGGCGGCGCAAACAGCGGGTCGTCCAGCAGCGCGATCGGGCAGGGGCCCCTGCGTCCGAGCCAGGTGAAGGAGAACTTGTCGAGCCGCGGCGCAAATGTGCGGATGAAGTCGTCGATGATCTTGAGCTGGTCCAGGCCGGGCGACGGGCCGTAGAAGTCCCAGGACTCGGCCGAGATGTAGAGCTTCCGGATCTGGCGCCAGCGCAGGGCCGCAGATGGGGACGCGCCCAGGCCCGGGGCGTGGCGCAGGTAGTGGAACGCGGACGGGTGGACGCCCGACAACGTGAGCTTGGACAGCTTCGTCAGGGGCGCGCGCTCCAGCGAGATGCGCAGGCTGATGAGGGCATAGTCGACAATGTCCCGGCGGTACCGCTCCCTGGGGTCCTGGCCCGGCGTCTTGATGGTGAGGTGCCGCATGTTGGTCATGTGCTCCATGGCGTTGATGAAGGAGGGCACATGAGTGGCGGCATGGAAGAGCGGCGGGTACTGCTGGGTCAGGATCTCGCCCAGCTCCGAGTTGCCATACTTCTGTCGCGTCAGGACCGACTTGGTCGAGGTGGGCGGGTTGTAGAGGAAGTAGATCTCCTCGCCCGACTGCGGGTGGATCAGCGGAGGGAGGAAGGTGGCGCTGGAGTGCGGGAAGTTGAAGGTGAGATGCTCGATGTGGTGTCCGATCCTCGACAGGGCGTCGAGGCGGCTGGCCTTGGTCAGGCTGTTGGCCGTGAAGGTCAGGTGGGTTCGTAGGAATAGCCGCCGGGTGACCAGGTTGCAGCAGGCCGAGTTGGCCAGCCTAACCGCGCACATGTCCTGCTTGGAGAGGTGCTCGAAGAGGCTCTCGCGGATGTTCTCGTTTTGCCACAGGCAGTAGAATGTTTGTGGGTTGGTCGCCATGGCGCTTGCATGTCGTGGAGGCGGCCGCTGGATCGAGGCGTAGCGTGTTGCGGAGACTTGAAGGCAGGTAGATAGGTGGTCAAGACAGGTAGGTAGGTAGGTAGGTAATGAGTTCAATTGCACTCTCACAAAGTCCTTTATGAGAGTTGAGGTGTTGGCTCGGGGGCAATTCAACTGCACAGACCACAAACACTGCGGGTACGTTATTGATTAAGAAAAGGGAGTGTATAATGAGAGAGAGTTTCGAGAGAGAGAGAGAGAGAGTTTCGAGAGAATGAGAGACAGATGCCACTCTCACGAATCAAGCACTGAGGGCGCCGCCAGGGAGCCACGGGCTATGGAGAGATGGATGAGCGCCAAAAAAAAACAGCAGAGGGGAGATGGTCGATCAGGACATGGACATAAACAACGCCGGCGAGGGGCAGCGTTATATTGGAACGATCATCCACAGAATCAGGACGGGGAGCACAGAAGCCCTTCCTCTTCCTCCGTCCTACCATACCGACTCGATACCTTCCCGGCCAGCAGCCTCCGCATTTTCTCTCCCCCTTGTCCACCACCCCCTCCTTCCCTTTTCTCTCGTCCCTCCCCTCCCCCTTTTGCGCGATTTGGCAACGCGGTGGGAGCCCCAGCACCCGTCGTCGCTCCAAACCGTTGAATGCCGAAAACGAGTGGTGGCGGGTGAGTCACTGCCCCATCGGGCATGCAGCCGTGGTGCAGGTTCGGCCATGCAGGAGCAAGCGTGGATCGACTCGGTTGAGAGCTTTGAGCGCAGGGAATTGGCCGGTCGCCGCGACCGCGTGCCCGACGTGGCGGACCGCGCCGGGCCACTTGAATGGCCGGACGGCAGTCCTCGTGCATGGCACCAATGCGGCCGGCTGCAGGCCGTCTCAACGCCGACTTCTCCCATCCAGTGGGAGAGCGTGAAACAGGAAACATTTCTGCAGGAGGTGCAGGACAAGCGGGGCTGCGGGGGAGGACAGGGGGCAGAAAGCGCTATCGATAGCAGGCGAGGCGGGTCGAATGCAGAGCGCGCCTCAGAGCCAATCAGTTTGGCGTCAAACGCGCGCTGATTGGCCCTTGGCGCACCACGTCGCGCGTGTCTGGCGCGACTGGCACACGAAACTGGCGCGCTGCTTTGCCTGTGGGCAGTTTGGTGATCCCGCAGCCGATCACATAAAAGACATAAGCGCCCCCCCGGCAAGAGCACCAAACGACAGGGCAACGATTGACTGCGGGATGTGCCTTGCAGGCGTTCGTCGACTTCGCGCGATTGCCCGCCCCGCGTTCTCAGCTCGTGGAGTGTGCTAGTCTGCTTCTCTTCTCCAGTGTACCTATCCACTCCGCCAGATCCCAAGTCGTCTCGTCGCCCAAGTCGGAGGGGCAAACACCGCAGGGTAGGCGAGTCAGTCGCGTCGTTTGTTGGATCCAGGGACCGTTGGTCCTTCTTTGCTTTCTTCCCCACCACAACCCCATGCGACATCGAGCTTGACCTACACAGTATGTGCTATACTAGTGGACATTAGGTTCCTGTGGCTAAAATCTCTCAACGATCTCTTCCTCCCCAGCCCTCACCGCCATTGACAGGCCAAGAACCCACTCCGGATGAAACATGCCACAATCGAACGGTACATGTACACAGTAGGTGCAAATGGCGCACTCAGATCACATAGCGCACAATGTAAACAGCAGTTTGGCGTCGTGTTCGTTGATGGACGTGGCGCGTGCTTCTTCTGCCATCGTGCGCCTTTTCTTCCCTTTGTGCGCTGTGCTGCTTTCTGCTAAGAGTCTGGCAATGCGCGCCCTTGTCTTCAACGGCACATTCGCTTGCATCAAGTTCTGAGGGCACACAATAAGTCTTGGTTGAATACCTAGCCTAGATCATTGCATTTCCTCCAACCCCTGCCAAGGGCGGTGACCTTCCGCGCCCATTTCTCCTCACCAACTACCATCTGCTTGTAGACCCCCCTCCCCTTCGTCGACCGCCATTTCTTCGGCTATCTTTGTAGCTCGGTGGCGGTAAGGGCGGAGGAGGTCCAGGGGGCAGGGGAGGCTGTGTACCGTGATACCCGGATCCTCCGTTCCGGTCGCTGTACTGCTTGCTTGGCCGCCTCCCGCCTCGGGCCCCTCCCCCGCCATGACCGGCAAAGCTGATGTTCGCCACCCGTGCGCTCTTCTGCACAGGGGGCCGGATGAACTGCTCGGCCTCTTCGTCCTCGTCCTCGTCCTCCTCGAAGAAAATGTGCCGTTTGGGGACAATGCTCTTGCCGAGGTCGGGCCTGTCAGGTGCCGCGGAGTACTGGTCTGAATCCCCAAAGATGACAGCCACCTCGGTCGAAGCTGGGTCGATGTACCGAGCGCAGTTCTCATGGCTCCACGTCTCCCACGGGCCTACCTTCGGCCTCTGCGGGTTCAGCCCGCACGCAGAGCCGTAATGCCCCTGGCGGCCGCAGCAGTAGCAGAATACCGGCAGAGACCGGACTTTGCGCGCCGCGTCTGGCTGTCGGGAGAAGCTCTTCCACAGCTCGTGGCAGGCCGTGTCGACGTGGTCGGGCGACTCGCAGAAGGCGCACTCTGTTTCCTCCGGCGCGAGTGTGAGCTTTTCGTTGCAGCTATGCGCGGAGTGACCGAGCTGCTTGCATTTCGAGCATCTTTGACGAGTGGGACAGCTGAACGATCGGTGCTCGGGATCGTGACAGAACCGGCAAATTAGATCTGGACACTCGGCCGCCCCGTGGCCGGGAGATGCACACATGAAGCAGAACGCCCCGTCCACAGCGGCGTCGGGAAAGTATTTCTCCCTGTGCGCTGCATCTGCAGCAAGAAGCCACTCTGCATCAGCATGGCCAGTCGCACCGGAGGCAGCGGTAGCTGGAGAAGGCGCTGCATCTCCCTGGGGCGATGTGCCTGACTCCAGAGCTTCGGCCGATCGGGAGGGAGAAGTGGAGGAAAACAGCGCCGAGAGCTCCGCGTTGTTCTCTTGCGAGTAGTGTATCGCCGCGCGCCTGGCAGCAGCAGCCTTGGCCTTTGACAGCCCATCGATGGTCCCGATCCATCTCACATATGCGTCGGTCACCCGGTTACGCGCTCGGTTCGTGTCGGCCTTGATTCTCCCCTCATTCAGGGGGCCAAGCTCCTTGCACCATTCCACGAACTTCTCCTCCCAGCCGCTCTGGTCTTTGTGCTGGACCTCAAAGTCGGAAGGACATTGGAGTGGAGGGAGTGTCCAGTCGTTTCCTTCCTGTACCCTGGGGGAAGAAGTTGCCTTGGTGCTTTCTGACTGCGCACCGTCGGGAGACTGCTGCTGCAAGTTTCCATTCCCCGATGGTTCGGTTTCTGCCGGAGAGCCAGTCGTCCCGGCGAGGTCCGTCGGGTTGGAAGGCGGCGGTGCAGAAGATTCCGATGCCCGTCGTGACGATGACTTGCGGCTCTTGCCTTTGCTCATGGCAGCAAATGACGTCCGCAAGCCGCCGCTGATGCCACGATTCCACCCAGCATGCGCCGCCTGAGCGACCTCAGCAGTAGTCTGATCCGCCTCGGCGGGCTCCATGGCGGACGATGTTGACTCGGACACCTCCGGGTTCTCAAGAAACCCCTCCTTGCTGTGTTTCATTGGGAATAAAGGGGCCGCCTCTGTTCCTTGCTCCGCACGGCTGCCCGTGTTTTCTGCGTCAAGGTCAGAGTCGCGGTCGGTGGTTGAGTGTCTTCTTTTTGCCGGGGAAAGGCCGGGCGAGATTTGCGCTTACCCGGCTCTGCTGATTGTGCCTCTGAGTGGTCCATGTGCGCTTGGCGCACTTTGTTTCTGGCGGTGCGTTTGAAACGAGACTTTCGCAGCTACTATGTAGTACTGCATCCCAAGTAATCCTCCCTCCAAGCCGAATTTCCGACTCGGGAGCATGGAACGATGGATGAGTCGGCCAGATGAATGTCGTAAGCTTAACAATGACTGCTGAGTTCAACTGGGAGGGGCAATCCACTTGTTTGACCAGGTGCTGATCTGTCGTGACTTAAACTCGATACGTGTCGTTGACCTTTTCATCATGGTATGGCATGTCTACACAGTTCCGTGTAAACTCTCGACATCAAAAGCTTTTGGCCCCACTGCTCATAAGTTTTATCCGATCACAAACCAGGCAGCGCTCGAGACGGGCCCGCCAAGCCACACAAAGGCCGCCCCCACTCCCAGTGCAACAGTGGCCACGTGGGAATACCAAGCCTGAAATACGAGGCCCAGGACCTGACGAGAGAGGGGAAGCGAAATGTTAGTGCTCTGATGCTCAGCAGCCCATGGCCTCCACAATCTCCGGCAGCTCGCTAACTCTGCGCAGAGTGGAGGTACCTGGCGCCCCATCCTGGTGCTCCTTGGCTTCGCCGGGTTCTGTGGCCAGATTGTCGCCTGCATCTGCGCAGCTTCCCGGTTTCCGCAGTGCATGCGTCTTTCTTCTCTTTCAGCCCGCCTGTCTGTTCCAGCCCCGACTCTGAAGTGCGGAGTGTGGAAGCAGGCGCCTTCTCGATTCTGTTCGATTCGCATCGCTCGTTGCACTCATTGCGGTACCTGCCCGGTCTACCGATTCTGGTCCCCTTGGTTCAGCGAGTCGAGGTATTCCACCGCGGCAATCAGGGGTCTGCCGCGCGTCCTGATCATCCACGCTTCCATCCAAAAATTAGTAGAGCCACGACCACATCATTTCGCAACGGCCAAGGCATCTCAGCGGGCCCTGCCTTCTTCCCCTCCCCGCCGTCGCCATCGCGCACTATCGACCTTTCTGTTGTTACGCCGCGTCCTCCGAGAGCAGGGCCTCTCCGACCGACCGAACGAACGCTCAGCGAATCCGTGGCCTTCACCGCTGTGACATCATACCGTCAGCGGCCGCGTCAATCACCGTCGTGTGACCTCGAGGGTCCCCGTTCGCGGCGCCCTTTACTCCCCCCATCCTAACCCATCCCTCCCGAACCGCTGGAGTGTCGCACCCCGCGGCGACAGACAACACCGCCAAGCTGTCTTCCCCAATTCTTCTCTCCCGTACCGTCTCCTACGACGTGGGCACCAACCCTCCGCGTCGTGGGGCACCGCACGGCACGATGACGGACACGACCGGCAGGAGGAGGAGATCTAGCAGCATCCTCCAGGTCTACCACGAGCCGCCCGAGCCCATTGAGCAGCTTAGCGACCAATCTGCCCTGCCCAACTTAAACGCGGACTGGGTCAACGCAAAAGGTAATGCTGTGACCCCTTTCGGAACTGCCGGCACGGGTGCCAATGCCTCCCCCCCCCCCCCTTCCTACACAAACAAACCAACAGACCTAAGTCAGTAGCTGACATTCAATTTGTCCTTGACAGGTGCTTGGACTATCCACCTCGTTCTGATCCTCTGCCTCAAGATCTTCTACGACATCATCCCCGGCGTCTCGCAGGAAACGTCATGGACGCTGACCAACATCACGTACATGGTTGGCTCGTACATCATGTTCCACTACGTCCGTGGCGTGCCGTTTGAGTTCAATGGGGGTGCTTACGACAACCTCAACATGTGGGAGCAGATTGACGACGGTGCTCAATACACCCCTGCCAAGAAGTTCCTGCTTAGCGTGCCTATCGTGCTGTTCCTCCTGAGCACACATTATACGCACTACGACCTTACGTACTTCACCATCAACTTCCTTGCCGTCTTGGCCGTCATCATTCCGAAACTGCCCTTCGTAAGTCCGACTCTCAATCCTGCTCTCCCAGTTAATTGAGGTTGCCCCTTCGATCTGCTTCTGACGATTCTCGCCAGAGCCACCGCATGCGCGTGGGCTTGTTTTCAGGAGTTCCCGAGGACTAAGGCGTGGGGGTGCGGAGGACATGGGCTCGGGGATCAGGAAGGCGTCAGACTGTGTTACGACAAAGTGCCAGTGGCACCCAACATCAGGAGCGCGCTCAGGAGGTTCGGAGCGTCAGGGGTTGGAACAATCGCTGCCATCACGTTTTGCAACAGCGAACCGACCATCGAACAAACAGACACGAGTCAGCCATTCGATTCCGAGGAGGGGGGTTTCCCCTACTACGACGTGCACCGTTGGTTCGGCCCTCTCTGAAGAGTCCAGCTGCCGAGTCTGATCCTGGTCAAGCTTGTCGAGCGATGCGGACGAGCACTCCTTGGTGGGCAATGGGGTGCTCTTGGGCCGTCCAGGACGGACCGCACGGGCGGAATTGGTGAGGGCGCGATCGTGGACGGGCCCCTGCTTGGACTGGTCTCGGCCTGGATATACAAACAAATGCTACACCTAATCATGTCTGGGTCACTCGCCGGCCCGAGCATTCTCCTACCTGCGCCGCGCCCTCGGATGGTGACGAGCCCGGCGGGACCTACATCCCTGATCGTGACTGCGACTTTGCAATGCTATGATGTCGTGCATTGTGATTCAAAAACCCAAGGCCAAAGCTCTCTGAGTACAACTCCAGCCCGCCGTCTCCGATGTATGGTCCATGCAGAAGCAGGGTGAAAGCCCTATTTAACTTCTTCCCGTCCGCGGCTCCTTGCCATGTCCTCTCATCCATTCCATCCAACTCAACCAAGTCCCCGCTTTCGTTTTCTGAACCGGGCCCTCTGAGTCGGGCTCGTGTGTCATCTTGAGTCTGCCTTCCAACATTTCACAAACATGAAGGCCGTCGTTCTCGCCCTCGGTGCCGCCGGCATGACAGCGGTCTTCGCCCTGGCGCCGGCACCCACCAAGCGGGCGGGGCTCTCGTCCTCCGCCCAGCATCCCGCCGCGACTGCCACCACCTCCCCCGCCGCTGCTGTCGTCGTCCCCATGGCTACGGGCGACGGCTGCGACGCCCTCCCGACAACTTCCTGCGAGGAAGTGGTGCCGCTCTGCACCACCACCGCCGCCGCCGGCCCGGAGGACGATGACCCGGCGGATGAGGATCCAGGCGACACGGACACCAGATTGATGGGCAATGTGGGCAGAGATGTGCGCAAGCGCGGGGAGGTTCAGGGCAAGGGTGGCCATGGCGGCAAAGGTGGAGGCAATGGCGGAGGCTGGGGCGGCGGTTCTGGGGAAGGTCAGGGAGGGGGCTCTGGTGAAGGTCAGGGAGGAGGTAGGGGCGGAGGCTCTGGTGAAGGTAGTGGTGGCGGCTCTGGTGAGGGCAATGGCGGAGGCTGGGGCGGAGGCTCTGGTGAAGGTAGTGGTGGCGGCTCTGGTGAGGGCAATGGCGGAGGCTGGGGCGGCGGTTCTGGGGAAGGTCAGGGAGGGGGCTCTGGTGAAGGCAGTGGCGGTGGCTCTGGTGAAGGAACCGGCGGCGGCTCTGGTGAGGGCAATGGCGGAGGCTCTGGTGAAGGAACTGGCTCCGGTGAAGGTCATGGAGGGGGTGGGGGCGGAGGCTCTGGTGAAGGTGGTGGTGGCGGCTCTGGTGAGGGCAATGGCGGAGGCTCCGGTGAAGGCAATGGCGGCGGTTCCGGTGAAGGAAATGGTGGAGGCTCCGGTGAGGGCCAGGGCGGCGGGAGCAATGGTGGAGGCGGGGGTGAAGGCGAAGGTGGAGGTGAGGGCGGTGGCGGAAGCGAGGGTGAAGGCGGAGGAGAAGGCGGAGGTGGTGAAGGCGAGGGCGGCAGTGGGAGCGGGGGTGAAGGCGGAGGTGAAGGTGAGGGGAATGGCGGTGGTGAGAGCGGGAGTGAGGGCGGAGGAGGGAATGGCTGGCCCAAGCCCGGCCCTGTCGGTCATCATCCTCACTTCGGCGGTCCGCCTCACAAGACACCGGGACCACAGCGCCGGCGCGTGGAGCAGCGCGCTGTGGCCGGTGCTACGTTCAACACACCCGGCCGCATCGGCGCGGTTACTGCTGTCGCCATCCTGGCGGTCGGCTTAGCCCGGATGCTCTAGCCACGTTGTGAAAGGCAGCATGGCACATGAATTAGTGCGCGGCTGCTCGAGCCGATGGAGAGTGGGTTGGGGGCAGTTGCGTATCATGATGCTCGTTGACATGGACGGTGACCAGCAGACGAGCCCTCTGCTGCACCTAGTGGTCTAACTCTACAAACCGAATGTATCTCTACCGGCCCCTGAGTACCTACAATGTTTTGTTTGGTCCGTTTGCTACATGTTATCTAGGGCCGATATGTCTCTCATACTTGACAACGGCGGCCCCCCTGAAGGCATCGTCAGCAAGTTGCCCGCACACACTTCGAAAAAAAAAGTACATGTTTGGTAGTGACAAGGTCGTGAAGTACGGAATGTCTCCTCCGTGGTGTAAACGTACCAGTCAACTATTACCGCCTAGCGCTGTCGATCAACCCGCTCAATCAATTCCGAGCAAAAACTAGAGGCGGCGCCGCAGCACAATCACACCAGTCACGCAGCCGGCAAAGGCATGAGCGCCCATTTTCACATCTGGCATATCTTTGCCGATCTTGGGGGATCACAACGTAACCACTCTGTTACAAAAGATCCTGTCGACAAAGAGACGTCCGTGATCAGTCTGTGGCGGGTCAGCAACGGTTCGTGAACGGGCCCTGTTGTTGCCCCGTTGCAGCAGCCACTGTCACATTTGAGTTGCTGGAGCTGCCGGTTCCAGGTTGTACGCCCGCACGGATGAGACTGCAGTGCCCAGGGAGCCAGGTGAAGTGAGCGAGATGGGCTACTTTTGAGGAGCTTCTCAGTAATCCGTACCTGGTGTCCAAGGTAACCATGTAACTACCTAGGTACTGTAGACAGCCTGCCGCAGTGTTGCTCAAGCCCCTATTTACCAGGTACCTGGAGGTACGGATACTAGTATTGAATCCGTACACAGCACGACAGAGCCAGTTACTACAGTTACTAGGCTCGCTAGGTAGCACTTAGAACCAATCTGGAACCGAACCTACCAACAGAGCGGCACGCATAGCAGGGACTCCGCGTTGTCGGTCTGGCACCTAGGAAATGAGCAGCTGCATCTCCAACCTCAAATTGGCAGGAGGGATATTCCGTACATGGTATAAGTAACCTGGGAGGTATCAACAGTTCTGTGTCGGGGGCTGGCGCAAGCGCACAGAGCTGGTGGGACGGACGGTGGAGCAGGTGGAGTAGGCAGTTCAGTCTCATCCCCGCATTCGATTCTGCAGTCGGATCACAGACACGTTTGGCCAAATCGCCCGGTTGTGTGTCCTGTCTCAGAGCCACAACTGCACAAAAGCTGTTGACTCGAAAACGGCCCACCGCGTTTGATCAAGCCATCGACTGTCTTTGCTGTGGTCGGCTGCTTTCCTCCATACTTGTACGACAAATACATCCTGTGGTGTCAAAGAGACTCCGCAAATTATTGACGAGCTAGCGACAGGGGTTGTCTTCTTGCTGCTGCGTTTTGAACCGATCCTCATCTGCCGCTCGCAGTAGTCTGCACTAAGCTTCCGGGTACCCTCGTACTAGTAGTACCTTACCTCACTTACTTTCAGGGAACCACACAATGAAACGGGAAAGACAGCATGGCAGGGCCCAAGCTGTGAGAAACAGTCACAGCTGCTCCTTGTGTACATAGGTACTTGGTGGGTACTTGGTAGGTAGTATGAGCAAAGAGTAACACACTCGGCGGATATCACCTTGGTATTAGTCTCCGGTATCCGTACCTGTGATGGAGATATCAAAAGTGTCGTTCCTGAAACCCCCCACAACCCAGAATCCCAGAGCAATGGAGCGGGGCAGTCAGTCATCCGCATGGGACGCCACATCCATGCACGGGCCCACTGGCCTCCAGGTAAATTCACCTGGGCAATTTCCAGGATTGCTATTCCGTACGAGTAGAGGTAGAGCCGAGCACTTCGACACAGTCGTGTACTAGCAGTACTGTCGGGACTGGCCACAAAAAGGCGGTACATCTCCCGAGGGGCAAGCAACCAAGCAGGGCGATTGCAATGCGAGAAACAAACAGAATGAGAGCATACCAAACATGGATATGAAATGAAAACACCGATTGAGATATGTACAAGTGTACGGAGGTAGATGGAGAGTAGAAAATGACAAAAGATGAGCAAGTTGGGAGGAGAGGTGGAAGGTGCAGAGGAGAAACATTCAATCTAACCGTGAGGCGCCAAGACAGGAACCACCCGGCAGGGTCCTGCTCTTTGAGGGATGGGACGGATCGCCCACTCAAACATCCTGAACCGGGGGTGGAAAGCCCCCTTTCTTGGCGCTAGTCCGATCTGGGCGCAGGGGCATCTCATGGGGGAAGGACCCCAGCTGCCCAGAACGCAGACCATCAGCAGTCTCGATGGCATTGCGAAATCTTGCTCGAACACCATCGCCGACCGCCCTGGCGACATCCAACCTCGACACCTCGTCGTCGTCCTCTCGCACTGCACTGCAGCCGGTTGTGCACTGCGCTGGGTCTTCTTGCTGCTCTCCTCTCCGCGGGTGTCAACAGACACGGCGACTCCGCGCACGTTGCCTTGCTGCGCCTGCGGCCTGCCTCGGTGCGCCGAAGTCGTGACTACCCGACTCGTCCTGCCTCTTTTCTCTTCGGTTTTATATATACATATATATTTATATATATATATATATATCCATATACACACAACACCAGGCTTCGTCTGCCTACGCCTACCTTACCTCCACTGGTTACTGGTACCTGGTATCCGACTTGCGGAAAACACGCCATCGCGCCGACGCCCCTGCTTGTGCAACACCAACGGGCGCACCAGCCGAGCACCAATTTCTCTCTGTCCCTTGAGTGGCTTGCGCGCTGGACAGCGAACTCTCGTCTGGTGCGTCCCATGTTCCTTTTTTTTCTCCGTCCCCTCCGAGTCGTCCAAGTGCTTCATTTCGATTCGAGCTCCAACCCTGGCCAACCCGGTCAATTTCTCTCTACTATCGCCCTGCCTCCAGCCACGCCGCGGCCCGCCGACCGCGCGGTATCATGCTTCTCTCCATGACGGCAGCGAGCATCATAACCGGTCGCCGGCCCTGAATGGATGCGTTCCAAGCTGACCGCCGCATACGTGCGCCTGCGGCGCCGAAGCTGAGGAGTCTTGCGGCGTGCGTCCCTTGCTGACACACGCCGACCGACTCTTCTGGATGCTTGACCGGCGACACTCAGGCCGTCCATGCATCATGTGCCACTTAGCCGCAGCAGGAGACACACACACGCACACGCACACGCACACGCACACACACATGCACACACGCATCGGCATCTCGTCGAGCAGTCTGTCCCCGACCAGCATCCCTCCACCCCCCAACCGGTCCAGCCCCCTCGTCCCCTCCCCTCCCCATCCGCACGCGCTTCTTTATGTGTTCGCCTGCCTTTTCTGTCGAGTTTTCCAGCGTCGCCTTTGTTTCAGTCCCGCCGCCCGCAGTCGTGCCGGCCAGCGAATCGCAACCGTTCGGCTGACAAGTCCAGCTAGCTAGCTAGCTAACTAGGGAGTTACCAAGTAAGGTACTCCGTAGTTTGCCTGTGCAGACACCGAAGGGCCCGCTGCCTGCCTCCCCCGATCCTGCCGTCCAATCCCCCGGTCCGATCGCCAATCGCTCGCTCGCGCAGCCCCTACAGTACCAAAGAACGGCGCCACGCCGCAGCAGCCCACCCTCCGCGCACCCGCCAGCCCGGCCACCTGCATTCGCCAGCTCTGTGACTATCCCACACTCCGTATCCCTTGGCCCAGAACCTGGAGAATAATTCGGATGCGTGGCGCCGCTGCCCGCTCTGCCACACGCCTCCTTCTCCTCGCAGATTGGCCGGCACACCCTGCAAGCACATCAGAAGCAGGACGGACGGCAGCGGCATCCTGCTAAACTGCCTAGTATTACGCTGCTTCACCCCGGGGGTTTGTGCACTGTGCCGGGCCCGGCCCTGTTTGCCACGGCGCTGCCACCCTCGCAATGGCGTCCTCCCCATTAGACCAGGCCGCGCCCCGTCTGTCGTCGGCGGCCGTGGCCTCCCCTTCGCCAAGAATGCCGTCGCGATCGAGGACCCAGAGCATATCTAGCGACCGGCCGTCGACTGTCGCCCACAGCCTGATGTCGGCCCCGCTGGCAGTGTCTCCCGAGCCGGCCTTCATCGCCGCGTCGGCCGCCTCGCAGATTGTCACCAACGACCACGACAGCCATGCCGAGGCATGGTACGACCAGCATGGCATTGAGCCGTCGGGCGACACCGCTGCCGTGTCGCCCGCCGCGCTCCAGCTGGTCAACAACTTCCTGGACCAGCTGCTCTTCAACTTCCTCTCCGTGTCGCGCTCCACCTCCCTCTCCGCCCTGCGGCCCGCCGTGTCCGAGGTCCTGAAGCCCAAGCTCGCCAAGGATGCCATCAACCAGGCCGACGAGGAGCTGCGAGAGTATCTCGGTGGGGACGACGAGGATGCCGCCCACGCCCACGCGCGCGATCCCGTTTCGCCGACGGATTGGGACCTGGAACTGGCCTGGAAGCGGACGCGCCTGCGCTGCATGGTCTACTCGTCGCTGGGCGATATGGAAGAAGAGGATGAGGACTACTACATGGAGCAGGGCCATCTTGATACCGGTCTCGACGATCGCTTCTCCGAGGCCGTATCTCCCGCCGTCGCTATCTTCCTGACCTCCATACTCGAGTTCATGGGCGAGCAGGCCCTGGTTGTCGCCGGCCAGGCCGCCTATCACCGCATGCGCTCCAAGTACGAGAAGGACCTCAAGGACGGCGCCCGCAGCCCGACAGGCGTCGCCGAGCGGATTGTGGTGGAGGACCTTGATATGGAGCGCGTTGCGCTGGATCGGACACTGGGCCGCCTGTGGCGGTCATGGAAGAAGAAGATCCGCTCTCCGGGCATTGGATCCATGGACCGCCTGAACCGATCATTTTCGAGGGATTCGTTGGGTTCCGTGGCAGGTCACTTGCGCTCGCCCAGCAGCGCCGCCGAACCCGCGGTTCCGGCCACCGTTCCCGAACCACATATTGAAACCGAGCAAGGAAGAAGCGATGCTCAAGCGCAGCATGGAGTTGCTGAGGAACCCGTGGAGGAGTACCTCGTTGCTGCCGCCGTTCCCTTGCCGATGGGGCCGAACGACATTGCCGAAATTGAGGTCCCCGGTCTTGCGCTCTACAACGGAGACGTAAACGTGAGCGATGATGGCACTGTGCCTGAGAGCCAGCCGACGCGTCCAAAAAGCATGGTGATACTGCCATGGAGTGCGAGCCACGACCTGCAGACAACACACCCTCCAGCTCGACCGGATGTCCCTAGGCGACGCTCGAGCTCACTTCCAGCGGCCAGCCCAACTCGTTTTGTATCAGTCGCATATCCTCGATCCGATGCGCTCGAAGCGGGAGACTCTCCCGCCAAGTCGCCCGAGGCGCCTGCGGTCATGGATCGCCAGGGAAAAGAGTTCGAAGCTGCCCAGACACCCGATGGGAATGCCACCGACGAAGAGGAGATGAAGGACGACGAGGACGACGAGGTATCCATCGAGGAACCGCGAATCATTCGGTCCTCAAGGGTTTCTATTCTGGGCCGGAGCCCGTCGACCACATCATCCGACCCTGGAAAGCCTGCCTCAATCAACACCAACCTGCCCGTTCGGACCCCGAGCATCCATTCGGCGCGCCTGATTGACGTGACCAGCCCCCGGAGCCCCGCGGTCGGCTCGCGACGCAACTCCGTGGTCGTGACCGAGGCGATGCGCTCTGCCAGTCCGTCGCGCACCAGCCGCACAGTGACTCCTCCAGCCCCTGAAGATCGGTCAGTGCAGACACCAGACAGCGTGTCGGGTGCCAGGTTGTCCGCCAGTCACCTCAACAAGTCGGCCCTGGCCGCGAACCCCTCCATTTTCGAGGCTGAAGAGGCGGCCGACTTGGAGGACATGGTGTCACCGGTCACACCGGTCGCCGTAGTCCCCGAGCCAGCCGCCAAGGAACGCCGTTACCCAGCGGCAGCTGCTCCGCGAGGCGGCACCCCTGAGCCGCCCAAGCCCACCGCCAAGGTGGCCGTACTTCCCGCCACGTCATCTCCGGTGTCGACTGCCTCAACCATGAGTGGTACCTTCTTCATCGAATCGATGCCCGTTCTGCCGGAAGGGCAAGAGATGCAGGATCAGCCTTGGCCGGCTCGGTTCTCTGCAGCTGCCCATTCCCCGCCAAGCGTCCCGGAGAGGAACGCGGGGAGACAGGCCGTCGCCAACACTTCGGCTTTGCGCCAGCCTGCGGCGACAATTGGCCAAGTTTCGGTGGAACGCTCTCGCCCTCACAGCCCGTCTCAGGGGTCATCCCCTCACCCCCGCGATCCGTCAGCAGGACGGAGCAAACAGCAACATGCCTCCGGCTCGCCCTCCTCGATGAAGTTGATACCTGTCCGGACGTCGGAGGAGGTCATGCAGGCGCGGATCGACGTGGTGCGGAACTTTGAAGAGCTCATACAGAGCGACCAAACCATCCAGTACACGCTGACCCCCGAAAATATGCGGGACCTTGACGTAAGCTCACCTTCCCCTTTTGGCTCTTTTCTCAGCCATTTGCATTGATGTCCTGTTAACATGCGTTGCTAGCCGCAATCCCAGCCTGGCCGCGCAATTGCCAGCGGCAGCCCGGTTGTCTCTGTGAAGACACGGAAGAGCGAGGAGGCACGGCCGGTCGGCTCCCGCTCTCGGTCGTCGTCGGTGCCCCGGACCGATGTGAGGGCGTCAACATCGGCGCCGCGCTCGTCCGGCTCCGGATCGCATCCCGTCTCAGACGTACACCACGGCAACAAGCATTTCCCCGCCGCGGCGGGCAAACATGGGGGAGTCGTACCGCGATCCATCCCCCCGGTGCCATCAAAACCGCGGTTCACCCACGGGCCTCAGGCGAGAGATGCCAGGTTAGGCCGCGAATCTATGGCTGAATTTGCCGAGTTCATTCGCTCGACTGGTCCTGCTGGGGCAAACGTGGCCGCCACAAATGCGTCTTCGGGTGTGGGACGAGCACGAAACCCGGGGTCTGTGTCCAACATCAGCATCGAGGCCGGTCGGGCATCCACAACAAGCAACCCGAACCGGCCGAAGCTCCAGGCTCGCGGAGCAGCCGTCGATTACAAGGATGACAACTCCGACCTGATTGACTTCATCCGCCGTGGACCCCCAAGCACGCCGGGCCATCCGCGCATTCCTAGGACGGTCGCTCCGTTCCGGACCACGATGGATTCGGACCAGATGTCGGGTGCCGTTGGGGGCAAGGCCGTGGACGCCCAACTTGGCGAGCTGGATCTGAGGAGCAGCCGGGCCTCTACCAACGCCACCGAGTCCTCGGTTCCCCCGTCGATCCAGTCGTCAGTGAACTCGCACAGCGCCTTGCTGGCGCGGAACAAGCCTGTGTCCTACGACGCAATGGACGCGGACATGCCCATACCCAAGCGCAAGACCCGCCGGGTCCGGGACCCATACGCCATCGATCTGAGCGACGAGGAGCTCGAAGAGGACGACGTGGCTCCGGCGCCGAAGCCGAAGAGGGTGCAGACGCAAGAGGAGAGCCTGATCGACTTTTTGAAGAACTACGCGCCGCCGCCGGAGCCGACCGTGCAGCCGTTCAACCTGACGCAAACGCGGAACACGCTGAAACCGAAGAAGAAGGCCAGCGCGCCGAGCCTCATGGCCAGGCTCACGAGGCGAGATAGCGCGCAGTCTAGCAACGGAGTGTCGGCGCGCCCGGCGAGCCCCGGCATGCCGCCGTTGCCCGCGGCGCCGAGGGGTCTCGCCAGCCGAGCCAGTGCTGGGAAGACGGGTCACATCCCCATCCATGTGAATGTGCCCGGAGGAGCTGACGTGTACACGCCGCCCGCTCGCACTTCGTCCCGAACCGCCGGTCTTGCTCTTGGCGGGGGCGGCGGCCCGGGCGCGATGGGCGGCCGGGTGCCCATGAAGAAGTTTGAGCCGCGCGAGGCTGTCTCGGTCTCCAGTCGGGGAACCTCCGATCTGGCCGACTTCTTCAAGAACTCTGGGCCGCCACCTGGCATGGGGCCTCAGGTCCCGGGACCGGGAGAGCGGGAGGAGGCGAATGGCATCTCGAAGGTCTTCACCCGGAGGAAGAAGCCAAGTATTTCTTAGTTGCTGCTCGCAACGCCTGACTACTAAGTGCGGCCCGCAATTGGCTGTCCGTTCATCTTTCTTGTATAAAATTTCGCTTCGAGGCTATCTGAGCAGATTTGGTTGTTTGAGGCACACGAAACTACGAGTTGACGGGGAGGAATAGATTTTCACATTCTGTAATACCAAAACGCCGAACAGAGTTTGTCTGAGCGAGGTGAACACAGCGCTTCTTGGTGGGCCGAAACCATCTGCTTGCCGAAGGCCGTCTGTGTCGTCGTGAAGCCATGATGTCATTCTCCTGCCTCTCTGCCTCGCATTTCATCGGCTTCCGTATTCTGTGAAGGCCATCCATGGCAGATCACGACTCACTCCAACACTGCCGCCGTGCCGTCGACCCACTAGGTAGGCTGGACGGTACGCAAGCTGACGGTTGCAGTCTGATGTCACCGGCCAGAATTCCTAGGGACCCAAAACCTCTCGTCCCATGCTCACACATCACACACACCTTGAGTGTAGTCAGCGCCGAGGGCAGAAACGACGGGGCTGTGCATCTCGGCATCACCAATGAGGCCAGCGGGATAAATACTGCTAGTTACACAGACACGGAGAGCGGAGGAGCGACGCCGGGCTGCGTTGCGATGATTCCCGGGTTGTAACACCCACCACTCACGTTTATTGGTGTCACGCAGTGTTAGCATGCTGTGATATGTCACGTCAGCTTCAACGGCAGGCTGCATGCTGCATTGCTTGGTGTGTGATGCAATGTTCTCTCTCGAGCGTGTGTGTAACATGGAGGTCCGCCGCCTTGGGGGGTTGGGGGGGGGGGAGAGGAAAAAAGCCGTCCCATTGCGTGCATCCACCTCCTGCCTTGGGAACCTTTTCCATCCATCCATCACCCATCCAAGAGGAACAGCGTCGCAATCGTGGCGCACAATATCCCGATCTGAAACATCGAGAACAATAGGCCGAACATGCTTCAGGGTTCGCTTGCGGCTCGCCTGACCCAGCAAGCGAATACCTCCAGTCCAGTTTTGCCAAAGGAAAACGTACGCTGGCAGCCGAGGTGATGGGCTGGCGAGGTCAGGTTGACTACGAGCTGATGTGCGGCTGGCCTGCTGTCGGCCGGCTGCCTGGTGGTGCCTGGATGGTCGTTAACAGACAGTCGGGATGGAAGAGGAGGAAGACAGTGGGATCCACAGTGCGGGCTGGGCTGGGCGCTGAGCTTAATCAAAGCTGACGGCCTCCTCAGGCGGGGCAGCCCTCACAAGCAGCCACTGCAACCCACTAACGAACCCGAAGCTACCCCGCGGCAACGACCTGTATGCCAACCTTACCAAGAACACCGACCGTCGGTATCGACCTGCTATCTCCCCAACCGAGCAGATCTGGAATCAGACGAACGGCATCTCCCGCTACCACCCGACCGGCGTCTCCAGCATCCGTCTCTCTCTTTGTTTGAGGCGGTCAAGATCGGCTGTGTGCAGCTCCTTCCCTCGATTGGGTCTGCGAGGCTGCACGCGTTTGCGGATCCCTCTTTCGAGACTTGGTCAACGACGATCCATCGCCCTGCCGGGGCGATCCGCAGCATGCAAACACCACGAGCAACACTGTGGTAACGTTGAAGTACGACCCCGCTTCCGGCGTGCGGACAACGTTTCGTTTCCCAGTCGATGGCCTCACCAGGAGCCTCACCACCCCCGGCGGACTCCCCCTCACTCAGCGCCCGGCTCGAGCAGCGCCGCCGTGACAGCAGCACCCCCGGCCACGGCCAGCTCGATGGCGGCGTCGACGCGGCTACACCGCTCCCCCAGATTCTCTGGAGGCGGCAGGTGCCCCTGCACATCACGCACATGTCCCAGCCCGCCACGGCAGCCCCCTTCGTCGTCTCCGTGCCGCGCTTCAGCTACCTTGCCTTCCTACTGCCGCGCCTGACCGCCTACTACGGCCTGCCCTGCTCCAGCTTCCACCACGAGGAGATCCAGCTGCGCAATCTGGCTGTCGGTCTGCTGGTCGATCTGTACCAGCCCACCACTCTGCCCTGGCGCCTGGTCGTTGGCGACGGTCCGGAGTGGGATATCGCCGACACCTTCACCAACTCGGCCAAGGAGGCCGACTTTGTTCGCAATGGCAACGCAAAGCAGATCATGAGCCTGTCCAAGGAGCACAGCACCGCCTTGTGGAATGCTGTTAGAGATAGTGCGGCTCTCCTTACCTTGAGCTATTCCGCTCTAAGCTGTCAGACAGTAGGACTCAGCAAACACTAACACACCGTTCGCCAGACGATTATGCCGCCTTTAGCAAGGTCAACAACCGTCTCCTCAACACACCCGCGCCGCTCAGGCACGTGCCCGTACGCCTCTACATTCCCTCGTCGCCCAGCGACCCCGGTGATGCCACGCCGGGGTCCTTCAAGGTAGTACAGGCGCTGGTGCCTGCACGTTTACCCACCAGTAAGGCGGCCCTTTCCTGACCCCAACCCCGATTCGATTCGTCCGCTCCCGTTTAGTGCACCCACCCTTCCGGAGGAAGCGTCTTGAATGGAAACAGCTAAGCTCGTCTGACACGACCCAACAAAAAGGAGCTCCGCAGACACTCGGCGCCGCCCTGAAGAACTTCCTCCCGGGTCTCTTTCCCAGCAGCAGAGACCCCGTCCTGGCCAACGCGATCCTCCACGGAGGGCCGGTGCCCTTCAGTGCGCCCCTCGAGGAGCTGATGCGCGAGGCTGCGTATCCCGACGGCTGGCTGTGTTTATGTGTGGTTTTGTTATGAAGGGAGTAATGATTCTTGAGATACCCAAGCTTATTGATAGGACCCATCCAGCACTAACAACCCAAGAGAATCATCGATGGGCCCAACAAAATGTGACATAACTCCGTACCGCCCGACGATTGGAACAGTCTCCCATCTTATGGTCTGCTCAAGAGGGCACGCCTGTAATCACGCCGCAAGATAAATGTATTGTGTGTGTGTGTACTCGGTGACATCCAGCTGAAACCAGCGTCTCGTTTCCTTGAGCCCTGTGACGTGTCTCTCTGCGAGCCCTTCTATCGGCAGCCATGAAAGTACACCCGCTCTCCGTCTACATACATTGATGTCTTCCTCTCCTCTTTCTCAGAATACAATTCTTCATACTGCTCCCCACCAGACATACAACGACCAGTTCAACCCTCTCGCCAGTGCAATTTCTTCCAGCACAACAGACATACAAGCCGACAGCGGCAGAGACTGACGTACGTATTAGTTAACAATGATGAGCCTGGCAAGCAGGCCCAACCCAGACTCTCCCTCCGGAGGCGCGGTATGGCACCGGAGTGGATGTGGTATCAGGGGCGCCTATGTAGCAAAACAAAATACGTACTCCAGGAAGAGCAGGAAGGACAAAGTATCGACAAAATAAATAGCCAAGGAAAACGCTTCACAAAGCCGCCCCCGCCCCCCACCTGGTAACCAAGACATGTTCGCACATAGTGGTATCTCCGCCGCTCCCTATCGAAACAACGACCATGCAAATGCTATGAAACAGGTCCCAAAGCGAGACGATGAAACCGATCCGAACCCGTTGCCTGTGGAAATGGAAAGAGGATGACAACACGAAAATGATGAGACAAGAGACATGATTCCAATTTCCGTAGGAAGCTCCCCCTACATGGAAAAAAAACATGCAAACGCGTGATGACTGAGATGAGGGTTGCGCTAGTCGCGCCTAAGCGTTAAAAAGCGCACACCAAAAGACGTAGCGACGCCGTTGTTAGGCAGCACGAGAACGGATTTTAACCCGAGAACCGCCTCTCCAGGCCGCCACACGCACTTCTATCATCTCTCCCCATCAGGGATGCGGGTGGTACTGCATCGGGGGCAACATCGCCGCGCGCGCCCCGTGGCCACCTTCCGGCCCGGGCCCAGGCCCGGGGGCAGCCACGCCGGAAACCGTCGCCTGAAGGGGCGAGGCTAGAGGCGGAGGCGACATGCCCATATGCATCCCGCTGCCGGCATGGTTGACGGGGGAGTGCATACCGACGGGGCCGGCAACCGGCGGCATCGCAGCCAGGTGGGGGACGGGATGCGGCGGGCCGCCGCTCGCCGAGCTCGAGAAGCTGGATCCGGTCGGGTGGTCCAGCGCATCGAGATTGTTTGGCCTCCCCCAGAGCTCGCGCTCGAGGCCCTCCAGGATGCGCAGGTCGACGTGGAGACCGCTCGTGGGGTGCGCGATGATGCGGAAGAAGGCGATGGTCCTAGAAAAGAGCTCCCGGAGGATACGCTCGTCGACGAACCCGTGCAGGGTGGGGTCGCGGAACACGGCCGACAGCGTGATAAGATTGCCCCATTGCCTGTGGCGTCGTTATGTTAGCATATGCATCAATGGCCGTAGGCACTGAGAGATCAAGGCCGTCATGAGAGAGGGTTCCTTACGCGTGAGCGGTCCCAAACACGTTGGTGATGATGAAGCGCTTCTCCTTCAGCCCGTGGAAGGCCCGGGTGCTCTCGATCAGAGCCCGGACGCCCTTGACGGCGTACTCGATCATTTCCGGCGGGATGTCTTCGGTGGACCTGGCTTCGGGGCCAATGACAGGTACCGACAAGTCGGTGCGGAAATCGGAGGCGGGCATTGGACTATCATTCGCCATGGTTTTCTGGAAATTGAACTCGAGAATCTGGCGAACGAATGGCCGGTACGTGATCACCTGCGCACCCCAGTACTTTGCGCGCAGGCGAGCAGACAGGATGTCGCCCGCCGGCGGGTCGTTGTGGTTGAACTTGAACTCGGGCGGCACGAAGCGCATGTCCAGGGTGTTCTGGATGTACTCGATGATGTTGCCCCCCTGGAGCGGTTGGGGCTTCTCGGGGTTGTAGAGCATCCCGTGGATCTTGTTCAAGCTCTTGCGCAGGTACAGCTGAGCGAGGTAGCTCTGGAGTACATGTTCGTCGAAGCCCAGCTGCCGGGCCAGCTGGATGTTCGGATACGGCATTATATCCTCGTAGGCGAGAATGTGCGACTGGGGGAGCGGCAGCTCGGCAATAATGTCACTGAACTCGCATTAGCTCATATGATCTTTGGAGGCGCGCGTCCATAGCAGTTACGCCAGTACGCTTGCACATCGGCTTACCTCTCCAGCTGCAGACACGTCCAGAAGGCGAATACCAGTAGGTTATCCTTCTTCTCCGTTACCGCGTGCTGGTTGACGTGCATATTCTCCTGCAGCTCCCGGAGCCGGTTAAGATTCCTGGTTCCACCACGTTAGCAAGATGATGGTACTAAGACAAATGGCGAGAGGGGTGGGCTTACGGCCTCATCTTGATCTGCAACGCAAAGCCAGCCTCCTTGATGTAAGCATAGCTCTCCAACACCCTTCCCAGTTGGCCATGGTACAGTCCAGCCAGCAAATAAGCATAAATGTGTCGAAGGCTGGTTCCCGCCAGCTGACCGCCGAGGATGTCGGTGGCGTATGCAAAGTAGTCCAGTCCCGGAATCACGTCCATGTTCCGCTTCAGCGACGTGCCTCCCTTCAGCGACGAGCCTCCTCCTTGGAAAGACGCCCGCCTGCTACTGGGCCCCGGCCGATCAACCCCTTCCTTGGGTGACGGGAAGCCAGCTGAGTGCGAGTACGAAGGCTGGGATGGCGAAGAGCCTTGGACAGGAGACGCCGGATATCCATTCCGCGCCAACGGCGAGCCATGTGGCGGCTCGCTGACGGGGACGACGTCCGGAATTCTGTCCTTGTGCAGACAGATCTTCCCTAGAGCTAGCACTAGCAGAACCACTGCGTTGTTGATGGACCTCTGGAACACGGGCTTGGATGACTTGGGCGATGGCGTGGGCGACTCAACGCCTTCGGGCGCCGGAGAACGTTTCCGCTTCGATCCAGTCTCGGACTGGGGGGACGGTGTTACGGCAAACTTGGCGATGCCGCCGCCGCCGCCGCCCCGGGGCTGGCTACCGAGGCTCTGCTGAATGGTGTCGAGGAAGATCCTTACCATGGCGTTCAGCTCATTGGGAAGGATAAGCGGGTGCATGTTCTGGATGTTGTCCTGGTAGCTCCTCACGTACTTCCATACGACTAACGGGTTAAAGTCCGGAGTCTGCACCCCAATGACTGGTTTGCCATCGATCGGGCCGGGCGAGCCGCTGATGCCGCCCCAGCAATCGGCGGGAGAGGGAGCGCCGCCGGCATCCGAGACGTCGTCCTGCATCATCTCTATCGTGCCAGCGTCGCGGATGGCCTCTCTGTCGACCTTGTCCTCCCGCAGGCTGCTCTCCAGGCCCTCACCGCGTCCCCAGACCCGCAGGAGCCCACGGCGTTCCTCTTGCCGGATAGGAAACTCGTCCACGTACTTGACGTTCTCTGCATCCAGGATATCCCGTACGAGGACGGAAATAGGTCGCCACTTAAGCAAGAAAGCCGCCAGGGTGGTGTGGTTATGTGGGATGGACGGGACGCCGGGTCGCACGGCAGGCCCCGGCTCCACCTCCTTCTCCTCCTCCATGTCGCGAGTGATGGCCCTCGCCTCCATGCTGTCGATGGGCGGATGCGCCGCCGCCGCATCGCTAGGCGACATGGAATCGCCATCTTCAGCCGCGAGGGCCGCGGATTCGGCCGAATCTGGCCGTTCGTCGTCGTCTGGCGCCGGCTCGGCCTGAAGATCCATTGGAAGTCGACCGCGTACCACTGCATGCTCGAGTCTGCCCATGCGCTGCTCAAAGTTCTCGAACTTGCTCTGCAGCACCAGGAGCGTATCCAGGATGTCCGCCGCGATCTTGTCTTGTCTGCAGCTCGGAGGTCAGCGGCACGGGGACGTTGCAGACCAACTAGGTTGATGAGGGCTTGTTTCTCACTGTTTCGGAACGGCCTCGCGGTATTTGCACTCGACATTCTTCTCCTTGCAACTCTTGCACGGTTTGAGCTCGTCACACTTGGCCTTGAGCTGCCGGCACATGTCGCAAGCCTATCGCACAGTTTCCCGAGTCAGTCTGGGTCTCCGCGTCCGCAACCGCCCGCTCCGGGCCGGAAGCCCACAAACCTGAGAGGCTCGCTGCGCCTTGCGTTTCCCCGATGCGGTCGCGACTTGGATCGGATAGGGGAGCTCGCCATGGGAGGCGTATTGCGGCGGGTAGTCGTAAGGCTGCGGATGCGGTAGCGGAGTCGGGGGCTGATAGCTCGGCTGCCGGCTATACATGGGAGGCGGTGGCCCGCTGTCGAAGCTCAGATGGCGCCTGTCTTCACCGTAGGACTGGGAGTGAGGAGGTGGTGGTGGCGGCGGCGGCGGGACAGCGGAGTGCGGCGTCACGGGTGTCATGGCGTCCGGGACGCTGCCGCCGGTTGAGAGCGGCCTGCGCAGCTGCGGGAGCGAGTCGTCGGCCGGGTCGGCCTTGATCATCGGATCTCGGGGCGGGTAGGGCGGCGGGAAGGACGGATGCGCCGGTGAGTGGGAGTGGGAAGGCTGCCTGTGTTCCTGCATTGGCGGGTACCTCTCGGGCTCATGGTGTCGTCGGTCGTCGATTGGTCCCTGTGATGGGGGAGGGTGAGGTGGCGGATCACCGGGGCCTGGAGGGCGTGAAAAGGAGAGCGGTGAGTGTTGCTGATATTGCGTCGACGGTGGGGGGTGGTGAGGCAGCTGGCTAGCCGTTGGAGAGGGTGTGGGATGCAGCAGTGATACACCGTGGTGTGAGCCCCCGACCGGCCATGACGGGCCATTCGACAGGCGTGGTCGCTTGGTGTCGGGCGGCCCTTGGTCCATGGCTGGGGGGGTTTATACGTGCATGCACATGAACGCTGTTGACACCAGGCGGCCGTAGCCAGAGGCGAAGGTCAAGCGACGGGGCAGAAGCAAGCTTGCCGCGGCAGCATGGAGCACACACAAGTGGGGGAGGAAAGCCGCGCGCCTGGGGGAGGACCAAGCAGGGGCCGCTGGCAGACCCCGTGACTGCGAGGCTCTTGACAGACCGTCGATGAGAGTTGGCACGCCAGAAAGACCGGCGCAGAGCGGACCGGCGGGCGGTGGCGGGAGGGGGGGCGAGGGCGGCGTAAGCGTACAAACGGTTCTCTGTTTGGCCAGTCGGTGCTGGATGGGACCCTCAATTCGTTTGGCGCTTTCGGCCTTTCTCACCGGACGAGTTTTGGCGACAACGGCCTGGCCCAGCAGGGAACGGTTACCTAGTTGGGCAACGGGATGCGTACACCAGGTAACTATGTGGTCGGCGCTGCGCGTTAGTGTCTTGGTGGTGAGGGAGGACAAGAGGTCGGCTTGTTCAAGGATACGGTACGGGTTTCGGCAGCCCTGCAGCTGTGAAGATCGGCCCAAGCTCCTCTTTCCAACCGCGCCTTCGCGACCACGCACGGGGTGACGTGACAGGAGTGTTGGACACAGGCGGGAGGCCGGTGAGTGCGGTGCCAGTCGTGCCAGGCTGCGGTGCGACAGGCCAACCGCGAAAGACGGTCAACAACGGCAAGTGCGGAAGCGCGGTGGTTTGGGCCCTTGGGAGAAAACAAATTGGGAGCTCCGGGTCATCAACCCTGTCGAGCACGTCTCAAGGACCCTAGGCGGAACCCGGGCGGAACCAGGGCGGTGGGGAGCCAGGGGGGCTCGCTGAACAATCAGAGGCGCGCAACCGGGTGGGCTTCGACCGCCCACTCGGTCCGGGGTGGTTTCCCCTCTGCTGCGCCTTTTGGGGAAAGGCGGCTTTCCGCACGCCGCTCGCCCAGTCTCCGGCGAATGGGCGGATTTAGGAGCACGGCATCGGCACAGATAGCGTCGGCTGCGTCTGAAGCAGCCTCTCTTCGTCTTTCCTTGCATCCGCTTCTGGGTCCACAGAGCGTCAATCCGTTTGCTCGGATAGGCGGTGACGGACGGCGATGGGGCGGACGGCCAAACCTTAGTATCAGTGAGGCTAGTTAACTGACAAGTAACTTCGTCAGCAGCCGGCTAGGGAACGACGAGTGATCTGACGAACGATCAACGGCCAAGCCCAGTCGAGCTCAACAGCCGCGAAGAGGCTGTGACATCGCTCGCGGTCGTGCAGTACACAGTACGGAGTGCGTCTGTACAAGGACGCTCGGTGAGACCTATCCTCGTCAGGAACCGCCTCTTGTTTCTTTTGACGGAGGCTGATCCACTCCAAGCGACGCGGAGATTTGATTCTTATCGCACTGCGCGAGTGCAACGATTCGACCCACACAGGTGGCGGCCCAGAGATGGAGCGGCCAGACAATCGGTCGGTTCATTGATGCCAAGCCAACAGGCGACTTCAACCCCCAGGGGCAACAAGCCCAGGCGAGCCAGGTTGTCACCAGCTGACGCTCGAGCGATTCTTTAACTTGTAACTAGCAGTTCTCATCGAGAGGACCGAGGACCGACGGGACTAGTAAGCTGGCGCAGTGCAGCGAGGACCTTGCAGGGTACCTGAAATACCTACATTTACACACCCGCACAGTTAGCCTCCCCCAAATGCGAGTCGAAGAGCGAGCAATGAAGCCAGGTGATGTGACGGGAGGAGCGTTGCCTGGCCGAGCCGACATGGCCAGGGCTCTCCTCGCTCTTGGGGAAAACGTGCCATGCATGCGGCGCGCGTGGTGGGCAGGGAGCACGCCCGGGGGCGGGACGCAGTGAGCGTCCATGCTCACCATGCAACCCCAAGCTGGCGGGCTCATCAGTGGAGATTCCGCACGGTGCAACGGGTTGCCTGCAACACACCATTCGGACGAGTACCATGCAGTACCGACAACCCGACCACGGGATCTCGTGGCCGACTTGGGACGGGATGGCTGTGCCACGGCCAACCAGCGGCGGAGCCAGGAGCATGCGATCAGGCCCCGGTCGGAGAGCCTGGCCGTCGCTCCATGGCAAGCCAGCCAGCCAGCAGCCGACCGTGTGCCGTGTGCAGTGCGGGAGCGCATCGTCGATCGACTCCATTTCCGACGCTTTCCGGGCTTTGGGCACCAAAACCTGTGGCTGCGTGCATCGATTGCGTCGACATGTCAGGCGGTCGAAACAAAGGGAGAGGGTCGGTGTGGTCATGCCTCTAAGCGTACTCCGTACACAGTACTCAGTACTCCGTATTCCGTATTCCTCTTCTTCAATGCGATGCTGCGTGGCTGTCAACGGCCAGTGCTTGCTGGGGGCTTCATTTTCCGTGGAAGGCTGGCTCGGCTGGGCAGTGGAGGAGCTCGAGCCTCGCGTGCGACGGAAGTTCCTGCCACGCTCCCAGGATCACGCCTGCCCGCGGAGCCGAGACAGGCACTGACAGGGTCGTCTAGTCCCACAGTCGGGTGGTGGGGTCCGGCTCCCCCGCCCCTCATGGTTCCCAAATGGCAGGTGCTGTTTCCTTCCAGACTTTTCCAGGTTTGCGCTTCGGGAATGCATGGAAGCCAACGTGGAATCCGAACAGCCGCCCCAATTCGCTGTTGTCGCCAACCCGACCAAACCAAACTGGCTTTCTGGGATACCGGTAGGTTGACACTGATCGAGAAGAGGCACATGGCATGAATGCTGTGTGTGCCCCTCACTTGGCCTGTGCGGATCTGCTGTCTGCTCGCCCTGCCATGCCCAGGCCTCCTCCTCATTCCTCACCGCTCGGTGCGGGGTTGTCGTTCCGTCGGCATATTTCCAGTCGAAGCGGACGTCCACTGTGAGAGCACGTTTGCTTCACGATGGTTTGAGCCCCAGCATTGATACCCAAAGGACCTGATCAACAGAGCACCTGACCCGATGGGACCCTTCCTTCATCCAGTCAGCGCGTTGTTACTACCTAACTGCTGTGTACGCAGTACGTAGGTGTTCAGACACAGCGAGACAGCTCAGCTCAACCGCGGATCGTCCGTTTTGTACTGGCTGACTGGCTCACTGGGTACACATCGAGACCAGGCACACGGGCAGATGCCAACGTTACCGCTCTGAGCGGTGTACCAGAAGGGCCACACCGGCGGTCAGTCGCATCCACGTTTTTATCGGGCGGTCTCTACCACCAGTAGTTCCGCGTGGTGGTCGCATTCCTTGCGAGTACATACTGCGTACGTTAGTGCCGGCCCGCTGACACGGTCCTGGAACGCGGTGTGCCGCGTCATCCAATCATTACCGGAGGACAAGCTTCCAGAGCTGCGGCGAGGCCAACGCCCAAAGCTGCTGGCTTGGAGCTTGGCCGTTTCCGGTGGCCGAACTCCGGGGATTTTCAGTTCATCCACCCATTCGTGTCTCGTCCGAAGGGATTGTGCATTCCATCCGCGCCTCGGTGAGGGGAACTGCCAAGGAGTTTGACCACTCGGGTACTGGCAGGTTGAGCAAAAAGCGGTAAAAGCCGGTCATCAGGGGTCCATTGGCGAACACCGCGCCAGGGTACGGAGTTTTGTGGTCTGATTCAGAAGCAAAATTGCCGGTTTGGCTTGAGGTTGAAATTGAAGCGGGCGCCTCGGTTGGCGTCCAAATTCTGGGCTCTGTGTGGCTGGCTCGAGTCAGCACGATGCCCGATCTCCGCGTCGCATGTGGTCCGTGACGATGGTGAAAGTGCGGCTGTTTGTCACGCTCCAGGACTCGCAAGCCCGACCTACTAGTCGTTGGGAACAATTGCACGCGCCCGAGACGCGCCAAGCTGTGTGCATGCGCTGCACTGTATCCGTCGTGTACTGTGTCGTGTACAGAGGCGCCCGCAGCTGTCTTGGTTTGATCGCTGTTGGCCCTCAGGGGATGGCCGTTACGAGACGAGGTTGGGGAACCGCAAAAACTGTCCGATGAGCACCCCCACGCCTTCCATGCGTCCAACAGCAGTTTGTGATGAATCGCTTCGAAACGCGGGGGCGTCCCAGCACTGCCTTTCAAAATTTGGGCGGAATCAGACAAACCGATCGGTAAGCTCACAGGTCCCGGTAGGCCGGCGGTTGGAGTCTGGTGATGTGGTAAGGGAAACAATGTTACTGTGACATCTCGCAACCACTCTTCTGATAGTACCTAGCCTCCTAGCATTCAATCCGATGGTCTGCGCACCACACCCTGTGTAAACAAGGACCATGATCTCCTATCTGACCTGTGTCTACTCGCCAAATAACACCACGGTCGGTCAAGTCCGCAAACAAAACAGCTACTGTTTACCCCGTGAGCAAAGGGGCAACTCGGCGGGGAGCCTCATTGCCACAGTTGCCCGCAGAAAGACTCGACACGAGGATGTGCGGCAGAAGCGCCGCTCATCACCCGATCTCAAGCCCGATCTTGCTTTTGCTGCTTCAACTCTAGTACTAGCAACCCCAAAACCTCGGCTGACATGACCGATGGTGGCAAACTCGCAACCACCCCACCGCACACATGTATGTATTTGGTGTCGTGCAGCTGGCTCTTTCTTTTTCAAGGTTGCTGTACCCTCCAGCACGGAAAAGCGGATTATGAGCAGTAGACTCGGAGCGTTGCTTCTTCCTCGCGAGCAGAGGCTCGATCGAGTTCGACCGTCCAGCCAGCCGTCGGGTCAAAACGCTACTTGCTGTCGCGAGATCCCTCCTTCGCCACCTTTCGCCGCTTCGATCTGCGGCCGTCGGGTGCGGTGGCCGACTCTCCTACCCGGTCAATCGTGCCAGAGGGTTCCCCGACTGCTGCAACTTTGGCCATCGCTTTGGGCTCCGTCGACGCCTCGGTAAAGACCAGGCCCCCGCTCTTGCCCAGTGACTCGCGGCTGGCTTCCTCGAGCAGAACTCCGAAGGCCAGCAGGGCTGTCTCATCCATACTCCGCTCGTCAATGATCCTGGTTCCGACGACACACTTGGGTCCCAGCCGGGCGGCCGCCGCCTCGTAGAACCTGCTGGCGTAACCGTGAACCGACGTCAGCATACTTCCGTCGGGAAGGATGCCGCGTCCGCCTTCGTGGATGTCCTCGTTGGCCCAGTAGATGTCGTGCTCGGCGTAGCGTACCGGGGCGCTCTTGCGTCTGAAGAGGGCCTCCTCGGGGGCTAGCCTCGGATTGCGCGACAGGTAACGACCGGCGGTTGAGCTCAGGCGTCGCGTGCCCTTCCTGCCGCTCGGGGTTTCCGAGTCACTGAGAGCCTCGTTGAGAGTGACACGCCCTGGTAGCGGTAAGGACGTGCCGTGCTGAGCTGGCTCGGGGTGGGAAACCAACCTGCAACGGCGTCATATACGTTTGCGTCGCGCCCTCTAAGTCGCTTAGCGCGGCTCAGCGACGACGCGGCGGACGAAGACACGGGTGATGGCGGGGAACTGCCGTCGTCGGCCTGAGACTCTCGGGAAGACGCCATGCAGGCTCAGATAAGTTGAGGTCGAGTCACTCGATACTTCAGCCGACTGCATACGACTTGAGTTTCAATTCGAGCCGGGTGTACACTCCTCATGGCAGACCGCCGACGTTGTTGAAAGCGTCAAGTTGGTGACTTTTTGTGGGCAAGGTGGGGGTGCAAGTGGGTGGTTGAGCTGTGGCGACGGCCGCAATGGAAGGAAAGGAAAGAACCACGCTTCTGTCTGGCCTTGTCCGCGCCTGCTTGCGGGAACCGTTTCACGCACCATCAAATAAACAACATTCTGCAGCCCTGCAACGATATACCGGGCTTGTATGTCCAACGCCGCCACGCATACGGTTAGAAACCCGTGCGCGGTGCTCGGACGATCCACAGAAACCCAATGGCATGAACGCGCTCCTGTTTGAGCGAGGCTCGGGCAGCCTGGGCCCGAATGCGTTCGCCCGGCTTCAGACGACGGCGCTGCTGACGTCCTTTTCGGCTGCCCCACGCTTCCGCTTCGACGGCGGCGAGCGTGCCGCCGAGGACGGCCCCGGCCAGCGACGGAGCAGCAGCACGTCGTCTGCCGGACAGGAAACCGGCGCCCCAAAAACTGCTCTCTGGGCGCACCAGGCCGGCGTGGGCGCCCTGGCCTTGGAGCGGTTCGATGGCCGGATGTACGTAACGGTGTCACGACCCGTAAACCGCAAGCTCCTCTGTTGCTAACCATTATTATACAAGATTGATCTCGGGTGGCTCGGACGCGGTGATCAAGCTCTGGGATCTCGAACAGTGTCCCAGTCCATCGCAGGCTCACACATACCGTACCGTGGCTGTGATTCGCCGAGCCCAGACCGCACCCTCCGGCTCCGGCTCCGTGAGCGGGCATCGCTTTGGCGTCACTCACCTCGGGTTCTACCCGTTCGACAGCGCCGCCTTCTTGTCGTGCTCTTATGACCAGACGCTGAAGCTGTGGTCCACCGAGCGAGCCTCCGTTTCGGGCTCTTTTGAGCTCGGCGCAAAGGCATATACGCACGCCATCTCCCCGGTCGCTTCCCACCTGCTCGTCGCCTGCGGGACGCAGCACCCTGCCGTGCGCCTCGTCGACCTTCGGTCTTCGGCTGCCGTCCAGTCGCTGGTTTCTCCGGGTCAGCTGGGCGGTTCAGCCGGCGCCACGCTGGCTGTCGCTTGGTCGCCAGCCCATGAACACGTCCTTGCTGCGGGCTCGGCGGACGGCCGGGTGCGCATCTGGGACGTGCGGAAGTCGAACGGTTTGGTCGCCCTTCTCGATCAGGAGGACACCGTCGGCCTCGCTGATTTTGAGGCCGCCTTGCAGCCGCGCACACCCAGTCTGCTGGCAAGAGCACACTCAGGCCCGGTAAACGGCCTCACCTGGACCGACGACGGCGCCTATCTCGTAACCGCGGGACATGACAGCCGGATTCGAGTCTGGGACGCGGCGACTGGTGCAAACACGCTTGCGAGCTTCGGTCCCAGCATCCGAAACAGCCAGATGGGCACACTGGCCATGTTTATTTCACCCGTCGGCCTGACGCCTCCAGGCAGTGAAGTCCTCTTCTTTCCAAACGAAAACGAAATTCTGGTCATGGACCTACATCAAGGTTCCACTATCACGAGGCTGCGTGGCATGGGGCCGGCTGTCGCCGCTGTTGGAACTCACCGTGGAGGCGAGAGGGCCATAAGGAACCGATTAACAAGCAGTATGTCAGGTCCAAGACGCATAGGCTTCTCTGCCTCGCTTACATGGCGGTCACTGACATGGATAATAGTGGTATGGCGAGGGGCCGGCGGCGGTGGTAGCTCCAGCGGCGTTGTGATGGGGGGCAGGAACGCCCCAGGCGGTATATACAGTGGTCATTCCGACGGCAAAATCCGGGCCTGGCTCCCCCGTTTAGGAGGAGCAGACGACGAAGCGGATGTCCAAGACGCCCAGGATGCCGCTGACGCTGGGGCGAAGAAGCGAAAGGTCCTTGACGATGCGTTCCGCAGCCTGATGGGCACACAGATCACATTCTCTTAAGTCACAGTTTCTCTTGGTCCTCGCCAGGTGAGTGATTTTCTCGCCAGCTTCGGTCAAGAATGGCCCCAAGTGACAAAATCAATAGTGGTTGAAACACATTTTACTATCACCGTGCAGCGTTGGATTGTTTCAAACGGTAAACAGCCATTGTGATTTTCCCGTGTTAGGGATTAGTGTGGTATCTGATAAAAATACAGGACCTGTGCAAATGGCACATCAAACACCAGGAAATTGTTCATAATCCATCATGATACATTCTACCCGCGAGCCATCCAGCCAAACGGGAGTCCAGTAGATCTAATCAAATACCCCGGAAGGTTTCCTGATGCGTCTTGACGCTGTTGCGCCTCTCACGATGGTGCGTGTTGTCGTCATGCTCAATAGACGGCTCCCCGAGGTGCCGCCTCAGCACCGAAGGAGGGACCTGGGCCGCGTCCGTGGGGTCCCGGTTTATCGACATCGCGCCAGATCTGGTTGGTGGGGAAGCAGGTTAGTATTCGGTTCTGCGCCGAGGGATAATGGGCGGGAGTAGCGGGTAGGAGAGTCTCGTCCCCCTGCCTGGCGGGCAGTTTACTTACTTACTGGTAGGTCTTATCGCCTCCCATAGTCCGGCTGCCGTCGAGGTCCGAGTCGACGCGGGGGTCCATCTTGTTGACCATGTCGCTCTTGTGCGGGCCGGCCGTGTTGGGCGCAGGGCCGGGGCCGGTACCGATGGCGCCACGGCCGTCGCGGTCCGAGTCGACACGCGGGTCGGCGGCGTTGGCCATCCGGGAGCCGTGAGGGCCATAAGTACCCTCGGGCGCGCCGTGCGTGCCGGTCATGCCGGTGACGCCAGAGTCGGCGCCGGCGTGATGGGTCGAGCCGAAGTCCGAGGTGCCAGTGGTGCCGGTGGTGCCGAAGCCGGCGCCGGTGCCAGTGCCAGCAGTGCGGCCGGTGCCGAAAGTAGCCGAGTTGTCACGGTCGGAGTCGACGCGGGGGTCGGCGGCGTTGGCCATCCGGGAGCCGTGAGGGCCATAGGTACCCTCGCTTGTGCCGTATGAGCGGCCAGTGCCCATGGTGGCCGAGTTGTCGCGGTCAGAGTCGACGCGGGGGTCCATGGCGTTGGCGACGCGGCTGCCGTGTGGACCGTGGGTGCCCTCGGCGGTGCCGGTGCTGTAGCCAGTGCTACCGTACTCTCCGTGGCCGGCGGTGCGGCCGGTGCCCATGGTGGTCGAGTGGTCGCGGTCAGAGTCGACGCGAGGGTCCATGGCGTTGGCAGTACGGGTGTTGTGGGGTCCGTGGGTGCCCTCGGGAGCGCCGTGGTGAGCCTTGTTGTCGCTGTGGACGGCCTCCTTGATCTTGTTCACGATGCTCGACATGTTGATGATGTTTGTGTGTGTGGTTTGTGTGTGGTCTTCAATGGTTTGGTAAGAAAGCTTTGATGATTGACTTGTAGTCAAGTGTGTGTTGTGTGTGTGTGTGGTTGTTGTTTTGATGATGTGATGATGGAAATGTAGAAGTGCATTGGTCGGGGAGGACTGAGAGTTTTATATCCCTTTGTGAGGAGGTCGAGGGGCTCCTTGACTTCGGTCCATCGCCAATGACATACAGGGCAGGCATCCGGTCCTGCCTCCGCTGCCCGCCCTATGTCGTCAATTGCATCATGCTCGCCGGTTTCATCAGGCTCAGTACTCCCAGGGTCCAAGCGGCCGCGGCTGCCCAGGCCGCTTCATCGCAGTTGCTCCAGCGGCGGGAGACCACAGAGCGAGTGCCAGCAAGCAGCTCATTAAGTCATAGACGTCATACTTGCACATCGGGGCAACCGTGAAGGGAGCTGCGAGCTGGGGATTGCCGCAAGCGTGCAGCCACGGAAGCGGGTACAATTCTCCACAGCCGTCAGAGGAATGGAGCGACAAGCCACTTGCCGATCGAGGCAGACGCTGTGATGGGTTGTGCACTGGCGGGTCCTTGTTGCTTCGTGGGGCCCACGCGTCATCAGGAGGCGGGTGAGGAAGGGTGCTGTGGCTGGTGACGTCTGACCTTCCACTAACACGCGTACGAAGGGAGACCTGATCGCAGTACCCCACACGGATGGGCGTGGCTGGTTCGGCTTGCAGGCTGCAACAAACTGTGAAACCGTTGGAGCTAGATTGGCTGGCTGACTTTTATTCGACAATGACAACGCGCACACGCAACACCACCCCGCCGCATTGTGCATTCTCCATGTCGGGCAAAAAAAGCATCTGCAGCTGACCTCAATGAAAGATCGGTCGCTTGACTGCAGCTCAGACTAACCATGCCGTGTTTCTGTATTACTATGGCACTGGAAGCTCTGCATAGGTAGGTAGGTACACAGAATACAAGTCAGCACGGCCCCACTGCCCGCTTACACTGAAATTAAGGTTGGTCGTGTGACGTCATGGTCTCCAGCGTCATCAGCGACAGGCCGAATGCGCTGTGCCTGGGGCTTTGCGCAAGCCGTGCATAACACGAGTCCAGTCAAGATTTCCTTCCAGCATTTGCTGGAAGAGTGCCGACCTCTGCTGATGTGTACTTGGTAGGTGCTCTTTTTGCCCTGTGTGGGAGATATTCCAAAAGCACACGAGTACAGCACCACACACCCGAACGGCAACCTTGGGCCACAAGAAGAACCCCGAAGTGGGAACACACCCAGGGAATACTTTGCGTGCCAATGCCTGTGTAGCCTCAGGCCTCTCGAGTTTGACACTTGGTGATTATTGTATTATATCGAAAGTAGTACATGTTGTCCGTATGCAGACTGCTCCAGGCAAGGAAATGACTCGCACCATACAAAAACAATTTCCAACGTGATGTGACCGGGGTATATGAGAGGTATGACAAAAAACGGGTATCTTGGGTACGCTGATGGGGTGCAAGTGAGTAAGTGTCTCTAGCGAGGCACCTTGAGGTGGTGGTTGTTGGCCGCGGCTTCCTCGACGAATTTAGACGCGCGAGCGGTACCAGCGGCGGCGTCGGTAGGTGCCATCGACCGGGGCAGTATGACGGCGGACCCAGTAGATGCTGTACGCCATCGAGTCAGCACGACACTCCTGTGACTCCAGGACGGCAGACAAAACTCACCCAAGAATGGCGCTGACGAGCCAGCAAAGGGCGCTGAGGAAGGAGAAGGCGATGGTGGCCTTCCACTGCGCGCAAGAGGCAGTGCCGTCAAACGACAAGCCATCCCAGTCAAAGACATAGCTGGTAGAAGCTGGTTAGCAACTCTTCCCAAGTCTCTCCAAGTGCTTCGACTGCGTCAGGTTTTGCACTTACCCGCAGCTGCCATCCAGCCAGTTGACGAGCAGGCCAAAGGCGACAAACCAGGCGATGCTGATGATCAGGTCGGCCGGCCAGTGGATGAAGGAGCCGCTGAAGGGGAACAGCCAGACGATCGCGAAGAAGATGGAGATGCCCGCGACCACCTCGGTGTAGATGAAGCGCCCGAGCTGCCACGAGTCGGCGTGCCGCGCCGCGTGCAGGTAGTCGCCGTTCAGGCCCGCCACGATGGCGGCAAAGGCCAACTCCGCCAGGCGGAGGATCATGGAGAAAAGGTCTGCGAGAATCATGGTTGCTGGTGAGGTGCTGCGCTGGCTGGGTGTCTCTGGCTCTCTGGGAGATGAGGACTGGGGCTGCCGCTTGATTGCTAGCCCACGGAGTTGGTCACGGTAGGAGGATGGTGAATTTCTCGGAGCTGCGTGGAGAGCAGACCAGCTGGCTATATACCTAGTCACCACGTCCTACATACATTACAACCTGGACAGCATGGCGGTGTAACCAGACCAGCAGCGCAACCTCATCAGGGGTCACTCAGACACACGATCCGTCGTCATCGCACCTCCATGTGTGGCAGCCCAACCAACGGCGCAGAAACCTGGCTGGCATCCATTACCATCCGACGTCACAGCAGCCTTCTGTGCTGGCTGTCGGTATGAGTGTCACTGGTGCGAGGCCCTGTTTTCCCCTGGACAGACGCACGTTGTCTGGCAGCGAATCAGAATCCATGAGGCCATCCGAAACAACAAAATCAGTGGCTGCAGCGAACCGAGAGAGACCCTGGCGACAGCGGGATGATGTCATGCACGGCCGAGACAGCTTCGCCTACACTATGCGCGGCATATGGCGGTCTCGGCGTTATGGCCTTTGCTGTCATGCTCGCAACCAGTTCTCACCGATGGACAGAGCCAAGCTTAGAAGTGTTCTGGTTCAAATTGACCATTGCCGTGTTGATCCGTGCACTAGCTGCATCTGCAAGGCAAGCTTGGAATTCAACCGTTAGCAGCCTTTCAAGGGTGCCCGCTGAACGTAACTAGTTCTCCCCATGTCGCCGAGACGACGCCGCAGAATCGTCAAGTTCGCCTCCGTACATCTTGGCGGGTCTAAGCCAGCATTGTGGCTTGAACATCGAAGATGCTATTACGCCAACCATCTCTCTCATTCTCCCTAATCCGCTGCGGCGCATGGGTGGCCTCGTCCTTCCACAACTTGACGATGCTCCCGGGAGCATAGACGCCTTCGAAGACGCCGTGTCCGGGCTGGGTAATTCCGACACGGGCCTGGAGATCCGGATCGTCGGGCGGCGTGAGCCTAGCCAACACGGCCTTGAAAAATGTCTTCAAGTCGTCGGGGTCGGCAATGCGGGTAGCCCGGAGCCGCTCGCGGGCGTAGAGCAGCTCGCGGTTTGCGAAATGCAGGGCCTCGCCGATCGCAGACGCAATCTTGACCTCGAGCGTCTTCCGGATGAGTGGCTTGAGCAAAGGCTTGAAGAGCCAAGCCAATAGGCTAAACTTGCTCCTCCGCAGCTTCCAGTTGAGCTTGTGGATGTGCACACGGACGGCCCGCAGGGACACGATCTTCTCGAGCCTGTCTCGGCCAATCTCGACATCAAGCTGGATGTCGAGGCCCCGCTCGTCCAGCGCGAACGAGGCGATTCCCTCATCTGCCAGTCGCAAGAGACCCGTGTGTGCTCTAAGCCAATACCCAATCTCCTCCCCGCGGATCGATAGCCCGTCAATTCTGATGCGCATCAAGGTCTTGACGGCCGAGGTCGTGCGGAATCTCGCCTTGCGAATCTCAATGTCGTTCAGCGTCTCGACACGGAGTTTGTACGGGAAGAATGACGAGTTGTTGACTGTGATGCCGGGCTCGAGGATCAGGTTCTCCAGAAGCAGGTCAACCTGGGGTGTAGATATTTCGAGCCTGGGAATGGGCACATAGTTGATAGACTGGATGAGCAGCGGGACGAACACATTGATCGCGTCTGCGACGAGATCCGTGTTTGCATAGTGATTCTTTGGCGATAAGATTTTGCCCAGGGTGACGGATGTCCTTAGCAGAGCGGACACGTCTCGGTCCCTCAAGAGCGAGCGCACTGTGCTCTGCAGCTGTGTCAGAAGGCCGTCAACGTCGTTTCGCAGGGAGGACCGAGACGACAGCTGTTTCGACTTCGCTCGAAGTTCCTGGAACCGCTGTTCGACATGATCAAAGAAGGACGGGTCGGTAAACATCTCCTGGAGGGCATTTCCAAGCTGGCCGACGAGCTCCTCAAACTGGGGATCCTCACGGCCATGCTCCATGACCGCGTGGAAGCGCTTCTCCAGCTCCTCCCACTCTCTGTCTTCGCCAAACGACCTCAGGAAACCCCAGAAATTTTTCAGCGCCCGATCGGTCTCCGGATTTCGGTCAACATCTTCCTCGGCAACCTGCAGCGTATCTCTCGCAACGCGAGAGTAGACCATGGCATAGCGCTTGAGTAGCAGGGACAAGGTCGAAACCGAATCCGAATAGTCCCGCCGTCGACGGAGGTCCACCACGGCCTCCTTCAGGCGGTGGATCATGGTGTCCTTCTCCGGGCCATCCCACTTTTGAGCAATGCTGTTCTCGGCTTCGTCAACGACGGTAGAAGCAGTCCCGCTCAGGACTTTGGAGAACTCGGCAGTTTGATCCACCAGCTCCTGCTGTGATGGCGGTGTCTGCGACTCATGGCCGGGCTGACGGACCAGGTCCTGCTGTTCGGCCGGGGGTTCGAGCCGCTTGCCCGCTTCCTGAGACGCTTCAGACAGGGCAAATGCCGTGTCCTTGAAGACTTCTCGGGCCACAACGTTGAGGTCCCCGAGAAACAGGCGGAAGTCAGAGTTGGTAAGGAGCAGCGAGCCCACAGTTTGTAAGCTCCGGTACACTGTCCGAAGCTGCCGTTAGTGACCCAGCCTCAACGGCCGTTCAGAATATGTGTCCGCCCCCTCGGCTACGTACCTGCCGCCCTGTCCGCCGTTGCCTTGGCCAGGCTGGCTCGCTCGGCAATGTGCTCCATGTCGACCGACACCCTGGCCTGGGCCAGGTACCAGATAAAGTCCTGGATCTGGTCGCCGGCATTCTTGTGCTGCAGGAGCTCGATGAATTGCTTGAGCCACTGCTTCGTGTAGTGCACCAGGGCCTGTCCCGAGTCGCTGAGCTGGGCGGCATTGTCTGGGTTGAGGAGGTCGGCGGCGAGCAGGGTGCGGAGGCTGACGATGGCCTGCTCGTTGGACGGCATGAAACCCTTGGACAGGGCACGGAGCATCTGGTATGTGTGCAGCTTCTGATGCACCTGCCGCTGGAGGGAGGTATCGTCATTGTACTGAGGCAGAAGCGGCTCCTGCTCCTCTGACCGCCGACGACGGCCGGACCCGAAGCATGTCGAGAACATTGTGGCGTTTGCTCGTGCTCGTGTTAATGCACGACAAATCTCCCTCAGACGGGTACGTGTTGAATGGTTGATCAGCCGCCTGAGGTGTGGTCCTGTGCGAGTAACCCGCTGGCCCACCGCGTGAGAAGGTCTGGAGTCAGTTCCAGCATGCCGCAGCAATCCGAGGCACCCGGGCGAGCTGGGGAAGAGACAAGATGAGGGTCACGGACTTTGGCGTGGTCGCACACTCATGGGTTCCCAGAGAGTGAAGTGCGAGTAACAATGACGTCGTGACTGCCTCTTGCAACCGACAAGCCCCGGCGCCTGAACAACACTGGAACAGGCAGACGTCTTGGCACCTGTCTGAGCGGAGAGTTCATTCGCCAATCGCCAGAGGGATACAGATCATATCGAGAAAGCAAATACTGTATATTCTTCTTCTTCCGAGGTACCAACTTTCGGACAATCCGGCGCACAACTGCAGGACGTCTGAAATGGTTGGGCAGCACAGCCACAGTCTCCAGTCGCAAGCACCGTTCAAGTGGGCTCCGCCTCCCGCGGAGATCTCGCGTGGCATCGAATCGAGCAGCTTGCTAAGCCCGGTGACGTCTCTCCATGACTGGAGCCCCTGCAGGTGTTGGACGGAAACCAGCGACGTGGACCGGTCGTCGTGTACATGAAGAGGGCGCACGTCTGCTTCCTTCCCGCCGTTGGCCTCATCGCATTGGTGTTCCGAAAGCTCAGTGGTCGCCCAATCATCTCGGGCCCGTGTTGTACAGAGTGCCCGGTGAACAATTGTGCTGTATGGTATAATCGGCCAGCCTGTCTGATACTCGGTAATCAGTGTGAATCAGCAACAGACCGGGACGTGGAAGCCGCTCGGCACCGCGTCAGTGGGGTCCCGCCGCCAATGCTGCGGGCGCGACGCGGGACAGCGCGCGTAATCCCGCCCATCCGTCATTCGTGCTATGTAAGGGGGATTCTCGCAGGCTCGGCTTTCGGACACTGCCACGCTTTGCACTTTCTGCGGTCTCTCCTCTTTCTATACGGTTTAGACTTCCCTCTGTTTTTCTTTTGAGACGAACATACAAGAACAGGTTTGACCTGGCTGGTGCTGTGTGTGACCTACCTACCGAGTTCAGTATCCAGGTAATACTACTACTGAGTTGTGAGTTGGTTGACAGGCTGATCGCTGCCCGTTCGGCCCAAGCTCCTGCGTCACAGCACTCTTTCCCCCTGCCGCCCTGCCCGCCCTGCCAAGCCACAGCCTCCCCCGCGAAAGTGCCCCTCTCGACATATCTCGACATCCTCGCCCGCCAACATCGCGCGCACCCTCGTGCGGAAACTCTCGGTTCTCACCACCGCTTCAAAGGCACTCACGAGACCGCCATCGAACTTTTGTTGAGAGATGGACTCTAGCGGGTTGAAACGCAAGGATACAACGAAGGGCCCGCCCCTGCGCATCCTGTCGCTCGGTACGGCCTCCTGGCAGCACCGCGGAGGGCCGGCGCGTACCGGCAGCAAGGCTTCAAATTACTGACTCTCGAGCAGATGGAGGAGGCGTGCGCGGCTATTCCATGTTTCTGATCCTCCAGGAGCTTATGCACCAGACATTTGTCGAAATCGAAGGCCGAGCCCCACGACGATCCGAGATCCCCAAGCCATGCGATCATTTCGACCTGATTGTCGGCACCGGCACCGGCGGCCTCATCGCCCTGATGCTCGGCCGGCTGCGCCTCGACATCGAGACCTGCAAGGAACTCTACGTCCAACTGACCCGCATGGTCTTTGAGACGGACAAGACCATCGCCGGCATTCCTTACCGCTCGACTTTGTTCAAGGCGACGAAGCTGGAGGAAGCCATCAAGGAATGCGTGAGGGACCATACGGTCTACGAGAAGGAAGGGAACGACGGCTCTGAAACGCCCAGCATCAACCCGCTGAGCCCCGTCTCGCGCTCCAGCGCGGCCTACCCGAGGAGGCATTCGAGCAACGCGAGCGTCGTCAGCTTCAGCGCGCGCGGCCCCAGTGCCCATACTGCTAGGCCGCCTTCTTCGCGTGGAGGCGGGGGGAATCCCGACGCTCGTCTGTATGACGAGCGAGAGTACCGAACCAAAACGTGAGTTCTTTCCGGGTCGGGCCCGTGCTCCCGTGATTATGTTTGTTTTCGCGCTAACCGGTTCCCACCCAGCGCCGTCACCGCTATGTATAAGGGCACCCCAAAAGGCGGCCTGCCCGCCATGTTGCGCTCCTATGACTCGAGGCGGGAGGCGGCACCGGAATTTGACTGCACCATCTGGCAAGCGGGCCGGGCAACCTGCGCCATCGGGCTTGCGTTCAAGCCTATCCAGATCGGACAGTCGGTATTCCACGATGGCGGCTCCGGGACGTTCAACCCGTCCGTGACAGCGCTCGACGAGGCGGTGGTGAACGAGTGGCCGGGGCGTGAGGTTGGCGTCTTCGTCAGCGTCGGGACAGGCAAGCGGCCAAAGGGGAGCGATGCAAACTCGTCGCTCTGGTACGAGGGGTTCTTGGGCGAGTTTGCCGAGGCGAGGAGGAAATTGATTGCGAAGATTGAGGGTTGCGAAACGATCCACGAACTGATGCAGAGGGAGCACTTGTCGAAGCGCGGCGTCAATATCGAAAACTACTACCGCCTGAATGTCGAAGTCGGGGTGGGTGAGTTCGGCATGAACGAGTGGCACCGCCTGGCCGACATCAGCACAAACACCAGGCGGTATCTCTCCGGCGAGGGGGAGCAGAAAATGCTCCGAGGCGCGTCGTCCAAGATGGCCAAAATCCACTTTGCGAAACAGAGGTGGGAGCGCGCCCGCCTGTCGGGCGCTGACGTGTTCCCGACGGTGCCTGATATCGCGCTGCCCCTGGCAGTCGAGCTGCCGGGAGACATGCCCACGTCCCCACACGTCAACACGCCATCCAGCCGCCAGTCATACGAGTCGGGCCACGACGTGCTCCCGGTGCGCGCCACGACGCCGTCGCCCAGGAGCTCCGGCGAGCCGCCACGACACTCGCCGAAGCTGAACCAGCTGCCATATCCCACTGCGCCACCCGGGAGTGCTCCGCCAGCGCCGTCAGGGCGTGCTGCTGCCCAGCCCCTCGGTGTTACCAGCCCCACCCGACACGAGCGAGCGGCTGACGAGCCGGATCGCCTGGTGGTCAACGCCTCGACGCCAGCGCAGTACCGCGTTGCCGCGGGGGCGAACAGGATGTCGGTCCCGGCGCCAAACGACCATCCCAGGCGGTTCCAGGACCCGATGACGCAGCCACCGCCCCTGCGGGCTGAACCGCCACCGTTACCGCCCAAGACTCCGCTCCCGGAGCACCAGGCGGGCTACCGCCGTGGCTCGGCTCCTGTACTGCCGTACCCCGTGGACGAGGAGGCGCCTCCGGTAGTCAACATGGCGAGGAAACCAAATTACAACGCCAGGTAGTCGAGCGTCGCGGCAGAGATTCTAGCGAGACCGATCCGTGCAGCGCGGTCGCAGAAAAGATGCATGGTTCTTACCGCACTCCTTTAAGAAGATCACGAGGGACGACTTTCAAGGACTCTCTAGTATATGTCGTGTAGATTTGGGCGAGTTGTTTGAGATTTCCTGCAGTCTTGGAGTATGGTGTTTGGCGTTCAGTTTGATGGAGATGGCGATCTGGCCGCGGCGATGGGATACCAATTATAGAGTTTGCCAGGCGGGGGCTTAGTAAGGGCTTTTTATGTGGCAGGACATGCGATTCCAAACATACCCTGTTTCTTCTTCATCGGCCTCATGTCCTCGTGGCCGCCATCTTCGTTTGTGAGATGGCACACTTCGCATGAGCATGTGAGCACCCAGAGCTGCTCACCACCACCACCAGCCCAGCCCTTGTCCGCCGACCGGTCTAGACGCCGCCAAGATCAGCCAATGGCCACGGCGGCAGGCCCCTGTAGGTGGAGCGCTCAGGTTAAGCTTCAACGCTAAATCACAGGCCGGACCAGTCTGTCGGTTCGTTTCAGCATGCCGAGTTGGCTCCAACGGGACAACTTTAATTCAACACACCACATGGTTCGTTCGCGATTGGAGAGACGAACCGAACCCGAGCCGTGCGGCATTCTCCCGAGTTCGACTGCCGGCTATTCAGCGAGGAGCAGCGCTCGATCAACACTACGCGTTCGTGCTCGAGCCAGCGGGAGCCCTTGGCTAGGCTACTACCTAGGTACTTGACACAGTACCTCACGCAGCGCACTCCCATCACACAGCACCCGAATGAAGCAGAAGGAATGCGATAGCCATCGGGGTGTGGGACAGCAAGCCCCGTGGGGCGGCAACTGCGCTATCCTGGATAGATGCAGCAGGGCGAGAGTTACATTGGTCTGAGACGTGTCCCCCCCGTCCATGTTCAGCCGTTCGGCGACCATCAAGGCTCAGGCGGGCTTGGCCTGCTGGCCGCGCCGGCCACGCGACGCAGCTTTTTAGTCATTGGGGCGATTATTGGTGGGCGTCATCTTCCTGTTGCTGATTTCTCTCTTCCCCGCTACTACTTTTTCACATGGTACGCTCCGCTCGCTCCTGAACGGGGAGAGAGGAGGGGGAGGGGGAGGGCGGGGGGGAGGGGGGGGAGACAGGCGAAGTGCCTACCATGTCTGTCTCAGTTTCGATGCGCACCGCTTGCGTCTGGACCTCGAGAGACGGGAGCCTCCGGGCAGATTCCCAGGTGGGCGGCACCCAAGCCACCGGTGCGCAGGGGTAGGCCAGAAAAGGCTGTGAGACCATGGCCGCATTGGTCGCTCAATTTGGTGCCAAAATTCGGCGGCAATGCCGTCACTCGTCTGTTGCCGACCGACGAGTTCTGGAAGAGTTCTTTCTGTATCTGCTTATGTCGCTCCAGTGGCATGGGTAGGTAAGGAGGCACTGCGTAAGGTAGCAAACCAACCGGCCTGCCATCCTTCGCCGTCTGTCCAGTCGTGTCTGGGCTCGTACATTGGTCCCGAACGGGATATCGAGGCTCAACGCCCCACGTTATCCTATTCCGGGGTGAATTACTGATCGGTTGGCGGTGCTTTCGGTTCGTGCCGCTCGCAAGACAGCCACTCACCGCCTGGGACAGGGCCCAGATGAGATGGGAAGAAGCGAACAGACTACTGTGTACGCAGGACACTAGCGGCACCGCCCACGACGCAAGTGCCGCAACCACTTGGCAGCCGGGGTGGCATGCCCATCGGCCGGGGCATGAACATAACGACCATGATAATGCCAGTGAACCCCCTTCGCCACCTGGCTCTTGCTCTTGACCCCTGCCCTCAGGATCATTCCCGTGTTTCTGCGAGACAGTCAGATGCTGTCTCTGTCAGATTCTCGTTCTGCGATCCCCCTTGAACACTAATCTCCTCTGATCCTCTTCTCACATGCCTCCCCTTGGCTCAAGCCGCGGGACAGCATCGCTTGTGCCATCCATCTCGATCGCGAGTCCGGACAGCCCAGCAAAAGCCAGAACCGGCGGGCTACTGACACGCTAATCCCAAGCGGTGCTAAATCCGAAGCTTTGCATACACAGACTTGATGTCGCTGTCCACGTCTAAACCGCCGTCTGGGATCTCCATTATAAGTCAGCCCTACGGCCCCTATTCGGCACAGGGCTCGCCCGGGCACATACGATATTACCACGTCGAGCGCACAAGCAGTACGATGTCCGGACGACCGCCTGCCTCGGCGCCGCGACCCTCCCGCGCCGAAAGAACAACAACGTCATGTGGGGAATGCAGGAGGCGGAAGCAGAAGGCAAGTTCAAATCACGTCCTATCCGTGTCGACTTCCAACTCAGCGTCGGGAACGCTGAATCTCACCGGGTCTGGTTACATGCCAGGGATGCTACTGTGTGCTGTGGACCGAGGCGTGAATGTTGACACCCTCTCCGTGTCCCCATAGTGTAGCCAGGGGCAGCCGTGCAGCAACTGTGCCAGGCGGTTTCCTCAACCCGTCTGCGAGTACAAGTCAAGCACAAGGTGCGTCAGACCCCGATCCCTCGTTTCGGTGACTCTCCAGCTGTTGTCTGCGCCCGCTTACACGGCCATTCCAAGGCGCCCAAGCGTTGTAACCGTTCCACAACGCCCTGCCTTTGCCGTCTCTCTGTCCTCGCCCACTCCGACGACCTTGACGGGAAGCGAGGGGTTTGACGCCGATGTCTTCGGCCGATCTCCCCTTTCAGCACAGTCTTCGCTTCTCTCACCGTACAGCCAACAGCACAGCAGCCGCAATGCTGCGGGCGAGAGCTTCTTGGACTGGCCGGAGCTCGGCTTCTCGGGTCGCTCCTCCACTCTGACGGCTTCCGGACAGTATGCCTGGAACACCGACCAGCACACCCTCTCCATGCGCATCATTGCCTGCGAGGACGGCTGCACGTCGCATTCGGACGAGGTACATGATGCTATCAGGCTGCTCCAAGCGTACCGACCAACCCAGAACTCGTGGGCCAGTCCTGGGTGGGTGCCAGTGTACAGCGCCTGGACACTGGTGCCGACTCTGCCCCAGAGCGGTGCCGGTGGCATCCCGTGGCCGGTGGCAAACCCAGCTCAGGAACTCGGCTCGGTTCCGTTAACGCAACCCATGCAGGACTCCGACATCCTCTCCGTTTGTATGCCACACCGCTCGCTCTTGTCCTGCGTGAAGGGTGCCGGCGTGCTGACCACGTCCTATCGCGAACCGCAGATGTTAAGTTCCTCTCCCAGTTCACGGCATCATTAGACGGCCATCCGGAGGCATCGAATCCGTATCTGAAGTACTACGTCCCCTTCTGCGTCAACTCGCAGTTACTCGTGCACGTCGCCGTCTACACCGCAGCTTGTTTTCTCACCGACACCGGTCATGTCGAGAGAACGGTTGCGATGGCCCACAAGGGGCATGTCATCAAACTTTTGAAAGAGCACATTCGGTCACAGCTATCCGCCAGCGACGAGGCAATAGCTGGGGTGATTCAACTGATTGTGGACGAATGGTACGAGTTCTAGCCCTGCCCCCTTTTTTCCCTCTTTTGTCCGTCGCCGATCGCACGCGACGGGATGACGGGAGAGCTGACATTGTACTAGGCTCTGGGGGAATACGGACGACCTACGGGCACATCTGCGGGGGCTTCGAGAGATGATTAGGTTTCGAGGGGGCTTCCGCACGCTCGGGCTGCATGGGCTGATCAGCAAGCTTGCCATAACGTGAGAGGGCGCCGACTCTGGCTCCGTTGCCGGCAACGGCCACACTTAATGTTGACTTTGACTTAGATCCGACGTTGTCATCGCTTTGTCCTTTGAAGTCACGCCCTTCCTGCGCGGAGGGGCTGAGTTCGAGTTCCGCGACGACACGCAGATACCGCTGCGGCTCGCGCTCAACACCCCCTTCATCTCGACCCTCGTGGCCTTCTCGTCCTGCGATGACGCGCTCCGCATCCACCCGGCCGTCGCGTCCATCCTCGACGACATGCGCTTCCTCCTGACCGCCGTGCTCGCGCTGCCGGCAGCGCCGTCCGCAAAGGAGCTGCACAAGGTGCACACCACGTCGGCCTGGATTCACGAGCGCATCTCCAGCCTGCCAGAAGACGCACCCGCCGCGCGGCGTCCATCTGCGGCAAGCTCCACCACCCCGAGCAGGGACTCGCCGAGCACAGACACCCGAGAGGACCAGCAGCAGCAGCCGGCCGGACGCAGTAGGGCACACGGGCCGAGGCAGCCGCAGCAGCAGCCGCAGTCAAATTCCCGGCGGCCGTCAGCGCAACCTCCCCCAGCAAGGCCTGCAGACTCATACCAGCAGCGGGAGGGCGGCGGCTCCTCCCAGGCGCAAGCCAGCCCGAGCCCGTCGCCTGCACCGCCTTCCGCGGCGTCGTCATCCCCAGACCACGTGTACCAAGCAGTGCGGCTGGCGGCGCTGCTCTACAGCCGGGCGGTGATGCAGCGGCGGCCGTTCAGCGCGGTGGTGGCGCCGGTCGAGTTCCTGCGGCTGTGGACGACGGTGTGGCGCGTGCCGCTGTCGACGTGGCGCTCGCTGCTGGGCGTGCTGGCGTGGATCCTGCTGCCCATCCTGCCGAGCAGCAAGGCGGCGCAGCCCCACGACCGGTTCGTGAAGGCGATCATGAACATCGCGCTGTTCCAGGTCGGCATGGACAACTGGGAGATTGGTAGCGCCGTGATGGAGGCCGGCCTGAATTTGCAGCGGTGGCTGGCCGGCGAGACGGGGGAGGTAGCGGGCTCGCCGGAAGTTGGAGGCGAAGCCGGCGGCAGCAGCAACTACTGGCATTTGCCAGACGGGCGAGGGCGGGAGGCTGCCTTTGCGGGGGAACAGGGGGGAAGAGAGGCGAAACAGGGGAGTGAAAGCACAGAAGCAGGAAAAGGAGGTGGAGGAAAAGGGAAGGACTTCTATAGGCAGGGGGGCTTGTGGTCATGAAAAGAGGACAATTGCTGCTGGACAGCCCGAATGGTTCTCACAGGCGACGACGGCACTTCGACAATGTATCGACAATGTATGTACAATGAAGGTTATGCTGAGCGTTGAAGAAGCTGATATTCAGTCGTCTGCATCTTTGCTGCGGAACAGACGACGAAACACACCCACATGTCAGTGGGCGTTCAGTTCAAAGTAAACAAATGCAGAATCGGGAAAAAGGGGCGATGCACAGACAGGGGAGGGCTTTTCACACGGACGGGCCACACAATACGTCAGCATCGTGAAGTGCAGTCCCCCTTTTGCTGCTTTGGCAGAATGACGGAAACATGCGAAATGCCGTCAAGTTGTTCTGTCATCAACCATTGTTGGGTCGATCGCCCGAGTTCGCAATTCCTCGCGGATCCATGGAGCACCTTGGATAGCAAGGATCATCATCGCAGCATTCTCGCAGCCTGAACTTCTCAGTAAAGTAGGAAAGTGACAACAACAACAACAAGAACAACAACAACAACACACTTCTTAACGTGTCCCAGCTATGCATCGACACGGCCGGCTTTGGGCATTTGCAACTTGGCTCATATCCCCGCCGCTGAGGTTGGATTTGTCATAGGCAAACGGAGACATAGAACGCGAGAAATGTCAGATCTTGATCATGTACGCAACGGCGTGTGAGAGCGAGACGAACCCGGCCAGTAGCGGTCAGCCATCGCCTCTGCCCCCGGGGGG
>JAMAKO010000025.1:0-21606 GCA_023628555.1 Chaetomiaceae sp. R4402 | reverse complement strand
ACCCCCTCAAGCCCCTCCTGTCCCCAGGTGGAGCAGCGTGTGTTCGACAGCGAGGTAGGTGAGGTGGCCGGGCTGTGTACCAATGAGAGTTGCAGCGCGCTTTGCAGAAGGCTGATGCCCTCCAATAAGGCCGGCCTGAGCAGGGCGTCTGGCCCATGCTGCACCTCACTTTTTGGCAGAGTTCAGGCCTCGCCGTGCAAGGTCGCATTGTAACTGGCCTGGCTTGTTTTCGCGGCACCTCTGGCCCGAATGGGAGAGAGCCGAGACAGGAGCGGTGGTACAACAATCGTTCCCCAAGTCGACGGTGAGGCAGGAGGGTTGGGCAGTGACGCATGGCGTCAGTCGGTCAACCTTGACCCAAGTACTCCGTACCAGCAGTTCACAGTGAGGGAGATCCCGTCTCTCGATGCCTACGCAGTAGGTGCATTCCTGCCAATGCAAAATGCAAGCGGGGAGGCAGCGGGACAGCGGTGATGCCCCAAGGTAGGTGACCCGAAACCCCTCAATCGAGATCAGGTCCCCAATCCGTCCTCGCTGCTTCGGAGAGGCAATTGGCGTGCTCAAGTACTAGGGAAGGTGATCTACCGTGCATTCGAAAAAGGCAGCGTGGTGACGGGAGTTCAATCAGAACAGCGGGATCCGCTCACCTTGGGAGTGGTCAAGAACTATTGGAAAGCGGGACCACTCATCACCTAACCTGGCAGGCTCGCAGGATGGATGATGCTTTCCAGGGAGCCATGCCTGCCAACCTGCCCGTGGTTCTGCGGCCTCTGACTGGCCGCGAGGCCGAGCGACCATCAGCCCCGCTCCCCCCTCCCCCCTCCCCTGCTGGCCCCTCAGGCCCTATGCTTCGCGCAGAGCGACGCAGGCCAAGTCGCTGCAGCCAGCCAATCGCACGGCGCCATCGCCCTGCCACAAGGCTACCTAATTCAGAGCCGAGTGGTCTAACTAACGCAGCCCAGCACAGCCTTACCCTACTTGCCCTCCTGCTGCATGGACGCTGTCTTCCATTGCCCGCCCGTCCATCCACCCATCCCGCCCCCATTTCGGCCTCACGCCCTCACCTCTGGCCATTTTTCTTGACCTCCTCCCCGCCAATTCGTCAGTTCAGTTCGGCCTTGTCTTGTTTTCCACTCTATTGTCTTGTCAGCGGGCGTCGACAGCCGAACGTCTCTCCCCCTCACGCCCTTGCGTTGACTGACATTGAAAGCCCCCGCCAAGCGGAACCTTGGGATTCCCGGCCTGACGCTGCCCAGCGCCTCCGACCGGTTTCTGCCCGGCGCCGGACCATGGAGCCGTCTTCAAAGCGGAGGAGGCTGGCTCCCAAGGTCCCCGACCTCCCGCCAGCACCGCCGACCCCGGCCCAGCCTCCACCACACTCTTTCCCGCAGGATCAGGTCGGTGCTTCTGGACGCCATGGCGCCCGCTGCTGTGCTACCGCTGCTCGTGGCCCGCTAACAACTCTCCCCCTCCCCCCCAGGTGCCGCCGCAACACTACCCCCATCCCGACCCGATCCCTCGGCTCCCCGAGCGCGACGAGTTCGAAGCCTTCGCCCGCCATCTCCAGGATGCCGCCATCCACATCCAGCAGCAGACCCTGCGGCCGAAGCATACGAGCGTCTCGGTGCTGATGCTGCGGTGGGAGGAGGACACGTCGGTCGAGCAGGATCTCCTGGCCCTGGAGCGGGTGTTCCGCGAGCGGTACCACTACCACACCGACAGGTGGTCCATCCCGACGGTCCCCAACCCCAGCGTCAAGCTCGGCGTGCAGATGACATCTTTCCTGGACAACGCGCGGCCGGACCACCTCCTGATCATCTACTACGCCGGCCACGGCTTCCTCGGGCCGGACAACCAGCTGTACTGGGCATGGTGGGTACAGAAATCGTGTCACATGAGCCGTCCGCCCGCCCGCCTGTGCTGACGCCATTTGCTTACGTGCAGTAACGCTCGCGAGGACGCGGCCAAGTTGAAGTGGGACGGCGTCCGCTGCCTGTTTGAGGACGCCCAGTCCGAGATACTGCTCCTGATAGACTCGTGTGCCGTCCGTGACGCGCCTCTGGCCGGTAGCCATGGCGCGAAGCAGGCAATCGCTGCGTACACCCCGGACCAGGCCTCGCTGGAGGCTGGCCAGCGCTCCTTTACCGCCACCTTGGCCGAGACGCTGCAGAAGCTCAGCGCTCCGGGCCAGCCCTTCAGCGTGCAAAAACTCTATGACGATGTACGGCAGCAGAGAGTACTAGAGGGTGTGCAGGGAGCCGGTAGGTTAACCAACGGGACTGCCAAGCCGAATGCGGTCGCGCAGAAGTCGCCCGCATTCTTCACCTTGACTCCCGCGCGGGGCCAGGGCATCGTTCTGGTTCCCCTGGATCCGAAAGATGCCCAGCTCCAGTCGCCGCCTCACTCGGCGGACGCCGACACCCAGGGCGCGTGGAAGCCGAAAGCCGAGGACCGGCTCTTCAGCCCAGAGGAGGTGCTCGACCTGGCCCTGGACGAGCAAAGGGTGCTGGTGTGCACCACCTTTGTCGGCGATGCCAGCCCCGATATGGCCTTTTTCAATCAGTGGCTTCACAGTATGCCGCCGACCGCGTCGAAGATTACGGTCGAAGGCATGTTCCTGGGTCCCCCGACCATGCTGCTGATTTCCATGCCACTTAACGTGTGGAACATTGTACAGCACGACAAGGTGTGCTGCTTTCTGGGGCACATAAGCTCTCACAACATGATCCATCTCTACCAGCGGCTCGTCAACACGCACAGTGATGGGTTACCGAGCCTCAAGGACGCCGAGGATGGCCGGGCGCTCAAGCATAGCCCGTCGGCCCTCAGAAGCGAAACTCCCGGCCAGTATCCGCCTCTCCAGCAGCAGATTCCCCGTCCGGACGGTAACCACATCAACCACCCGGCGGCACCCGACACTCCCGCCGCACTCTCTCGCGCCGGGCGCGGAAAGACTCCTCCTGATGGCGCCAAGGACGAGGTGGAGGACTCGGCCGAGATGCAGGAGGCGGCCGAGCAGCTGAAGGCGCTGAGCCATGTGCGGCACGCGGGCGAGGAGTCACCGGCGACGGTCGAGCGGCAGGTCTCGCGGATTGCCGATAGCATCGCCGTGAGGCATGACGGCGACCCTGGGTCTCCGCCCGACGCAAGCTTGTACGATGCCGAGTACAGCACCCCCTCTGCCAAGCCCAAGGCGCGGAAACCGCTCCACCAAAAGCAGACGCCGAAGCAGGAAGTGCGGTGCGACCATTGCAGCCACGCGCCGTTCAAGGACTCCTCGTCGCTCCGCAAGCACATTGCGGCCGCGCACACGCGGCCGTTCCCCTGCGCGTTCTCGTTCGCCGGCTGCACCAGCACGTTCGGGTCCAAGAACGAGTGGAAGCGGCACATCTCCTCGCAGCACCTGTGTCTGCAGTACTACCGCTGCTCGTCCTGCCCGCAGAGCAGCGCGGACGGGAAAGGCAACGAGTTCAACCGCAAGGACCTATTCACGCAGCACCTCCGGCGCATGCACGCGCCATTTGCCATCAAGAAGGCTACGTCCAAGGGCGACAGCAAGCTGCAGGCGGAATGGGACGCGCACGTCAAGGACATGCAGACGTCCTGCCTCGTAACCCGGCGGCAGCCGCCGCAGCGCTCGGCCTGCCCCAAGCCGGAGTGCCAGAGCGTCTTCGAAGGGCCCGGCTCGTGGGACGAGTGGACGGAGCATGTCGGGCGGCACATGGAGAAGGGCGAGGCCAATCGGATGGGCGTCGACCCCCTGCTGGCGGAGTGGGCGCTCGACGAAGGCATCGTGGAAAATCTGGGCGAGGGCGAGTACAGGCTCTGCGGCGGAAATGGGTCCGGTGGGTTAAGCGAACGCGAGGCGAACGGTCACGCCAAGGCTCTCTCTGATGGGGGAAGGAAATCGGAGGAGGACGATGATCCTTCCATCACGGTTGCGATGCCGATAGCGGCCACCGGCGATATGGATGTGGACTGATGGGGGACTGGGAAGGCGACGGGAGCGTCAGAGGTGCCATCGTTGTCAATTGGGCTTGACCATGGAGCATTCGATCACGACATGATTTACGACAGCATTTGGGCCGGGGGGGATAGGCATTTGGAGTGGCGTACCAGCATTTGGATTGTTTGGCTTTGGTAGGGAAATTTGTGCGTGCCTTCGCGGTGTTTTGCACTCTGACACCGATCGTGCGGCTGGAAGTTTGAACGAGACGTGAAGGGACAAACATGCCAACGTCTTCCTCAATCATAGCGCACGCCGACATGGTTCTTCATCGGCAATGACCGTCCCTGCGCAAACATGCAATCAGCCGAGTCGGTAACCTCGGCCATAACGTCGACATAGCCCTGCCCCGCATCTTGTCATCCGTGGGTACTAGTATTCCCACTCGAGTTCACGCCGTACCCTATTCGGTAGCATCTGATGAGAACCTGCTGCGGCCCGAATGAAGACCCCGTTTTCTCCATGCATGTCATTCAAAGGGCCGAATGCGGGGACGGAAAAGCGCCGGGGCTGGGCTCACTCGTCCGCTCCGTCTTCCCCGGGCCGACCCCGCGCCAAACCGTCGGTGGAGATGGCGGATCGATTGCATGAGCGGGGTTGTGAAGAACCTGGAAGTCAAGTAGCGCTGTAGGTTCGTCATGATCGGAGTGAGAAATGAAAGGAAAAGAGAAACCGAAGAGGAAGAGAAGTAGTAAGAAGAAAGCAACCACAAACACTTGAATACATGTAGAACCATTGGTGCCTAGGGGATGAATGGAAAGCCACAAGAACAAAACCATGAGAGATTGCAAATGAGCATCATGTCCGGTTCTTATTCCTCGGAAACCGCAGACTCGGGTGCGGCCAACGGTACGCTAACTACGGTAGTGTACCCCTCGGAGGCTAGCAACCCAAAAAAAAAACCCCCCCCCCCAAAAAAACGGCGTTGGCGCGAGACGATGGGCGGAAAGATCAGCAGTGTACCTAACCAGGTTCGCGCGCAGGGAACCCAGCTGTTTGCACATGCATCGACGCCGTCAGACCTGCGACCTGCCAATTCTGGACGAAGCGCAACCGAGGATGCATTTCCCGCCCGCAGTCGTGTTGGGGAGGGGTAGGGGAGTTTCCCTCTGCGAGATCGACTTCCCAACGACTTTCCCACGTCCGATGATAAAAAGCCGCCGACACCCGTTCGCCCGCTGAGCGACAGCAACCCACCAGCCGGACAGCGCACGAACTGGCCGCGTTCTTCCACACGATGATCGGCCCCCGTCTCGCAGGCCTCGCCCTCCTGGCAGGGCTCTGCTCTGCCGGGCAGACGCTGCAGCGCTACACCACCACCACCGAGCGACCCCTGAGCGACTGTCCTGGATACAAAGCCACCAACGTCAAGACGACTGCGACGGGTCTCACTGCCGACTTGCAGCTGGCTGGGGCTCCCTGCAACACCTACGGAACTGATTTGACGAAGTTACGTCTGGAGGTTTCGTACGAGACCGGTGAGTGGCATGAGGTAGGCTATAGAGCTTGGTCCGCAGATACCCGACGCTGACACGGTTGTCTGCAGGGGCACGCCTTCATGTCAAGATCCAGGACCCGGATGATGTGGTTTATCAAGTGCCCGAGTCCGTGTTTCCTCGTCCCCAGGCCGGCGGGGCGAACGCCAAGAGCTCGGACCTCGTCTTCAAGTACAAGACCCAGCCCTTCTCCTTCTCGGTCTCGCGTGCCCGCACGGGCGAGGTGCTGTTCGACTCCTCGGCTGCCCAGCTCGTCTTCCAGTCGCAGTACTTGCGTCTGCGGACCAAGCTGCCCGAGAACCCGAACCTGTACGGGCTTGGGGAGCACACCGATCCCTTCCGCCTCAACACGACCTCGTACGTCCGCACGCTCTGGTCTCAGGACGCGTACGGAACTCCAGCGGGCACCAACCTGTACGGTAATCACCCCATCTACTTTGAGCAGCGCATAGGCGGCACGCATGGCGTCTTCTTCCTCAACTCCAATGGAATGGACATCATGATCGACAAGGACCACTCCGGACAGTACCTCGAGTACAACACTCTGGGCGGTGTCCTTGACTTCTACTTTGTGGCCGGACCAAGCCCTGTCGACGTCTCGCGCCAATATGCCGAGATTGTCGGCACACCGGCTCTGACGCCCTACTGGGGCTTCGGTTTTCACAACTGCCGGTACGGCTACCGGGACGTCTTCGAGGTTGCCGAGATGGTGAGCAACTACAGCATTGCTCGCATCCCCCTTGAAACTGCGTGGACGGACATAGACTACATGAACAAGAGAAGAGTAAGCTAGACACGTCGTCTGTTGCTGTTATTTGTCTCGGCCGGCTTGTACTAACCGGGAGCAGGTCTTCACCAACGATCCAGACAGGTTTCCCATGCCACTAATGCGGGGTCTCGTGGACCATTTACACGCCAATAATCAACACTACATCGTCATGGTAGACCCAGCTGTGGCTTACGCAAATAATGCGGCCTATGATCGGGGTGTCGAGGACAACATCTTCCTCAAGCGCAGCAACGGCAGCGAATGGCTGGGCGTTGTATGGCCTGGCGTTACCGTCTTTCCAGACTGGTTCTCGCCGAATGTCACCAAATACTGGAACAACGAGTTTGCGCTCTTCTTCTCCAAGGACCAGGGTGTCGATATTGACGGCCTTTGGATTGACAGTGAGTTAGTTAGCTACACGCTTGGTTCGGCCATCTCAGAACAGGAAGCTCTTTTAGCCCCCGAGACATTACCCCTCACCCCGGCGAGAAGATAGCTGACGTTGTTGGACAGTGAACGAGCCCTCCGATTTTCCCTGCTACTTCCCCTGTGACGACCCATTCACGGCAGCTATTGGCTATCCTCCCGAACCGCCGCCTGTTCGAGCACACGCTCCGCGCCCTTTGCCCGGGTGGCCTTGCGAGTTCCAGCCCGAAGATTCGGCTTGCAAGCGGAGCGAAGAGTCTGCCTCGAGCATCGAGGCCGCAGAGACCCGCGATCTGGAGCCGATGCCTGCTGCGCCTTCTATGCTTCGCCGCTCAGATGGCAAGTGGCTGGGTCTGCCAGGCCGTGATCTGCTGTTTCCAAAATACGCCATCCATAACAAGGCGGCGTACCAGGACTCGTGGAACGCCGGACACGGTGGCATCTCCAACAAAACTGTGAATACCGACGTGATTCATGCCAATTCGCTAACAATGTACGACACGCACAATCTCTATGGAACAAGTATGTCGACGTCCTTCCATTGCCTGATTCTCTACATCCCCATTTTTCAGCACCCTCAGCACGCTTTGTAGCCCACCCACCTCTAACCAACCCCCTAACGTACTCAGCTCTCCCTTTATCCCTTTACCTTCGATACTATCATTCTCTTGCTATCCCTTTTTTGTACTCGTCTCTATACTTTCTACTTCCTCTTTCCGTTTCTCCTTCTTTGCTGTTCTTCCTTACTTTTCCCCTATTCTTCTCTTTCCCTTATTCCCATGCCTATTTTTACTTCTTCTATTGTCTGTGTTCTCTTTACTAATCTACTTGTCTTGATCAATCAGTGATGTCGACGCATTCGCGACAAGCCATGCTATCGAGGCGGTCTGGCCTACGCCCACTCATCATCACGCGCTCGACCTTCGCCGGTGCTGGCGCGGCCGTCGGGAAGTGGCTGGGTGACAACCTCTCTGACTTTGACCACTACCGGGCCTCCATCCGGGGAATGATGGCCTTTGCCTCCATCTACCAGATTCCGATGGTTGGCGCTGATGTGTGCGGCTTTGGCGACTCGACAACCGAGGAGCTGTGTGCGCGTTGGGCTATGCTCGGGGCGTTCATCCCATTCTACCGCAACCACAACAACTATCCCCCGAGTCTTCCGCAAGAGTTCTACAGGTGGCCCACCGTAGCTGAGGCAGCGCGCAAGGCCATCGACATACGCTATCGCTTGCTTGTAAGTGTCTCAAGAACCCGAGATCTCGTTGATTGTTCTACCGCCGGCGACCCGGCTTCGCAAGCTCTGTACCCTTCACATGAAGGACACAGTGGCTGACATGGTAAACTTTAGGACTACATTTACACGGCCATGCACCAGCAATCGGTTGACGGCACGCCTCTGATCAACCCCATGTTCTACCTCTACCCCAACGACGCCAACACATATGGCCTCGAGCTGCAGTACTTCTACGGGCCCGGTCTGTTGGTCGCCCCGGTGACCGAGGAGAGCGCAACCAGCGTGAATATGTACCTGCCAGACGACGTCTTCTACGACTTTTACACGCACAAGCAGATCCGTGGCCAGGGCAAGGCAGTCTCGGTCGACCACCAAGGGCTGTCGGACATTCCCCTGTTCCTGCGCGGCGGCGTCATCGTCCCTGCCCGCGTCAAGTCGGGCATGACGACGACCGAGGTCCGCCAGCAGGACTTTGAGCTGCTGGTCCCCGTGGGCGTCGACGGCACGGCCGCTGGCACGCTTTACCTGGACGACGGCGTCAGCCTGCAGCAGCAGGGGACCACGCTGATTACCTTCAAGTACAAGGCCGGCGTGCTGACGGCCAGGGGCACCTTTGGATACAGGACGAACGTCAAGATCACCAAGGTCACGGTTATTGGAGCTGGGCGTAAGCGGGACGGAGGGGACGCCACGGCCGTTGCAGAGGTGGACCAGCCTTTGACTGGTGACTTTGACATCATGATTTAAGAAGGGATGTGTGGTAATGTGCGCTGTTGGCGGCACGCAGCAGTCGAGGCATGTCCCTCCAGGAAGCATGTAATTTTGTGACATACACTCAAGTACACATCAACAGGATAATGTGGATATTGTCCGACTAACGGTTCGGTTCGATTAACATGGCAGTGCTTCCCGTGGCATTTGTCAATCCGAATGTGTGGGCCGGTCGTACATTGTGGCTTAAGGTAGGAAAAAAAAACCCAAGATCTGTCAGTGACAGAGAGATCCTTACAAGAGAAGATGAAACAAAGAAGAAGGAATGAAAGGCAGAATGGACCCTGTGCGGCTGTGTGATGTAGTGGACGCACGTGCTTACCTACACGCGGACCGCCACGCCATGTGGGACCCATGTCCCGGCGCGGCACCAACCTTAAGCCAACGTCGACTTAATGACAGGCCGAGAAGCCAGATGCAGCCTGGAGGACAGTCCCTCTTGGCCGACGAATTTGTGCCGCAGCAGTGTGTACGTCGCTGCGGCCAATGGTCCAGGAGTGTCTGTCGACACACGCCATTCTTCTCTCGGGAACAAAGGCCGGTTCTGGGTTCAGGCAGAGCCGCTGTACTTGTAGACGGCTAAACACTCTTGCGATCTGCGTCTGTTGGAGCCAATGCGATTGCTGGCGAAGTCTGAGTGACTGGGACGGGTTGGGTTGCCGTGTCTAGCATGAACGCTGGAAGGTGACCCTGCTGCGGTGGACTGCCTGCGATTCGACGACAGCTGGCAGGAGGCGCCAGAATAAGTACTGACTTTGAGGGGGTACTGCATAGAATCCCCATGACAATCAGGTTCGTCCTCCTTTGGTGGCTCATCAGCGAGTGCGGGAGGAAATGACGAATCGCGGTCGGGCGACCTCTCTTCGTTTCTTCGGTGCCTTGGTTCGTCATGGCCATCTGTGGGGGCAATCCAGCAGACAAAGGCCACGATTTTTGGAGTTGCTACATAACGGCTGACGTCTCCGTCTTCCAACTACCGTACTACCGTACTTGCAATTCGACCGAGGCCGCAGGCGCCTGGCATATGTGCGTACTTCAAGACATCCCACCAGGTGGTTCCCGGCGTTGCGAGCGCGCTGCTTTGCATGGTACGAAAACGCAGCCAGCTTCTTCTCCCTGAAAATGAACCCACATGAATTTTTAGAGCACCTGAACGGATTGCAGATGTGCACTCTCGTGGCTGCCCTGCCGTTTTGGGCTCAACGCTGGGTCGGAATGACCGTCACGTTTGCCGACAGTTGAAGTTGGGGAGGCAACCGACCGAACCTTTCTTGATAGCCTGGCCTCAATTACCTTGAGACGATGGCGATTATGGATGGGCGGTTGCTCTGGTTACTCTGTGACTGTGAGAAAGCTGCCGCACCGCTGCTGCCTGCTGCCCTGCCTCTCTGCCTCTGCCTCGCTCGCCCGGGAAGGAGGTCACCAAGTAAACAACAACCAGAAGATCGGATGAAGCCACCACACTGGTCTCAAGCACTGTGCTTGTTCGCCTTGCTGCTGGAGGGCCAATGCAAGTCTGCAAGTTGCAGGCGGGCACTGTTTCCCCAGAGACGTGTATAAATACTCCCCTCTCCTGCCCCTCCTTCCTCCGACCCTTCCCTTTCCCTCCCCATCGAACATCGATCTTCGCGCTCGTCAAACTGCTCTTGCTCTCGCACTACAATTTGACTTCTGCTCTCAAGCCTACCGACAACTCGACGCTTGGTCCTTTCCTCGCTCCTGTTCGCCTGTCTGTCTTGCCCGTGTGGCACGCTTCGCATCCCGCTCTCTCCCTCTCGTTCCGACTCGACAGCGCCAAGGTCTCCGGCCCCAACAATGTCGTCGACGAACCGCCTCAACTTCTTTGCGGCTCTGGCCTTCGCCGCGGTTTTCCTCCAGCTCCCCACGCGACTTTTTGAGCTTCTGGACGCCGCAGGTAATGTCCTGACCGCCCTACCCTTCATTGCCGTCACCTCCATCCCCTTCCTCGCCTGGAGCCGCCCCCCTCCAGTGCTCCTCACCGTGGCAGGTCACATCGTGTTTTGGACGGTAAGGTGTGTGCTGTTTGCTGTTGATTTCTGCCTTCGCAACGTAGGGATGTTCGCCGAATCGGTCGACCGTCTTCTCCGCGATGAGAAGCTCCGGTCGGCCCTCGAGCCTGAATACGCCAAGCTGCGGAGGAGATACAAGACACAGCAGCAGACCCTCGCCACGCTGAGCAACGACATTGGAGAGGTCTGCAAGGTGCACTATCGCCGCTGGTGCGACTTTTCATACCCGCGCGCCGTGCCCCGTAGGCAAACCTTCCTCGACGCTGCGAAGTGCCAAGACACAAAGTGGTCGGAGCCAGCCTTTCTCGTCAAGATGTGTACGTCCAGCTGTCCCACCGTCTTCTCTCAGTCGCACGCCCAAGCACACCCCGTCCACTCAGAGTCAGTTGCTTGTCTCATCCATGGACTTGGGGACAAACCTCTCCGTCCCGATCTTGTCGTCCGGTGTCGCTATTGTCTGAGATCAGACACCACACTTATCCAAACCGTCTCGGCGCATGGGCTGCCTGCTAACAACACTCGTCCGTCTTCTTCTCTTCTGAAACAGTTTGCGCCACCGGCCTCAAGATTGTTTTCCTCTGCGCCAAGATCAAGCAACTTCGCGCCGCGGTCCTCGTCAACGATGACCGCATTCGACAGCGCTCGGCAGCACTCAAGGACGCACAGAAGGCCTTGCTCATTCTCGACGAGCAGATCAAGATCGAAAAGGAACGGGTCCGCCTCGAGGCAGCCAGGCCGAAGTGGCAGACACGCTATAAGAAAGCGTGGGCCCTCAGCTCGGCTCAGATCAGTAAGTTTTCACAGAACAGCGTCCTGCTGTACATGTGCCGTTCTAACCAGCGTCCGGCGTGTCCAGACGCAGAGGCCGATGAGATCAGCTGGCCCCGGTTCTGGCATGGTCGACCCAACTCCGACTCGGCTCGTCAAGTCCGTCATGAGCTTCCCGAACTCCCATTGCACGCTGCTGCTCGGGCGGCCCGACTTCTCTTGCCCATCTATCAACCGGTAGTGGCGGCGTTCCACGGTCCGACACAGCAGACCTGGCTCACCCAGGAGGTCTTGGCTCTCTTGCCAATTCCCGAACCAGCCCCAGAGCCAATTCCCTGCCAGCAGATCGTGCTGGTTTCTCAGTTTTCGGACGTTGTCGATACAACAATGCTCGATGCCCCGCCAATCGTAGACGGGGACACAGACGTCTCCATGGTCGATGCCGAACTGGTCAAGGTCGAAGTCAAGGACAAAATCGAGGACAAGATCAAGGGCGAACCCAAGGACGAAATCAAGGACATTGTGATGGTCGACGCGGTGAGTCTTGCCCTCGTACACTCCCTTGCATATCTTGTCAACCACTGACTTTCTCTGTCAACTCGCGCCGTAGCCCCCCTATGAGCCCCTGCTCGGTCAAGAACTTCCGGCCCCGACACTCTTCTTGCCGACTCCGTGCCTCTCTTTTGCGCCTCCCGCTCCGCTCAACACAGTCATGGGCGAGGTTCAGAGACCACCAGTCTTCAGCTTGCCAGCGCAACCCGTCGCCGCTGTCGCCCCGCCGCCAAAGCCGACAAGCAAAACACAACGTCTGGCGGCAGCTTTCGGTGTGCACGAGGCCGCCTCTATCAATCGGCCGTTCTGTCCCCGTTCAGCAAACGCCACAGTCGACTCGTCCTCCCGCTTGTCGACTGCGGCCGACGCTGGCGTGGTGGCGAAACAGCCGTCGCCGGTGTGTGAGCAGAGAGTGCAACAACAGACCAATCCTTCAGCTTCTGGTCCACAGGCAACATATTCGGTCTCCGGGCCAGCTCAACCCAATCTTCCGCCCTTGTCCGCCGTTGGTACCACGGCTCCACTTCCCAGCCAGCCAACCGCAGCATGCGCAAGGCCGGACACCGAGATCCCCAACCTCGAGGACAGTGAACCTTCCCAGACTCGCCGCATCGCGAAACCGAAGTCCCGGCTTGCTCGGCTTCGGTCCTCCGGTGGAGTCCTGGCCAACGCCCTACGCCCGGCGGCGCTTCCCACTCCTCGGCCCTCGCCAGCGCCGTCGGCTCCCGCGGTCCAGCTTCCCTCGCCGCCGGGGCCTTCGACGTCCAACGACAAAGAGAAGGCATCCACGTCCGCCGCCGAAGAGCAGCCTGCTTTTGCCGGCGAGTCCATGCCAGGGGAATACCTCCGCGCTCTGTGCGAGGACTGGGTCGAAGCTTGCGTCTCGTTCATGAACGGGAGCCTGCAAGTTCGTGACCTGTCCCGTTCCTGGCTTCACAATTGGAAGCAGGCCGCACTCCTGGACCTCGGGGAGAAGCTGGGGCCGAACTTTGACGAGCGTGAATACGAGCACGATGAGGCTTCTGATTTTGTGAGGCGCTTCTTTCACTTCAACCTCCTCCGGAGGTTGGACGGGCCAGACAAGAAGGGAAAAAACGCGGTTCTGAGACATCTTAAGAGGCTTGCCGCCAAGGAGGGGCTGGATTTAGGACAGGTAGAGTTGGAATGAGGAATGGATGGGTGGGACTGTTTGGTCTATGTGTTGGTTTGATGGGGCTGGTTGGTTTCTTGGGTTTCTTGCATTATGATTTCTTTCCTTGTTGCTTTTTCTCTTGTATACTTAGATACCCGAGGGTCGCTGTGCGGGGGTGGCGGGTGGGTCAATTTGTATTTTTAGTCTGTTTTGTTTGCTTTGCGGCTGGATGGAGGAAGCTGTTAGGAGGGTCGAACTCACGGCGGGATGATGGATGATGGATGCTGTGCTCAGGGTGGGCTTCACAACTCAACATCTTCGCCTTCCTTTGTCCAAGTTGTGTTGAGCAACTTGCCGTGTGTCTCTGGGGCACATATATGTGAGAACAGCCAAATGACACAGGTAAAGTGGCATAATAGACGAACTGACTGGACCGTCCCGGCGACCGAATCATCTCGTCACGACATGAATCAATGAGGGCGGAGCACAACCACGGTTGACATTACGTTGAGACGGTGTAGCTTAGGTACGTAACATTCTTCTAATCAGATGTACCATCTCACTACAATAGGGCAGTCGGAAAGCGGTGGTGGGTGGAGTCACATAGAAAATAAACAAATTTGCCGAGCTTGACTGGTGCGAAGACGGGAATAAGCAGCGGTGGTTATTGGAGGGGCGGCCTGGGTGGCCACAGAAAAGCTCTGGTATCGAAATGACGATAGTTACATACTTCACATGAAACAAAGGTAAGGGACTCGAAGAACGCAACGCAACTTCTACGGGCACAAGTGATGGAGTGGTGCAATCCGTGATTTGCACAGAAGCAACGACCGAGGCGCCTGTCTTGTTCCACTTGGGCGTTGAGGGCAGGCTGATGAACCGGAGCATTTGGGCGGTTGTTGAGAGACAAGACCTGGGGGAGCATCTTGAGAATGCCCGGAACGAGAGAGTGCTAAGCTGTCACTTGACAAATGTCCGAATCACTGTATTGCAAAGAAAGCACGAGGGAGACGTGGCTTGCTGCTTGATAACCACCACAACTCAAGAGTAAAATTGCAGACAGAGATGGAATAGCATCTCAGGGGCCTCTCTGTCGACAAGTTTCATGTCTGGAGATGATGGGCTTGCGGAAGTCAGTCACGGTAGACCACAATCAGAATTCCTGCCAGAGACAGTGAAGGTAGGCAACTGCGGGTGGAAACTGAGGGGAGCCGGTGGACTGGCCGTCTGCAGTTGTGGCTGGTGCATGGACGTGAGGGAGGGAGCAAGGCGGGCGGTGACGCAGTGTGGGCTCCCCGGCGTGTTCTCCCCAGTGACGTACACAACTGCGGCCACCTAAACTCAGGAAAGTGATGCCATCCAAGTAGCGTACCACGATGCAGTATGGGCCAATCGTCGCTCCTGGCCATGCTCCAGTCGTCCAGCCTGTTCGACCTTTCGCTGTTTTCCATCACCGTCCGACAGCCAAGACCACCCTTGCCTGCCTGCCATCTCTAAGCAAAATATGCAGGTACTGTGCAGGGCGCATCACTTGTGCTGCAGTATCAGCAAGAAATTGAGCAACTCAGCTTATCGATCAAAAAATCACACATGTCTGGTTTGTTTTACCGCCCAGTGACGCCAAGAACCAACCCCCCCCCCCAACCCGAAGCAGAATACAACGATCTTCCGTAGAACACCTAGCCAGAACATAAGGACACGAGCCTGGACCCAACCCTGCAGCAGATAGCGTTAACCCCGTATCGTCTAGCACTCGACCTCGCTGTCATCCGCCCTCAAGGCTTTGGCGCCTTTTCTTGCCGGTTTCAACCAATCCTCTCTTCCTGGCGGCCAGTACACCCTGCCATCCAGCCCTCCCATAGCGTAATCCTCGTCCGAAACCTCTCTCGCGGTTATCACCTGGTACTCGTCATCCGCGCCAGCGCCAACGTCGTTTAGCTCAATGGGGTCCTCGTCCTGAGCCCGCTTCCTCTTCAGATTGACGGCCGGCTTCCTCTTTCGCTTGGACACGGCGGGCGCGGGACGCGGCTCATCCTCACGGTCGTGCGGGATCATGTCATGGATGCGATCGAACCCGGGGAGCTTGAAGGTCCGCATGAGCTCAAACACAGCCTGCTCCTTGTCCTTGGCCTCGATCATCAGATCCACGTCGGGAGGGCACGGTGGCAGGGTCATGACACGGGGGCTGTGCTTGCGCCTGTCTCGAGGGGTCACGGCGCCAGGGCAGGGTTCGCTGTAATGCATCTTCTGCTTGATGCCCTTGCGCGTCCAGGTCGCGGTGATGCGGGCTTGGAGATCGGGCTGGCTGATGTCGAGGGTCCCCTCTCTGCACTCGGATGCGTCGAAAATGATATTGTGGTGGTGATAGTCGAGCACCAAGGGGATGTTGAGCTCCTCGCAGATCGGCAGCAGGTCGTGCACGCTCCAGCCCACATCGTCGTTCTCCAGAACGAGGCGGGCCTTGATGGACGGTGACAGCTTCGCATAGTTTTTGCGGAACCTGTCCAGGGTGGCGGCTTTGTCTCCAAAGACGCCGCCCATGTGCAGGATCATGACGGCATCGCGGTCCTGCTGCTCGGGAAGCCGGAGGAGTGAGAGCATCTCGTCGTGGTACTCCAGGTCCCGAACGGCAGCCTCTACCACCTCCCGCCGGGGCGAGCCTAGCTGGGTGAACTGGCCGGGATGTGTGGTGAGGCGGTGACCCAGCTCAGCGGCAATCCGACCGGCCTCGGCGAGCACATCGGATGCGAAGGGCGCTAGCTTGTAGCCGTGCTCCTGGTGGCTGGCAAAGGGGAACATCTCGGAGCTGAGCCGCATGAACTTGATGCCGTACTTGTCGTTCCACCTCAGCATTCTGACGATGTCTCGTGCATTAGCTAGGCCGAGGTTCTGGACAAACTTCTCGCCGAGCTCCTTGCTCGGCTCCTTGGACTTGTCCGGCCGGTTCTTGACCGAGTGCTCTGGCTGGGAGGGGTCCATGAGGGGATAGCGGTGGTCAATGATGGACGCCATGCGGCAGGTCCGCGAGCAAAAGACGGGCGTCTTCGCGGAGCGCAGATATGTGTTGAGGCACGCATAGCCCAGGCGGCCCTTCCAGGGCAGCGGCAGGTAGTCGCTGTTGACCGGTGGCGGCCTTGCAGCGCCCCGTTCGGGCACGTCCGGCGCCTCCTCGGGGGCGTCTATCCTCCGGGCCTCTGGGTCCTGGTCCTTGGCTCCGCTAATGTCCCTGGCGAAGGTATCTTTCTTCCCGTCCTCCTCCTCATCCGGCGTGGGCAGCAATCCCGATTTTGCGGGCTGGACGCGCTTCAAATTCGCTTCCCTGACCGATTCGGCCTGGGCCGTCACCTCGGCAGCGGTCACGCGCGGGCTGGTAAGGCGCGCGTCCTCTTCGATGCGGAGCTTCTGCCTCTTAGTGGCGCTCCTCAGCCGGCGCTCCATCCTGGCGAGCCCCTCGATGGCGAGCTGCATCTCTCCCTTGGCCGCCTTCTTGCGCTCCTGCATCTCCTCGCTTCCCAGATCCTCGCCGTCTTCCTGCCTGATTCCCAGGAGATTCCCCGGTGTCGAGCCCGAGCTGTCCTCGGGCCGCATGGTTTTGGACAGGCGGCGACCCGATCGGCGGAGCTGCACTTGGGGCAGGAGCGGCGTCTCCAGGTTGTTGGGTGGCTGGGCTAGACTGGGCGGGGACTTGGGGGACCTCGACGGTGTCTTGGAGCTATGGGCCATGTGCAAGGAGCGGCGGGTCGCGCGGTAGGTAGACGGGGTGGTGCTATATGTCTGGGGAGGCGACCCGTCCGAGAAGTGGGAGGGCGAGGGCGAGGCAAGGGAGCACCGGTTCGTCAGCGCCGGGGGAGCTGCCGGCGGCGGCACGGGGCAGAGATGGAGGAGGGTGAAGCGCCGCAGGTACAACAAGGCGGGACCAAGGACGGAAACGAAAGCTGAGACACGGTGCGACGTGCGGTGATGGCGGCGGGCAATTGGCCAATGAAGTCGTGAAACGGATGCGAATGTCAGCGGGAGGGTGGTGGCGGCGGGCGGCGGCATGCCCAGTGCGTGCTTTGCTGCCTTCAGTTCGTTTCAGTCGGTTTCTTGGTGGGAAGGCGGTAGGACGGTTAGGGTAGTAGAGTGGTAGGGCAAGGTTAAGGTCGAGAGGGAGGTTGTCGAGGTGGTCGAGGTGGTTGAGATGATCAAGAGGATGATGGAATGCGTCCTGGACCTGGAGGCTGGGTGGCGGCGCTCAACTCGCACCCCGCCGACTGATGGGTTCCGCTTCCAAAGAGGGCTGCCGCAACCGCCGCTCGCCCCATAACGTTAACCGTTGGTTTCGCCGCCAACGAGAAAATCGAGTGTCGACGAGCGATCGGGGGCGCGCAGTCGCCGCGTCCTGGATCGGTTCAGCGTGTTCTCAAGTTGCCGCTTCGCGGGGGAGGACGCACCTCCGATGTGGGGCCTGCACTCCAGCACGGCTTCGCTTGCTGGACATGCTGGGGACAACAGCGCTGGCAAGGGTGCTATGGTTGCCCCCACCCACCCACATTTTGGTATGAGGTCATCGTGGTTGCTCGGCCACAAAGTAACTGCGGCACCTCGTTGTGTTCACCCCTCTTCTACACGCCCACAGTCTGCATTCCTAGTACGCAGCGTTGTGCTGTGATATACAACGTAGTCTCAAGAAGCGGGGACACTGAGCCTGACTCCTGAGTACGGATTTAAGCCCACGGCAGACTTCAACACCCCTTCTCGCCAGTGGAGCCGTTTGGTGCCATCGAGTGCGTCGGGTCGGTGCGGACCGGATTTAATGGCACCAATGGATGGCGAATTGCGGCGATCCGTCAATGCATTGGTTATCCAGTCATGGGGGGTGGTATGACTTACACAGTACGCAGCGGTCCCAGGATACTGTGATTCGTTACTGACACACACTTTCCAAAGCCAAACGACGACATAGATGACGAATAAGAGCAAGGTGTACAAAATGTAATTAGGGCGGTCCTACTTATATTAGGTCCTCCTTTTTCAGAACTTATATATATAGATATAGAAAGGCATGTAATTGGAACTCATTTTCTTATTATATAATTAAAAGTATTATTAGTATCCTATTAAATCATTGTCACAGGCTTTGCCTGTGACTGTTATGTCGTACGTGTAGCTAAGGTTAGGGTCGCACTGCCCTGTGTGGTCAGTGCTCGCAGTCAGGGCTGTATTTCCCGACAGCTCTGACTGCCCCACAGTTACGATCCTTTGCGCAACCACATCAATACAATCGCATACCCAAGATCGCTTCCCATCACAATCATTGAATTCTAACTTTGCAATTAGAAGTAATTGTAACGTGCTAGGCCCTATTAGGGCCTCGGACACACTCGGCTAAGCTAGACATTTAGACACAGATATAGCTATCCGATCTTAACAAGACAACGTTATACTAAGCGCATTCTAACTCTAAAGGAAGGTTATTGTAACGGTCCCAACGAGTGTATTGCAACTAGCTGGTGACGACTCTACGAGTATACTAAACTTGAAGAAGAAAAGGAAAGGAAAGAGAAGAATAGCTTCCCCGTAGTGTCCTCTATATGGTTAGAGCAATAACCTTCGTTTAAAGTCAGGATGCGTTTAGTATAACGTCGGCTTGCTAAGATCGGACGGCTCTATCTACATCTATATATCTAGCTTAGCTAAGTGTCTCCGAGGCTATTAATAGGGCCTAGCCCGTTATATTACCCCTCTCCTCTATCTAGTTAGGGGGAGATGTTTCTATATATAGCTTTAAATTAGTCTAAAGCTATAGTTTTAACGAAAGCCTCGAGTAGCTTCTAGATAGGTTTTATCTATCTAGACTATTTAATAAGTAGTTTTGTTCCTTAGCCTATACCTTTCGCCTTTAAAATATTCTCGACAAGCTATTCCTTAGCTTTAATATCTAGTAGGATAACTATAGGAAGTTATATATTATCCTACTACTATATCGATAGAGGGTTATTACCTACTTTCTTTAAAAGAGTAATATAAAAGACGTTCTAGATACTAGGTAGAGTATTTAAATAGTATATATAGAAACTAATTACTTTTATAACTAGCCAACGGCCCTTAGGGGGGCTAGCAAGCCTAAGGGGCCCGCGAAGGCCCTATCGAAAGCCTAGAACAGGAGCCTTTAGATAGTAGTAGGGGCCTACAAAACAGCCCCTACTAGGTGCTTGGAAATAGAGGCTTGGGTGCCACCACTCGACCTCTACCTCAATAAACGGCTAGCTGACTTCGAAGCCCGGCTACGCAAGAAGGCCCTATAAGTGGGTGCTAGGGGCGAAAGAACTATAGCAGGGCACTTGATTATAGAAGTTTATAACAAGATCTACTATATATTTAGAAGGAAGAAAAGAGGCCTAGGGCGGGGGCCTAGGCAAGGCCTATAGGGCCCAACGACCACTGAACAAGCTACTATACTAGTCGATAAGTAGGCCGCCTAGAGGTAGAAAATAGGGGAGAAGAAAAATAGGAAGTTAAACACTAACGTGGTTATCGAACTAGCTTAGCAGGCCTAGTGGGAGCATTATAGAGCTAACTAACAAGGTACTAGCAGTAGGAGGATGGCCGACGAAGACCCTCCAAGCCTTCTGTTTACTAATAGAGCCCTAAAGAAGCATGAGGGCCTAACGAAGGCCTAGAGCAGCCTCCTATCCCAGGCCCGTATAGGGGATATAGGCCTCCGAGACTACCTTTTTAGGGTTAAAGTCCTAGAGGTCCGTACCCCCTACTACGGGTGTGGGGAGGGGAGGGAGATAGTGGAGCACCTGGTGGTGTGGTGCTCTAACCAACCGAAATAGAGGCCCTGGTAGTGGCAAGAGATACGATTATACTAGGACCTATAGACTGCATTATGGGGGGTAGGTGCCCGAAGCACTAGGCTTATCTAGAGGGTTCTAAGCTAGCTAATGGACACTAGCCGGCTACTAGAATATAGCCTGGCTAGAAGGCTAGAGCTAGAAGCTATAGAAGGCTAGGGGCCTAGAGGCTAGCTAAGGGCCTCCGTTCTTTTATAGCAGGAAGGATTCATAGGTAGTGGCTACGCAGTGGTGGATAGAGGTTTTTATCCGGCCTATACGGCACGGTTTCCTTTATATATAGCAGTAGAAGGACCGGCGCGCCTATAGGTATATCGGTGTAGGAAATAATAATAATAATAATACACCTTCTAAATTAGAGCTCTAGCTGTAGCAGCGTCTACCTATATATAATAGAGGTTCTAATACCTTATATATTTTCGTTTAGAGGGTATAGTAGTTGCAAGCTCTTTAGATATACCTTCTAAAGACGCTTATTAGCTTAATAGCTTAGTAATGCCTTTATAGTTAGTGTTACTTACACTCTTATAGCTATTAAGAGCATTATATCCTAGCTATTCTAGCTTTTCTATAGCTTAGATAAGTAGTCTAGTGTTAAAAGTCTAGAGTATAGCTCTATATTTATAAGGTTTGCCTTCGGAAAGCACTCGGCAGCTAATACTCGGCAACTAGAGCGCGCCTAGAAGACCTGCCTACAGTGGGCTAGCACCCGGGGGATGGCCTTTGCGGCTCAAAAATGCGAGCTGATCCACTTTAACAAAGGCCGAAGGCAGTAGCAGGACCCTATATCCCTCGCCCACCCAGGGGGGGGGCGGGGGCTATAGCGTGGTCAAACCAGTGGGCTCGGCCCGATTCTTAGGGGTCTGGCTAGACTGGAGGCTATCCTGGAGGGCCCACTGCCAGGCNATTCGCAGTGCTATAGCCTACGGAGCCTCTAGCTACCACCAGCCAACGGCCCCCGGGGGGGCTAGCAAGCCTAAGGGGCCCGCGAAGGCCCTATCGAAAGCCCAGAACAGGAGCCTTCGTATAGTAGTAGGGGCCTACAAAACAACCCCTACTAGGTGCTTGGAAACAGAGGCTTGGGTGCCACCACTCGACCTCTACCTCAACAAACGGCTAGCCAACTTCGAAGCCCGGCTACGCAAGAAGGCCCTACAAGTGGGCGCTGGGGGCGAAAGAACCACAGCAGGGCACTTGATTACAGAAGCTTGTAACAAGATCCACCACATGTTTAGAAGAAAGAAAAGGGGCCCAGGGCGGGGGCCTAGGCAAGGCCCGCAGGGCCCAACGACCACTGAACAAGCCGCTATACTAGTCGACAAGTGGGCCGCCCAGAGGTGGAAAACAGGGGAGAAGAAAAGCAGGAAGTTAAACACCAACGAGGTTGTCGAACTAGCCTGGCAGGCCCGGTAGGAGCATCACAGAGCCAACCAACAAGGTACTAGCGGTAGGAGGATGGCCAACGAAGACCCCCCAAGCCTTCTGCTTACCAACAGAGCCCTAAAGAAGCACGAGGGCCTAACGAAGGCCCAGAGCAGCCTCCTATCCCAGGCCCGTATAGGGGATATAGGCCTCCGAGA